>OY992876.1:420166087-420406087 GCA_963921405.1 Cepaea hortensis
TGCCAAACCTGGACAATGGCAACATAAGAGAACAGAAAAATTTCAACACCAGAAATGAGATTCCTGAGAAGAATATTCAATGTATGAAGAAGAGAGAAGATCAGAAATGAAGAAATCAGGACTAAAGTGGGGGTTATAGCAGCGTTAGATTTAATCAGAAAATAGCAATTTAAATAGTTGGGCCATATAACTTGATTACTAACTAACAGTATATCACAACAAACAATGATGTACTGACCAAATGGAACCAGAAGAAGAGGCCAACCCTATAAACGATGGGCATAGAGAATAACCGAGTCCATGGGGATCTCAATACATGAAACCTTTAAAAGCACACTCTCTTGCTGTTTGTGCTTCACCTCGACACCACAAAGTACAAGACGAAAAAGATGGGATGAGATGAGATAAGATGAGATTAGATGAGCAGAGATTCGATGCGATGAGATTAGATGAACGTGTGATGTATTGACGTCCCCACTGAGTTAAAACTGCTGAATGTTGAAATGATATTGTTCATAAAATCGCACAAGAGAAAGACAAAATGATCAATGCAATCGTAAACAAACCTGGAGTGAAACGCTATCGCTAAAGAAGATCAAGGTTCGGCAGCAAAAATTGTACGGGCATGTGAAAAGAAGTATAGATAGCCTAATTAAAGTGATGCTGGAGGGACAGAAGAAATTGGTACGGACAGACAGATTGATAGACAGGTGCATGATGGATGTTTTACACACAGAGATAGACAGACAGACAGACAATCATACAGACAGATATATAGGCGAGAGACAGATAGACAGGTGCATGATGGATGTTTTACACACAGAGATAGACAGACAGACAGACAATCATACAGACAGATATATAGGCGAGAGACAGATAGACAGGTGCATGATGGATGTTTTACACACAGAGATAGACAGACAGACAATCATACAGACAGATATATAGGCGAGAGACAGATAGACAGGTGCATGATGGATGTTTTACACACATAGATAGACAGACAGACAGACAATCATACAGACGGATATATAGGCGAGAGACAGATAGACAGGTGCATGATGGATGTTTTACACACATAGATAGACAGACAGACAATCATACAAACAGATATATAGGCGAGAGACAGATAGACAGGTGCATGATGGATGTTTTACACACAGAGATAGACAGACAGACAGACAATCATACAGACAGATATATAGGCGAGAGACAGATAGACAGGTGCATGATGGATGTTTTACACACAGAGATAGACAGACAGACAATCATACAGACAGATATATAGGCGAGAGACAGATAGACAGGTGCATGATGGATGTTTTACACACATAGATAGACAGACAGACAGACAATCATACAGACAGATATATAGGCGAGAGACAGATAGACAGGTGCATGATGGATGTTTTACACACATAGATAGACAGACAGACAATCATACACACAGATATATAGGCGAGAGACAGATAGACAGGTGCATGATGGATGTTTTACACACATAGATAGACAGACAGACAGACAATCATACAGACAGATATATAGGCGAGAGACAGATAGACAGGTGCATGATGGATGTTTTACACACATAGATAGACAGACAGACAGACAATCATACAGACAGATATATAGGCGAGAGACAGATAGACAGGTGCATGATGGATGTTTTACACACATAGATAGACAGACAGACAGACAATCATACAGACAGATATATAGGCGAGAGACAGATAGATAAGTGCATGCTAGGTGTATTTATTTTTCATTTGTGATAAAAAATCTCTACTTTCTTGTGTTCTTTCTGCACTATTGTTTTCTATCATTGCCACTGAAATGTCACTGCTGTTCTTCTGTCACGTCTACATACCTGTTCCCTTGTGTATTCTCAAATTTGAAATACTGCTTTGAGCTGATTTCCGAAGACGTAGCGACAGGAGACAAACTACTGTCGTCATATGTGCCCTGAGCTTCACTCTTGAATGATGACATCTGTGACACAGCAGACGTGATTGAATCCACGTCAAAATCTTCTTCATACGGAGTTGTCTGTGGAATACATAGGTCATATGTCGATGCACTCATAGTGTTTCTTGGAAAGTGAAAGAATTTGGGAGGCCGAATTGATTGCATATTGAAGATAATGCATCTAAAATACGAAAAAGGGGAGGGGGGGGGGGGGGTTGAGATGAAGAAGAAAAAATATTACGAGGAACAGAAACAGCAATAGCAGCAGACAAAGAGGACGAATAAGGAGAAGCAGTAGAAAGATGAAGGAGGAGGAGGAAGAGCAGTAGGAGAAGAAGAAGGAGGAGGAGGAGGAGGCCGGAGAGGTGGATGGAGGAGGAGTATAGGTCATAACTTAACTAGAAACAGAACCAGCAACAGTAATAGAAGAAGAAGAAGAAGAAGAAGAAGAAGAAGAAGAAGAAGAAGAAGAAGAAGAAGAAGAAGAAGAAGAAGAAGAAGAAGAAGAAGAAGAAGAAGAAGAAGAAGAAGAAGAAGAAGAAGAAGGTGATGATAATGATGATGATGATGATGATGATGATGATGATGATGATGATGATGATGATGATGATGATGATGATGATGATGATGATGATGACGAAAGTGATGATGATGGTTATGATAATGATGATAACGACATGGTGGTCTAAATTTAACATAAAATCACAAACCCACCTGAACTTCAACACTGAAAGCATCTGAGCGTCCTTGATTACCGCCATCCACTGCTACACGCTTCAAATCTTCTGGTTCGTGCACCAGAACTGCGCGACTAATACCAAACACCTCGTCGTCATTATTATAATCATTCATCACAGCAGACCTAAGACTGAAATTCGTGTTGCTTCTTTGGGAGCCCTCAAAAGATTCCTTGGACACAACCACGTCGTTGTTAACCTTTGCATGACCAACTCCATTGGACAAACCTGATCTCACATAGTTCTCCCGTACAAAAGCTGCACCTCCTTCTTGGGGAAGCTTCTGATTTTGACGCAATGTCCAATTTGCAGAAGCGGGAACTCTGTTCTCTGCGTGACCACTTTTCAAAAGAGCATTCTTCTGCTGTCTAAACGCGTTTGCAATTTCTTCAAGCTCGCTTTCCTCCTGATGGGAACACGCCATAATACTGAAAGTGCTGCTGGAATCAACATATATAATCAGTAGACATGTCCGTTGGTACATGTTGACGGAAATATCCCGAAGCGAACTAAAGGCTACCTGGTCCCTCTTCTTAGTCTTCCCATCATGTGCAGCTTCTACAGTTAATCCCTCAGAGGTCAGTCGCAGCGTTAAGAGCCTGGAAGGTTTGGATTCAATATCGTTGGCGATCGAGTTGATGAGCTTGTCGGTGACTCGATATCCCGCTTTCCAGATGCCATGGAAGTAGACGTTCTTCTCCACGAGCAACTTTGATTCCATTTTACCAAAATGTCTTTTGTTAATTACACTTCATGAAGAATCATGCAACTCAACAACTGACTCCGCTAAAAATTGTTCCAGTAGTTAGAAAAATCTAATCCTTAACCTAAAGCACCTCTAAATGCTTAAAGTAATGTGGATCTTGACATATGAAGATCTCACAAGCTTCCCCTGTCCCGGTGCTGGTATTTTCCAGCAGGTAAAATTGCTTGTGATTAAAGTACACGCCCCTGATAAGTTGCCTGTGATGTTTAAAATTTCAGAAAAGCCTAGTTGTAATCAGATGTACCTGTGATAGATAAATTACATTGATTACTCATTAGTCATTAGTCACTAGCCATTAGTCTTTAATGATTAGTCATCGCCATTGGTCATCAGTCATTAGTCATTAGTCACTAGTCATTAGTCATAAGTCGTTAGTCATTTATCATTAGACATTAGCCATTAGTCACTAATCTTAGTCACTAGTCATTAGTCACATTAGTCGCAGTTCCAACATCATGGCAAGAGAAAAACGGGCTTGCATGCCCAATTTGTGACCCTTTGAAAATAAAGTTCGCTCGTTCGTTCGTTCCTGTGCCAGCAATTAACACACAAAACTGACCCAAGTGAGAAGTGGAACAGACAGCAGTCCCGACAAAACCAACAGCATGCGCACGAACACGCACACACATGCATGCATAAGGCCGCTGCCGGAACACCACAACACTCCGTCACTAGAATTACAGATTGCCGTCGATCGAAGCGGTAGTCTAAGAAAACCAGCAGCTTCACCTGCATTACTGCTTAAGGTGGTAAACCACTTAGTTCATCAACCAGCCACCAATCAATACTTTTTTTTTAAACATGCAGTTCATAACACAAGAAATTCATTGACTGACAAGTGCAACAATTTATAAACTTGTGATTATGAATAATTTTGTTCCTTGATTAGATTAGATTAGATTAGATTAGATTAGATTACATTAGATTACATTAGATTAGGTATTTGATGTTGCGAATATTTAATTCAGTAAAGTAAAAGATGTGTTTACATTTCTTCAACGGCATCAACATTGATGCAAATGACAATGTGTTTTGTTTATTTCGGTTGAAAGTAATTATAAGCTAATACATTACATCCTGAACTTTATGTTTTCTGTAGTATGCAAGTGGCCTGCTCCGTGGCGAAGGTGTTACTGACGCAGTTCAAACTATTAGCAGTATGACTCGTCGCTGGCTGTTGAACGAGGGGACGGAACGCATGTGGGAATGTCCTAAGTGCAGTGATGTCGTTTCTTAGCTCAACTCAACTCAACTCTGCTAAACGCAACTCAACTCATCATAACTCAACTCAACCCAACTCAACTCAACTCAACCCAACTCAACACACCTCGACTCAACTGAACCCAACCCATCTCAACTCAACCCATCTCAACTCAACCCACCTCAACTCAACTTAACTCAACTCAACTCTACTCAACTCAACTTTGATCAACTCAACTCTGCTCAATTCAACTCAACTCTATCAGCTCTACCCAACGCAACTCTACTTAACTCAGCTCTACTCAGCTCAACTCTACTTTGCTCATCTCAACTCAACCTAACTCAACTCAACTCAACCCAACTCTACTCTACTCAACTCAAATGCGGCGACGTGATACACGCCACATCATCCACCACGCCCCAATTAGTCTATAAACCATGGGTTTAGCACCATATACCCGCTAGACCTTAAAGCGTGTACAAGTGTAGAGTGTACTTTACTTACTTCCTACACGATCTATCTCTTCCCTCAACTTCTATTAGTGAGGATCAATACATATTCAGAAAATTGATTCTATTTTGCGTTCCGATGTCATTTATTCTAGCAGGCATTAAGCATACATGGCTTATTGACAACATGGCGGCTATTCATACAAAAGTTCACTGTATTGATTTCTGACAAAACTGATAATGGTCTCGCATGTGAAAGCGTCTAGGAACTCAATCGCAGTTTCTATGTAAGTGTTACTGTTTGTGTGGGTATGGGGCCTAGACATTGGTTTCACACAAGTACCCCAGAAGTTGGGATTGGTTCGTCAGACGGCGAGGGACACTGGTAATAATGAAAGTTAATCCACACGCAAAAACCACTCCGATACACTGAAAGTAGTAAACAATATAAAATGACACAAAGTATTGCAGCTTCAAAGAACACAATTACGGAAAACACAGGACGTTGCGGCGACTAGCCTTCATCAGCAAACAAATGCATACACAAACCACAAGAAATAATCATGGAGAAGACCCTTCATTAGTTACATTAAGACATAAGAACGGGACGAGAAGAATGAAAATATGAAAAGTGAAAAGAATGAAGTGAATACGAAAATTTGAAAAAAAAAACAAATGTTTGCTACTTATCTCAGAATCTTTTTTTTTTTTAATTTTCATTTTCTCATCACTGTTCTCATTCCTGTGTTTTCCGTAAACGGTATAAATAATATAATACATAAAAACATCATCATAAACAGAATAACCAAACAAAATCATAAACATTATAAGTCAACAGTAAATACCTGGCCGAGTGGCTAGAATGCCGAACTCTGATTCTGGAGTCCCGGGTTCAAACCCTCGGTAAGGTGTGGGATTTTTTTCTGTCGGGGGCAAAAAGAAAATCCTAACCTGCACAGTTCGCGGCGACTGCACTAGCCAGGCGGCCTTAATTCCTCAGGCTCAAAGACCACTGTGTCATACACCACAGGGTGCTATATTGGCAGTAAATGACAGTTTTAAACAAACCGCATCATGAACAGAAAAAAGTCAATAAACAAACCGCATCATCAACAGAATAAACAATCCGCATCATGAACAGAATAAACAAATTCATCATAAACAGAATAAATAAACAGTAACGTAAACATAATAAATAAACAATATCATACACATCTATATCTATAAAAGACGATGTATGTATGTGTGTCCGTTCTTTATGCGTTCGCGAACGGTCCATCCGATTGAGATGAAATTTTCTACATGTTTTCTTTTCATTCCCGTGCAGCCAACTGTCATAGTCTTTTAGTGTACAATCAGCTATTTACTTACTAAAATTTAATATTTAAATTTACATTATCATTTCTACATAGTGAGGGGACGTAACTTAAGAAAAGTTATTTCAAGGGGCATAACTATTAATAACATTGCTATATATTTTATATATAGATTGTTGCATTGTTTTCAAAGATTTATAAACTCCTTGTCTACAGTTATTTACAGGCATATGAGTTATAATACATAATGATATAATCTTTAAGGCATTTTCAAAGTTTTCATAAAAATAATGCATCTATTTAAATAGTGAAAATTTTCTAACTCATCTTTTCATTTCTCTGCAACAGCATATTTAATTTTTTTTAAAACATTCTCATATGTATTTCGCTAAAACCCACGTTGGGTATTTATGATGCCCATTTTAAACATTGCCTCAACGAGTTACTTTTCATGAGTTTTAATGCTTATTGTTCTCTTCATAAGAGATGTTGAATGAAAGAATGTATGAGACAAATTAGAGAAGAAGGGCAGAATGTAGGACGGGCCTGCGTGCCCAATTCTTAACCCTTTGAAAATAAAGATTTTCGTTTGTTACAACAAAAAAGTAATTTTTTGTGAGAGAAAGTTAGTTGCATATCCTTTGCATTACTCTGCAGTCAACCCACCGCCCACCATTTATTGGCTGTTTGTGATATCTTGGTAAGTTTACTTAAGATAGATCTCTTCCCATCATATTTTCTACTATCAATCTATCTATTCTTCTATTCTATCTATATTTTTAACGGGAACGGGCCGAACATAGATAGATAGATAGATAGATAGATAGATAGATAGATAGATAGATAGATAGATAGATAGATAGATAGATAGATAGATAGATAGATAGATAGATAGATAGATAGATAAATAGATAGATAGATAGATAGATAGATAGATAGATAGAAAGATAGATAGATAGATAGATAGATAGATAGATAGATAGATAGATAGATAGATAGATAGATAGATAGATAGATAGATAGATAGATAGATAGATAGATAGATAGATAGATGGCTGGCTGGCTGGCTGGCTGGCTGGCTGGCTGGCTGGCTGGCTGGCTGGATGGATGGATGGATGGATGGATAGATAGATAGATAGATAGATAGATAGATAGATAGATAGATAGATAGATAGATAGATAGATAGCTGGCTGGCTGGCTGGCTGGATGGATGGATGGATGGATGGATGGATAGATAGATAGATAGATAGATAGATAGATAGATAGATAGATAGATAGATAGATAGATAGATAGATAGATAGATAGATAGATAGATAGATAGATAGATAGATGGCTGGCTGGCTGGCTGGCTGGCTGGCTGAATGGATGGATGGATGGATGGATGGATAGATGGATAGATAGATAGATAGATAGATAGATAGATAGATAGATAAATAGATAGATAGATAGATAGATAGATAGATAGATAGATAGATAGATAGATAGATAGATAGATAGATAGATAGATAGATAGATAGATACATAGATAGATAGATAGATAGATAGATAGATAGATCCCCGCTAGGGCCTGGGCGAACCCGGGCCGGGTCAGCTAGTAATAAATAAACAATATCATGAACCGAATAAACAAAGCGCATCATGAACAGAATAAACAAACAGCATCTTAAATACAATACATAAACCGCATCATAAACATAATAAATAAACAGTATCATAAACATTATATGGGTAAAATTAACCGGCAACCCTTTTAACATAATCGTCATATAATATATGCTCCAACGCGAGAAAGTAGTGAAGATAGTGTAGAGGAACTGTATAATGACATGGAAAATGCTTTGAAGAAATGTAAAAATTCAGAAATAAACATCATAATTGGTGACTTCAATGCAAAAGTAGGAAATCAAGGTGATGGATGCACAGTAGGTAAACATGGTTTGGGAGAACGAAACGAGATAGGATACAGACTTATAGAATGCGCAAAAAACATGAACTGATTGTCGGAAACACGGTGACCTACTGATGATGTCAGATGATGACATGGAAGAACTGGCCAGAGAATTCAACACCAGTATTCACGGTGACCTAATGATGATGTCAGATGATGACATGGAAGAACTGGCCAGAGAATTCAACACCAGTATTCAGAGGGGTCAGATCAAAGAGGAATGGCTACACAGCTACTTGCTGCCGCTGCCAAAACCGAACAAAGACCATTCCAGGATAAGCGGCTACAGAATCATTACGATGCAGAACACTGCTGGCAAGTTACTGGAGAAAATTGTAGCACACAGACTTGCTTGTGACACTGAACAACTCGGCTGCTTCCCGCCCACACTTGGAGGATACAGACGCAACAAAGAGTCATGGCTGAATGCGGCGGTCTTTGCTCAAGATGTTTACGAAGGATTTCAGGTCAGAGAGGAGACATGTGCGGCCGCCATAGACTTAGAGGACGCATACAATAGAGTATCCTTCGAGCACTTGATGCAAACCCTCCTCAGACTGAAAGTGCACCCTCACCTTATACGATGGATAGCTGCAGTTCTGCTCCAAAGGAAGGTGGTGCTAAGATGCGGGAGTTGGTCTTCTGAGCCAATAACGATATGTCCAGGATTGCCGCAGGGTTCACCACTGTCACCAGTACTATTCAACGCGTATACGGTGCCGATCACTGAACAACAGTTGGACGGGAGGGGTAGAACTCTGTCATTTCCTGACGACATTCTCGTGTATCGACAGGGTCGAGATAGACAGGCGGTTGCCAATGATATGCAGGGCGAACTAGATCGAATTTCCTCATGGTGTGCTGATGCCGGCGCCCTTGTCAACCCTGCAAAGGCATCGGTTACATGGTTCTCTCTAAGCAACCATATTGTAAACACAGACCTGCCGGCAGTAAGAATGGATGGGGGCATTTTGAGTAGAACCCAGTCAATGACATATCTTGGCGTGAGGCTTGATGGTAGCCTGTCCTTCAGAGATCATGTCGATTATGTCATAACGAAAGCTCGAAAAGGTTTGTAAGCAATGAGATTCATGGCGACTGCCAATATCGAGCAAAGACTGCTAATACTTCTATTCCAAGGATTGGTGCTTTCACGCATCGAGTATGCCCTGGCCATCCTCACTGTCAGCCCTACACAGATTGGAAGACTTGAAAAGGTACAAAACGAAGCCATGCGCATCATTTTGGGCTGCACGAGAGACACCAGCTGTGTAGCAATGAGATACCTCCTTGACTTCCCGACAATGGAACACAGTATCAAGATCTGGAGAGCTCATCTATGAACACTCAGATAGCCCCGAAGTGCTCATCTATACAGAAGGATCTGTTGTAAAGCAGCAGAGAAGTGCGTGGGCATTTACAGCCCGTTCAGCGGGCCGAACCGTTCAAGAATCCAGTGGTGCCCACTTCATGACCACGAGCAGCATGACGATGGAGGTGATGGCAGTTACACAGGCTTTCATATGGCTGGAATCACAGCATTATACCAACGTGTGTGTACTAAGTGACTCAATGAGCATGGTTCAGAAGGTCGAAGCTGGAGCTGTACGCAGACAGTGGACTGAGTCGCTGCGGAAGTCTGTTGTCCGTAAAGCCACCTTCATCTTCATCCCGGGACATGCGGGGAGTCGAGGGAAATGAACGAGCTGATAAACTGGCTGGCTCTGCACCCCCTGTAAATGGCCAGCCCATGGATCGTGCCGATGTTATTAACGCCCTTAAAGATATGGCGAGAACAGAGGACTTTGACGTCAGTGAATCCACATCGTCCAGGATGAAAGACTTGGGAGTAAGAATCGGCACGGCCAAGCGCGAGAGGTACATTGGAAAAACGAGGTGCCTCGTCAACCAACACAGAACTGGCACTATTAGCCACCGGGGACGCTGATGCATATGCTGGGAGGGGGGGGGAGGATCTGAGCACCTATGGACCTGTCAGAAGTGCAATTAAGATATCCCAACTGATAACTGATAACTGAACTGATAACTGATAACCTGGTTTAAGCAACATCACAGAAGATTATGGACTAATTAATCAAGAAGACAAACAAAATACTCCTGACAAATATGAAGAGATTCACAGGAAGATCAGAACATTAACATTAAGTAAAGAAGCAAAAGAATCATGGCTTGAAACAAATTGCTGTGATATTGAAAAACTACACAACAATAAAAATACCAAATTAATGCACAGAAGAATTAGGGAGCTTTCTAATAAAAGACCACCTACATTAACAGGCTGCCTGAAAACCAAAGATGGAAACATCATAATAGAAAAAGATCAGATTGTACATTCATGGTCAGATTATGTGAAAAATCTTTATGATGTTACAAGAGAAGAACAATATGATATTCGGAGTAATAATGAAGGACCATCAGTTCTGAAGATAGAAGTTCAGAATGCTCTTAACAATTTGAAATCCTGCAAGACCCCGGGTCCAGACAACATCTCAATAGAAATGATCAATACCTTAAAATAATATGGAATAGACCAAGTCACCAGACTGCTGAACACAATACATGATACTGGAGATATACCTCCTAAATTATGTAATTCTATATTTATTGCAATCCCGGAGAAATCAGAAACCTTGGAATGTGATCAACATCGAACAATTAGTATAATGAGCCACGTCACACAGATTTTGCTAAGAATTATCATGCAAAGAGTAAAAAGAAAATACAACCCGAAACAGGAAAAGAACAATGTGGGTTTGTAGAAGGCAAGGGTACAGTAAATGCTGTGTGTATGCTGAGAACATTAATTGAACATTCTATAGAAGAAAACAAAGACTTACATCTTTGCTTTGTCGACTACACAAAGACTCTTGATAAAGTAAGACATGACAACATGATAGAGATGCTTGCGGATCTACAAATTTATGGGGAAGACCTTAGGCACATAAAAAAGACATATATTGGAAACAACAAGCTGCCATAAATATTGATAAGGAAATAGCTCAATATCAGCCAATTAAGAGAGGCGTGAGACATGGATGTGTAATGTCTCCAGATCTTTTTTCCGTGTACAGTGAAAATATTTTCAGAAATGTTAATGATATTAAAGGAATCATCATTGGGGGGACATAATATAAATAACATTAGATATTCGGATGATACAGTATAGATTGCAGACAATGAGCAGGATCTGCAACATTTAGTAGATGCGATTGTTGTACACAGTGAACAACTTGGGTTAGAATTAAATTGTAAGAAGACACAGATTATGGTTGTCACTAAGAAGAAGGAAATACCACAATGTAATTTACAAGTAAATGGGCATATTCTTAAACAAGTGAATTGGTACAATTATCTCGGAACAGTCATAGCATCTGATGAGAGACGCCTTGAAGAGATTAGAACAAGAATTGTCAAGGCGAAAGCAGCCTTTTACAAGATGAAAAACTTATTGACAAATAAAAAAATTTAAATATTGAGCACAACCCACTACTGGCAACGCCGATCGCATTCTGGTATGAACCTAACAGAATGCGATCGGCGTTGCCAGTAGTGGGTTGTGCTCAATATTTAAATTTCAAATTCCGAAACAACCACATAATCAAATAAAAAAATGTCATTTGCAACGAGAAAAATAGTGTTGAGATGCTAAATAGAACCAGTGCTTTTGTATGGGTGTGAAGTGTGGACAATGAGCACAAAGGTTAAAAAAATATCTGATGGCTGTGGAAATGTGTTTTCTGAGGAAAATTCAAAGAATACCATAGACAGACAGAAAAACCTATGACCAAGTACTACATCAAACGAATGAAAACCGTAAACAGATTAGAGAAATTACACGTAGACAGTCACAATTTTTGGTCACGTTATGATAAGAAATAAATTGGAGAACTTGGTGACAACTGGCAAGATGGAGGGGAAGAAAACAAGGGGATGGCAGAGAAGTAAATACCTGGATGGCTTGACCATATTGTATGGTCGAAACAAGAACACTGAGCGGATCCACGACTCTGGTGATCGGGTTATATGGCAAAACATGACCGCCTACGCTTACCGGCATGGCACATGATGATTATGATCATAAACATAATAAATAAACAGTATCATACGCATAATAAATAAGCAATATCATGAACAGAATAAACACACCTTGTCATAAACAGAATAAATAAACAGTATCAACAGAATAAACAAACGTTATCTTAAAATTAATAAATAGACAGTTTCATAAATAGAATAAACAACATGATAAACAGAATAAACACACGGTATGAAAAATAGAACACGCAAACAGTATCGTAAACAGAATATGGTAACACAGTAATACGATATAAATAATAAAGCAAACAGTCTCATAAATATAAAACACACACAGTGTCATTGATACCGTGTGTTTATTCTATTTGTGATACTGTATATTTATTAATTTAAGATAGTGTTTTTTTCTGTTTATTATACTGTTTATTCTATTTGTGATACTGTTTATTTATTAATTTTAAGATACTGTTTTATTCTGTTTATTCTGTTGTTTATTCTATTTATTAATATTAAAATACTATTTTTTTATTCTGGTTATTATGTGTTTATTATATTTGTGATACTGTCTATTTATTAATTTTAAGATATCTTTTTTATTCTGTTATGATAGCGTTTATTTATTCTGTTTATAATGCTGTTTGTATTATTATAATATTTATACCGCTTTTTCATTCTATTATTTATACGGTTTGTTCTTTCTGTTTATTATACTGTACATTCTATTGATAATACAGTTTGTGTGTGTGTGTGTGTGTGTGGGTGTGTGTGTGTGAGTTTTTTTGTTAATTATTAAACCAATGCTGTTATTATACGGGAATACTCATACAATATAATAAAAATAATAAACAAACAGTGTAATAAACATTTAAAAAAACAACAACTGTATCACAAAACTAAAAACCAGACAGTTTCATAAACAGAATAAACTAACACTATAATACAAAATATACCAAACAAACAGTACAATAAAAATTATAAACAAACTGTTTCGAACACAGACAAACTAGACAGTATGATAAACACTAGTGGTGTTAGTTGTACTAGTGGTGATGGTAGTGGAGGTAGTAGTAGTAGTGGTAGTAGTATTGGTTGTAGTAGTAGTATTAATAGTAGCAGTAGTAGTAGTAGTAGTAGTAGTAGTAGTAGTAGTAGTAGTAGTAGTAGTAGTAGTAGTAGTAGTGTAATGTTGAGGGTGGTGCTAGTGTTTGTTGTGGTGGTAATAATTGGTGTTACAGTTGTTATAGTCGTAGTAGTAGTAGTAGTAGTAGTAGTAGTAGTAGTAGTAGTAGTAGTAGTAGTAGTAGTAGTAGTAGTAGTAGTAGTAGTAGTAGTAGTAGTAGTGGTAATAGTAGTAGTAGTAGTAGTAGTAGTAGTAGTAGTAGTAGTAGTAGTAGTAGTAGTAGTAGTAGTAGTAGTAGTAGTAGTAGTAGTAGTAGTAGTAGTAGTAGTAGTAGTAGTAGTAGAGTAGTAGTTGTAATATTTGTAGAAGTAGTATTATTTGTAGTAGTAGAAGCAAATGCAGTAGCATTAGTAGTAGGTGTAAGTAGTGATAGTATGAACAGTACTAGCAGCAGTAGTAGTATTCTATTGGCTTTCATATACACACAACACACCACGCTTATTAAATTAATTCATTCGGTCCTACCTGACGCAGAAATGAACACACCTCAACTGACAGATAATCCCTCGGCAATACCAACTCGCGACAATAATTACACGTCGTGACTTCAGAATCCCATCACAAGCAACCATGGATACCTCCAAGGAAAAAAGGAATGTCCATCCATCCGAAAAACAAAATTACCAGCAGTGCAATTAAACACAAGCACTAACTATCAGCAAGTGAATGTTACACCCTTTGAAATGCGACTAGTCTTTGGTTGAATGCACGTTACGAAATTGCACGCGTTTTTATACGGGACGCTTACCAACCGTATTAATGCAACTGGGTTAACGTATAAATATATGAAATGCTTCTTGTTAAACGGCATTTCAAAGGCTGAAAACGAAATACGGGGGAATGTTGTATTGAAAACCGCGGTACTAACACACTTTATAGATCAAGAAAACGTGTCTTCTATTTCTTCAGTGAAGCATGAAGATCGTTACTAAGAAATATGTTTTCATACTTCCGGAGGATGAGTTAGTGACGGTGTTATTTCGGCTACGTTAAAAGACACCATCCATCCATCATGAGCCATGCCATAAGCGTAGGCGGTCATGTTTTGCCATCTCACTCGATCACCAGAGTCGTGGATCAGCTCCGTGTTTCTATCTTGACAATGCCACGTGGCCAAGCCATCAAGGTTTTTAATTCTTGGTCTTCCCCTTGGTCTGTTCCCTTCGATCTTGCCAGTTGTCACCAAGTTCTCAAATTCATTTCTTCTCATAACATGCCAAAAAATTTTCAATATCTACATCTAATGTCTCTAATTAGTTTACGATCTTCATTTGTTTCTCTAAGGACTTGTTCATTGGTTTTTCTATCTGTCCATGGTATTTTTTGCATTTCCCTCAGAAACCACATTTTCACAGCCATCAGATATTTTTCAGCTTGTCTGCTCATTGTCCACGCCTCACATCCATATAAAAGTACAGGTTCTATGTAGCACTTCAACACTCTTTTTCTCGTTTCAATTGATATCTTTTCATTGGTAAGTATAATTTTCATCTTGCAAAAGGCTACCTTCGCCCTAGCGAATTCTTGCTCTAATCTCTCCAAGGCATCTCCCATCAGATGTTATGATTGTTCCGAGATAGTTGTACCGATTCACTTGTTTAAGAATATGCCCATTTACTTGTATATTACATTGTGGTATTGCTTCCTTCCTAGTGACGACCATAATCTGTGACTTCTTACAAAAGACACACCACTCTTATAAAAACCATACTGGAGGGTAAGGTTGAGGGCAAGCGAGCAAGAGGTAGTCAACGATACAAGTAGGAAGATAACATCAAGCGATGGACGAACATCAGTCTGACAGAATGTACAGTCAGGGGGAGAAACAGACAGTGTTGGAGATCCATTGCAGCCAATCTTTCCCGTGCCCACGACATTCTATATATAAGGGGCGTTCATATGAAATCCGTTCGTGCCATACCGCGCGTAATTGCGTACGTTGAACATGATCATGTCATCGTCATGTGATAAGTACTGACCAGTGAATAAAAGAGCAAGTGCTTATCGTCCCATGATGCATAGGTACTGTTTCTGACCGTTGAGAAAATGGCCAGGTTGATCCAAAATCCGTCCAAAGAAGCTCAAAGAGCGGTGATTCAGTTTCTTTCATTTGAAGGATGTCAACCAGTGGACATTCATCGAAGAATACAGGTAGCGTACGGTAACAACTGTGTTTCGAAGACAACAATGACAGACTGGGCACGAATGTTTCGGAAAGGACGTCAGTTCACGACAGACCTTCGACGGCAGGGTCAAGCGCATATTGTTGCAACAGAAATACACCGTCGCCAACATTGATGCAGCAGTACAGATGAACCGTTGTCGAAGCATACGTTCGCTAGTGAAAGAATTTGATGTGTCAGTTAGGACAATTCAAAAGGTCGTTCGTAAGAAACTTAAATATCGGAAGGTGTGTTCACAGTGGATACCACGGATGTTGACCGACCACCAAAAAGAGGAACGCATGGGATGTTGTTTGAACCACTTGCTGCGTTACATAGTGGAGGTTGATGCATTTCTCTTCCTCATAGTGGCAGGCGATGAATCATGGTGTCACAACTTTGAGCCGAGCAGCAAAAGAGAGAGAGAGAGAGAGAGAGAGAGAGAGAGAGAGAGAGAGAGATAGAGAGAGAGAGAGAGAGAGAGAGAGAGAGAGAGAGAGAGAGAGAGAGAGAGAGAGAGAGAGAGAGAGAGAGAGAGAGAGAAAGAGCATGCAATGGAAGCATGCTGGATCACCAAATGCCAAAAAATGCAAGTTACAGGTTTCCGCTGGTAAGGTTGTGCTGATCGCATTTTTTGACCACGAAGGGCTATTGTTGGCCGACTTTTACCTGGCGTTAACATCATCTCTACCCACTACTTGCAAACACTAGACAAGCTGCAAAAAGCCATCAAGAATAAACGACCCGGCATGCTTTTTCGCGGTGTGATTTTGTTACACGATAATGCTCGTCCGCATGCCGCAAAGATTGTGTAGGAAGCATTAGCAAGGAAGACGTGGGGATCCAGCCTATAGTCCTGTTTTGTCACCATGTGATTTTCATTTGTTCCGACCTCTAAAAAAAACTCTCAAGGGGCAACGATTTCACACAGATGCAGACGTAATGAACGCGGTAAACACTTGGTTGAGTGAGCAACCACAATCCTTTTTTGCGGACGGCATTCGCCGCCTACCTAAGCAATGGGATGCTTGCCTGAATGCCTGCGACGACTTATTCTGACAAACCCATTGTGCATAATTCCTTCAAAGTGAATGCTTTGTTTAATTCTACCACACCTGTTAATGTTTCTTTCATGCTTTTGTAATAACGCCATTTAAACGGGTTTCAAATGAACGCCCGTAATATATGTTTTTAATAAAATTTTAGCCAAATAGCCTTCATCACAGTCCTACAAAATGTGACTCAATGAATAGCCAGATATCTTGCCTCTGTTGTCGTCATGTTTAAAATATCTGTCACATTTTGAATCCATCTATCATGCCATCTTCATCTTTTCATCCTCTCCGGTATGTATAATAATGTGGTCTATACTTCTGTTTACGTGCCCACAATATGCAGTTAATTCATTACATCTCATCTGGTTTCTTTTACACCTTGCGGTGTCGAGGTGAAGTATAAACAGCGGGAGAGTGCCCATTTATGAGCTTCATGTATCAAGATTCCCATGGACTGTGCTATTCCCTCTGTCCATCGTTTACGTGGTCGGCCTCTTCTTCTGCTTCTATTTAGTCTGTACATCCTTGCTTGTTGTGGTATGCTGTTAGTTGATAACCTAGTTGCATGGCCACACCATTTGACTTGCCGCCTTGTAATAAAATCTAGCGTTGCTATATCCGCCACTTTAGTCCTGATTTCTTCATTTCTAATGTTTTCTCTTCTTGATACATTGGGTATTCTTTTCGGGAATCTCATTTCTGTTGTTGTGGTTTTTCTTTTCTATTTTTCTGTCATTGTCTAGGTTTGGCATATTAGCAAAGAGTTGGTAGGAAGATTGTCTTGTATCTTACTAACTGCTAATACATGTTTCTTTTTAGTATTGGTGTCATTTGTCCAATGAGTTGGTTTACCTTATTGCATCTATTTTCGATCTCTCCTTCTGATTTGCCACTTGATGATATTATACTTCCTAAGTACATGAAGCTCTTTACTTGTTTCAAGGGGTTTTCTTTTAGGTAAATCTTTGTTGTTTTTGTCTTCTTTGGTTATAGTCATTACCTTTGTTTTACTGGTGCTAATTTTTATGTTGTGTTCCTTACACACTTCGTTTAGACCAGTGTTTCCCAACGTGTGGCCCACGCCCCACAGGAGGGCAATTCGATTGTTAAGGGGGGGGGGGGGGGGGGGGGCAATTCGAAAATGGAATAAATCGGCTGGATATAACAAAACGGGGATACTTAAGACTGAAGTTAACTAAATTGGAACCTGACATAAAATCTCTTTGCAGCAAGCATCAAGCGCCACGATCTCACTAAATTTAAATAATAAATAATTACTAATAATTAAAATAATATAGAAAAATCTTTCATTAAAATTACTTTGTACTTGAATTTCAGATCTCCATTATATGTTTTGAAAATTTACTTACTGTGTTTGCTCAATAATTTCCTAGTGATTTCTTCCTAAAACCTATCAACCAAGTGTCTTTAGTGAACATTTCAATTTTTGAATATTAAAAATATTGTATATGTTGGGGGCGGGTGCATGAGAATTTTAGAAAGACTTAGGTTGGGCATAGCACAAAAAAGGTTGGGAAACACTGGTTTAGACTATTCATGTGGTCTTGTAATTCTGCTTCTGATTTTACAATTAGTGTTTGATCGTCCGCAAATAGTATTTATTTAACGGTGTAATTCTTCTGTGTTATGTTCGTCATGCGGTGTTCTTGTGATCTCTAGTTGGCTGGTATCTTTACATATACTGTCTATATAGGTAATGACCAGGATGGGGGGGGGGGGGGGGGCAGAACACAACCTTGTCGCACTCCGGATCTTATGGTGATGGTTTCTTGGTGTCCTCCGTTTGTTCTTACAGTACATTCACTATTGTTTCACAACCTTCCACATAAGTTTGTTATATATGTACTCACTCCATATCGTTTAATTATTTCCAAAACAAAACGATATGTAGTTAATTAATCAGCGGAAAGTGTGAATCGTTAAACGACCTAAGAAAATGAGGGTGCTGGGGTGAAAAAATAAACCAAATTACTAAAAACATTAGTCGGCAAGACACTTAATAATGACACAGACAGCTATGTAAAAATAATATTTGTAAACTAGCTGGAATTTGGGTTAAATTAATAAGCAACCAGGCTACCAAATTCTATTATCTTCTTGTCCAACGGTTGCCAACATGATCTCCCCCCCCCCCCTCCCCCTATGATCTTCAACCGGTGTTGTCCATTTTCAATAAAATACTTCCGTTGCTACTCGTTGCTGTAGCGTCACTTTGTTCCCTCAAGCTTATCTAGATATAATACATTATTTACATATCAAATGTTAATAAACAGAGCAATCTGAAGCTAGACTTTGGATGCGTCACTCAAATATCTTGCTGCACGAGTTTTCTACATTTGCAAACAGGTTCGTCTGGAATTGAACTTCTCTCAAAACTTGATGCGGACAAAACGTTGATTAAATATAACGACGATAAAAAATGCTACCTGCAGCAGCTGTGACGAGGCTATTGGTTGTGATTGGGAGATAAGGTCGGTAAAAATTAAACAGTATTTATATGACGTGGCGGGATGATGTGGTGTGTACAATGTAAGGACATATTGTGTGGATGGCAGGAGAGATGCCAGAAGGTCGTTGGTGAATACATGAACTATTTATCAATCATAGGTTGTTTAAGGTGGCGCGTTAGAGAAAATAATACCGACATCTGTTTATAGTGTCATGAGTACCGTCGGACTAGGGTTCAATGTGGGGACTCGTCCCTTGCTAAACTGAAAGAAAGTTTGATGACGTCTTCCTCTGTGCATTTAGAGCTACGAAATCACAGACGTATAGCAGGAAAGTGATTCTGGGCACATTTTTATGTTGCTTACATTGATCCGAAATTTTTGATCTTCTTCGTTTTCGTCTTCTTCTTCTTCTTCTTCTTCTTCTTCTTCTTCTTCTTCTTCTTCTTCTTCTTTATCCTCTTTTTTTTCTTTGTCGCCGTCTTCTCTTCCTCTTCTTTTTCTTCTATCTCAAAGCACACAAGCCACACACTCTATGTAACATCGTTCTTTTCGAGAAGAAACTAGGATGAGGAAGAGATAGAATTAAAACAAGGAGAGGCAGGAGATTTTGAGAAGCAGAAGAAGAAGAAGAAGAAGAAGAAGAAGAAGAAGAAGAAGAAGAAGAAGAAGAAGAAGAAGAAGAAGAAGAAGAAGAAGAAGAAGAAGAAGAAGAAGAAGAAGAAGAAGAAGAAGAAGAAGAAGAAGAAGAAGGAAGAAGAAGAAGAAGAAGAAGAAATAGAACCAGAACAAGAATAAAAAGAAGAACAACAACAACAAAAACAACAACAACAAAAATAAGTAAAAGAAGACGAATAATAAGAACAAGAGCAAAAAGAACCAGAAGAATAACAAGAAGAGGAAGAAGATGAAGAAGAAGAATGAATACCAGGATGAAAAGTATGACGAGGGGGGAGTGAAGAAGGAGGAGGAAGAGTTAGACAATGAAACAGAAAATGGTGTCACATCACTTGTTTTTGCTCTGAGGAGAAAGTCATTCAATGGAACTGAAATCTAAGCAGGACGGCATTAAGACGTTCATCTCAGTTTTTTTATTTCTCAAAGGTGTCCACATCTGGTCAACAACATCTAGACTTATAATGGAGATGGAGGCAGTCTCTGTCGCGTTCCCTGACTGCAGGACAAACAGCACGCGCATGTCGTGATTGCAACAGACTTCAGGAGCCTGCTGAGAAGAGTGAAGGCAGGCATGCCTCGTGTAGACTGGCATGGATCAACTTTTAAAAAATCAAAAATAAAGAGCATGATCTTTTTACCAGAGTATGCAGGTGTGTAGAAATGAGCAGTTGGACAAATAAATTGGATTAATCTACACTTCTGGGTGAAGTATTGATGCAGGATAATTAGACGTGTCCGAGGCCTCTTGTGATCGTGTGTATAGTGTGAAAGAACAGATACATCATTGTTGCCTGGAGAGAATGGTGCTGCAGAGAGTGACCAGACGATTTGACCGACACACAGCTTTCCTAGGAAAGACCTGATGGACACATAATCAGACTGCTACTGGTACCGTTAGTGTTGCGACAATTTGATGGTTGTTGAAGTTGAAGACAGGGGGCGTATTGGAATGTCCCGAGTTCTGTGATGCCGGCTCTTGACTCAACAATAGACAGAATATGTCTAGTACTGTCTGTGTTCGCTCCGTTTTGTTGTTAGGTGTTAGTCAGATATGACTGAGGTACTGTATGACAGTATACGGTACTACCCGATTTCTGTTAGCTCCGAATATTAGGCCGCGTTCACCAAACCCGACACCCCACATTGTAAAAACAGCTTCTGGCGGAGGAGCGCAACTGGGAGCGTACAAGTCGTATCCTGGTGCGAGGAAATGCAACATAAAAACTAAATGTCATGGCAGGGCAGACCAGGCCCTAAGCCTTGGTCGGATAGTTAGAGCATTGCTTTGTTGTTCCAGCAGCTTTTGCTTGTTCCAGACGTATTGGTGTTTCCTTTCCTCTGGAGCAGTGGTTCCCGAGCTTTTCAAGTAGAGGGCCATATCTACTATTTTCGGTAGTTAAGCGGGCCACAACTTTATAAAATTATAAAAGTCCTGCAATATCATTCACACCTTTCTTAACTTTGGTCAACAAAATTCTAAAACTTTAAAGGCAGTCAGTGTCAGTTATACACTGCGGTCATTTTTTGGTTTACAAAAAATCATTTTCAATTAAATTTCATTTAACAATACATTTTAATCAGTTTCGAAAATCGCTATTGATATAATTAATTTACAATTGTAACTGTTATTCATAACCAGTTACTTAAGTTCAGATGCCAGTTTACTAATGTCTGGGCACAAATCTGCCGTGCACCAAAGTCATAAGCGCAGCTAGAATACTGTGATTGAGTCTGGAACGTTGCTTGGTTTTTTTAACGGTCATTGGGGAAAATGACTACTCGCATCTGTAAGTCAAACCAAAACGACAAATGTATCTCTGGGGAAATGAACGCAATAATCGCCAGTATGAAATCGTGTGGTCAGCTGAATGTGAAGCAGGTAGCTCCAGAAATTTACATCTCAGTGCAGAATTGCATTTTAAATCAATTACTTGATACTGAAGGTTCCACTATAATTGGCAGAGCTTGGCATCAGGAAAGAAGAAAGAAATCACGAAGAGGGCAACATTATCCTCCTCTATTGTGACTCTTGAAATCTCGACTGAAAGATATCCAGAAAACTTTCAGCTTTTACTTTGCACTGTAGCAAGTCATAGTATTTTTCTACAAGTTGGAAACACCTCTAAAGTCCCTTCAGTCAGATGTCCAATAAACAGTCGTAGTTTCATTTTAAGTGAAGAAATGTCATCGCACAAATTTGCGAATAGTTTGTTTGTCAACCCCCCACCACCTCATCCTGGATCCTTGCATTTAAAGAGTTTAAAGGAGACGTGATGTCCACCAAAAATGCCAGGTCATTATGCCAGTCATCGTTCAGCAGACATTCCCGTTCTATAGGCAATGCATTTTTGTTTTCAGCCACTTTTCCTTTAGACATCTGACATCACAGTGTAACAGTAGCTCACCGTATTCCTCGTTCAGGTCTGATATAAACTATCTGAACTAACGCCTGTTCAGCGCTTTACTTCGAATTTTGTTCACACATCTCAAACATGACATATTTAAGATTAACAGACGTTCCACAAAGAGCTTCTTGGTGAATGATACAATGATATTTTAACATTGTGCTACCAAAAAACTGTTCCAACAATGCTAGACATCCATACTTTTTACCCGTCAAATCCGGAGCACCGTCGGTGCATACACTGTCCAATTTAATCAATTTTTTTCTCTAAAAACAACTTCAGAGTTTCAAACAGATCAGTCCCTTTGGTAGTTGCATGCATTGATTCAAGTCCTAGAAGTTCTTAAATGACTTCAAAATTATCGTTTATTGCCCGAACCTGAGCTGTGTCAGATATGTCAGTGGATTCATCCACTGGCAATGAAAGATTTTTAAAAATTACAATATTTGATATGTGCTGCTACTTGACGATAAACATCGTTGGCTAATTCTTCAACTCGCCTGGCCATAGTATTATTAGACAAAGGAATCTGGTCAAATTTTGTTTCACACTTTTTATCGCCAAGCATTCTAGCAGCAGTTTTAAGGGAACGCTTGATTACTTTTTCTGCATCGGTGAACATCTTTTTTGTTTTGGTGATCCAACAGAAGAGCGACTTCGATGCAACAACAGCACTCTTGCTCTGTTCGTTAGCCTTGGTGAAAAAATGACTGCTGCCTGGTCAGAGAACTTTCTCTGTGAAATCTTTTCTTAGCTCCGAATTGACCGGATATTAAGAATTTATGTCTGAATTTGTGGTCCAGATTAAAAAATTTTTTTTTGGGGGGGGGGGGGGGGGTGGGGGGTGGGGGGTGGGGGTGGGGGTGGGGTGGGGGGGGGGTAACAGAAACACAAAATCCGCAGATTAAGCAAACTGATTTACCACTACGACTAGGCATAAACATAAATTTATCCGTCCAGTCTTCGTTGAATTCACGACAAGCAACATCTTCACCTTTTCGCTTTTTGCAGTTGTTTGATTTTAAATTTTCCACTCATGTTTAAAAGCTTTAACGGTAAATTTTTATTGAAAAAAAAAATCTAATTTTAACACAATACTACCGATTCTGCTAAACAGTTGTAACAGACGACAACATGGCGCCTTGCGCACTCTGATTGGTCGACAAGTCTGGGATATGGGAACTTCATAATGTTTCGTTGTGAACTGAACAGGCGCATTTGATAATATTATTGCATGACATCCACGAGCAGAGTGAATTATCGCACGCTGAAGGGGCGCTCCGAGTGCATTTTTGTTTTTTAATTATTAAAATATCTTACATTAAACAACGAGGCCTCGCGTGCCACTTTCTTACAGCTGGCGGGCGGTGGTTTGGGAACTTCTGCTCTGGAGTAAACTAGGCAGTCCAAGAGAGGGATCATGCTGAATTGGCAACACATGGTCTCTACAATCCAACACAAGCTGTGTGCTATCGAGAGGTATAACTCCATCCACGGTCTGATTGTAGTTATTATGCCTATTTCGAAGCACAATGTAACAAACGATCGTCTGTCAAGTCGGCAAAGTGCAATTGAGCTTTGTTCACACACTACTTCCAGCGAGGGGTATCTGTTGCCCTATATTGTTGCCTTTCTTGGCAGTTGAGTTGCGTTGAGCTAATAACCGACATCACTGCACTCAGGACATTCCCATACGCGCTCTGTCCCCTCGTTCAACAGCCAGCGAAGAGCCAGACTACTAATCGTTCCCAATGCTATCTGATTGAAATTTCTCCTGGTCTCCCCTCTGTTTTCAGATTCTTCCAGAACCCCTGACGATCCCTCGAAATATCATTCTCTCCACATACGGGTTCTCAATCCCCCCTCTCCACCTTTTCCACCTGGTCCCCAAGGCACACAACCACCTCTTCCTAGCCCATAGGTAACCTACCACCAAGAGGTGCATTCCCTACCAGCCTATCAGCCTGTTCATCCCCCTCCCCACACTCCCGCATGGCCAAGGCAAAATATCCATTCAATTCTCACAATCTGTGGCCACTGAAGCGAGGTGAGCCATTCCACACGAAACATTCCTTTATCCACCTTACTAACTATACTCCTTGAGTCCGAAATGAATATAATGTGTATTGCAGTGGTCTCCTCTAACCAACGGAATGCTGCTGTTACTGCTTCCACCTCCATTGTCATGCTGGGGGTAGTAGCCATATAGGTAATCCCTAAGGAATACCCGTGCAGTCGACAGATCATAAAACGTCGAAGTCGACCATCACGGAATATTTGCTTATTAACAATCACAGAGTTAATCAATAAAACGCTTTTCGCATGCTACGTATTTCCTAATCTTACACTTACTGTTTACAGTTTGTTAACAACATCTTAACTTAACCACTATAAACTCTTCATTTTATGATACTAGTCCGAATACAACAGCAAAGTATGACTACAAAAACTCGCATGTCAATATAAGTACTTCCATACATAACTATCGGGATAATTATTCCTTTGTTTTACCGGTTGTTTATTTTGCTTTTGCTTTTCGATAATAACGACTTTGATTGAAAAGTTCGCGAAAAACAACTGACATTTTTTTTTAAATAAAACACCATACGTTACCAAAAACACAACAGACATTACCAAAATGACAACACCAGATTTTACCGAAATGACAACAGACATTAACAAAAAGACAATATCACAGACAATGCAACCAAAAAAAAAAAAAACACACACACACACACACAAGACATTATCAAGAAGACACCACCAAAAATTTTCAAACAGACAACACCAGACATTCCACCCCCCCCCCCCAAAAAAAAAAAAAAAGAAGACAACATTAGACATTACCAAAAATAAAACGCCAAACATTATCGAAAACACAACACCAGACATTATCAAGAAGACAACACCAGACATTACCAAGAAGACAACACCAGACATTACTAAGAAGATAACACCAGACATTACCAAAAAGACAACAGACATTACCAAATAGGCAACACCAGACATTATCAAACAGACAACACCAGGCATTATAAAAAAGAATAAACCAGACATTACCAAACAGACAACACCAAACATTATCAAAACGAATAACCAGACATTACCAAAAAGACAACATCAGACATTATCAAAACGACAACACCAGAAATTATCAAAAAGACAACACCTGACATTACCAAACAGACAACACCTGATATTACAAATAAGACAACACCATATGTTTCCAAACAGACAACACCAGACATTACCAAACAGGCAGCACCATACATTACCAAAAAGACCACACCAGGCATTACCAAAAAGACAACACCAGACATTACCAATAGGACGACACCAGACATTACCAAAAAGACAACTATAGACATTAACAAAAAGACAACAACAGGCATTACCAAAAAAAAAAAAATAATAAAACATTAGACATTACCAAACATACAACACTAGGCATTACCAAAAAGACAACACCAGACACTACCAAACAGAAAACCCAAGACATTACCTAAAAGACATCACCAGACATTAACAAACAGACAACACCAGATATTACCAAAAAGACAACACTAGACAATACAATACAATATTACAATACAGCCGGATGTTGTATTTCTTTTCGGATTTTAGTAACAGCTTAGCAGCTACCAACCACCTATTTTAGATAGCCCAATTGCCTACTTGCTTGCATCACGACACACAAACATGGCCACAAACTGGCGTCTGTAATTCGAGCTTACTCTAACATAGACACAAATGCGAACCGTACAATGTACGGTGACAGTAAGAAACGCAGTGGCCGCAAGAATTGTCATGAGATTTCTGTAATACTCTGTCTTCAATAAGTTTGCGCTAATCGGGGATGCAAAACGAATTGCTAGCACCGGAATAAAACAAACGATAAAACTTATGGCATTCGAAATTACCATTCGAGCAATTTTCTTATCTCGGGAGGTCACGTTATGTGCAGCCGTTGCATTTGCGTTTCGCCATTTTGACATGGCGGATAATCTGTGTACTAACAAAGCAGTTGTCACAGAAACGATGAAGAATGCGGTGATCTGGGTAACGTTATTGAATAGATTCATAGACTGAATTGTACTAATGGTGGTTGGCGATAGAATAAGTCCAAATATTGTGGTGTTTTTTGTATAGTTGAATTTGTACCCTAACTGACTTGATGTAAACACAGGAACCACAGAAACTACTGTTAAGATATAAACAGCGATGATTGAGGAGAGTGTTCTGCGATGACGGATCAAACGATGCACTGCCAGAGGAAATGCAATACACAGATATCTTTCAATCGTAATTTGACATGTCAGAATTGTAGACACCCGAGAGAAATAATAATGAGGCCATGCAGATGCCAGGAACAATATCTCTGCCATGTCGACGTTATGAAACACCTTAAACATAGGCGGGTTTTGGCAGACGCTGCCGAGCAACAGGGTGAGAAGAGCTCCTAAATCTGCAACAGCGATAGCCAGGAATAATGCGTTCGATGAGTCTTGTAAACCCAGATTGATGAACACAATAACGTTGATGATGTTGAAGATGATGCCAAAGAAGCTTAAAGTGCCTCTAATGATACATGAGATCACAAGTAGGATCAGCTCCGTGTCTTCGTCGGAAACAAGAACTGTAGTTACGCCATTAAGAATGGCTTCGTCCTTGTACCTGTTTCCCGTTGTTACCTCTGTTGAATTATGCCACGTTGTAAAACATTCAGAGTTATTGGTCTTTAGCGAATATCTTTCGCTATTTTCCATTATTTATTGTTCTGAGTTATTCCTTTGTTTTCTTGTTCATTTATAAAGTCCTAGGTCTAAATCTTCGACCATATCTGTATGTGTTTTTCCTACTAGTTTTTTTCAACTAGTTTCTTAATATTTCAAATAACAAACTGCTCTGAGTTACTCCCCGTTAAAACATGTTTGGAGTTATTTCCCGTTGTTACACATTCTGACTTCATTCCTCGATTCAGAGGTGAACAATGACGAATGGATAAGAGCGCTCGTTCTTAAACTTCCGGTATGCTGATGCCGAGGTAGCGAGTTCAAACCCTACACCGGTCAGGTGGACTAAAATGATGACTTTTGCCTTTGACGTAGGGACGTAAATTGCAAGTACCTCTGAAGTCGAAGTGGGTTCACCTGATAGCGAGTTACACTGATAATAATAAAAGCTAATCCACACGCAAAAATCAGTCCAGTGCTCTAGAAGAAGTAGCACGTGAACGGACTACGCTTAAGTTCAAAGCGAGCTAACGACACACACAATTTTATGGGTTCAACATAGTTAAAAATTGGGTGTATGTTTAATGGCTGCAGTGTTTGGAAATATTGCTTGCCTAAGTTTTGTATTCACCCTTTATAAAGCTCATTCAACATAATTGGTAAATACAAAACTTGGACCGGCAATATTATCAAAGACTGCACAGTCATTAAAAATACACCAGGTATATACAAACCCACGCGCATGCAAACATGCACACGTGTCTTTGTACCGGTAATTGAAAGAGCCATAATAATGATTAAATCGACAGTTTCTATGGCACCTGGCACCCATTTATAGACTGTGAGCTTTATTAAAAATTGCGTGAAAGATTACCATTGGATAATAATTAACGCGCAGCAAATAAGTACTTTTTCGCTTAGCTCTTGCCTCATTAAATATTGATACGTGCGTTGATAGGATTCGTCAACTATAAAACAAACAGAAGGATGTTAAGTTTCCTCAATTAAATTGAAACGATGTAGAGTACCTACAATATCGGTTACACATACTCAGATATCTACAATTATATTTTCTTTGTCAGTAAAATTCTTCAGCTCGAAGGTCCCTCGATTTATAAATCATTTTCTTTTTTCTTTTCACTTTTAAATATCCATAGACATTAAAATAGGGTGTATTTTTAATGACAGTACAGTGTTTGAAAATATTGCCGTTCCAAGTTTTGTATTCACCCTCTGTAAACTTCAAGTAACATAATATGTAAATACAAAACTTGGACCGGCAATATTTTCAAACACTGCGCAGTCATTAAATATATTATTATATAATATAATTATATAACTGATATTTTTTGTTTGGAGCGTGCTGGCTTTGAACTCAAGCATAGTCCATGCATGTACAACTCCATGTAATTGGCTGGATCTGCACCGGTGGGTGGGGTAATGGTGAATGATGAGGCATATGTAGTTAGGGCCATTGGAAGAACCAACAAATTAGAATAGCTTGGTGAGAATGGTGCAGTAGAGAATGGCCAGACGATCTGGCCGATACTCAGTACTCCGAGGAATGGCAGCGCGGACACATAATCAGACTTCATCTGGTAAAATTTGTATTTGGACTCTTCGCTAGTTGTTGAAGATGAGGACGGTGCACGTTTAAGAATGTACCGAGTGTAGTGACGCCGATTCTTGACGCAACTCAGCTAAGCTCAACTCATTCAGTTAAAATCGAGTATATTTAGTTGTAAAAATATTCAAGGTAATTCTTCAAATGGATATGCTACGGAAAACATGAATTCAATCAATTACAGGCTTTGCGTTAGTTTATAGAGATAAACATTCACACAAAGCTAGTTGATAGCCTCCACAAAAAAAAAAAAAAAAATATTCATTCTAAAAATTCGGAATTAACGCATTGGCATATCTTGAACAACAAAGCACGAGAAGAAGAAGATCAAACGTTAAAGTATTGCTCTCTATAAAACTTGCAAACATTTAAGAATATAGAACAGAAAAATGACACAATGGAATTTACAAAACTGTCAGAGATATTCGGTTAGCAATTATTATTTTAAATCCTGTATGCATTATTTTTGCTATTGTAGTAACACTACTGCATGAGGTGGGATAATAGATTCTGCTTTATCGCTATTATTGTAACTAAACCATGTCTAGAAACCTATTAATACAGCAATACTGATTCAACATTACACATTTTTACAGTCAAATTGATAAATCAACTTTGTTATTATTATTTTTATTATTATTATTATTATTATTATTATTATTATTATTATTATTAATTATAATTAATAATACAAAATCACAAATACTGAAGTATTGGAAGGATCAGATTGCGTGACGGTTTGTTCCATGCTCAGTCTTCGTAGACTTAGATGGATAGAACACGTTAGGAGGATGGATGATGGTAGAATACCAAAGGACATCATTTACAAATGGGTAAGAGATCTCAGGGTCGGCTTCTGCTACGATACAAAGATGTGTGTAAGCGAGACACGATTGATAAAGGCATTGATAACGCACATTGGGAGCAAGTCGCCGCTGAACGTGTTGCACGGAGGGCAAAGATCGGAAATGGAATAAAGACAAATGAGAAAATGATTGCAGATAGATCACAGTGAGCGTGTGAGACGTAAGGTAGTGCGTGACAGTGGAAATAACCTTGTGTTCACATGCATCCATTGTGGACGACCATTTACAGCACGAATTGGTCTGATCAGTCACATTCGCTACCGCCATGGGTTGTTGTTACTATGCTTGTGTGTGTGTGTGTGTGTGTGTGTGTGTGTGTGTGTGTGTGTGTGTGTGTGTGTGTGTGTGTGTGTGTGTGTGTGTGTGGGGAAGCACAAAGTAAATACCTATCGTCTGTCAAGACGGCAAGGTTAAAACGCATGCATAATAATAATAATAATAATAATAATAATAATAATAATAATAATAATAATAATAATAATCAAGTGCCGTGCCGACTGGCGTAGGCGTTCCTGGCTCTCCACAGAACTCGGTCGTTGGTTTTATGGATCAACTCTGCCGTTGATATTCCTAGATGCCACCGTCGCAATCCACCCAGCATCATTTCTCGTGGTCTGCCTCTGCCTCTCTTCCCCTCGATCTTTCCAGTTGTCACGATGTTATTCAGCGCCTCTCTTCTCATCATATGACCAACAAAAAAAGTTGTTTCTCTCTTTCTTATTGTTGTTCATAATGTTCTAGTTTCGTTATCCTCTTTAAGGCATTCGTTGTTAGTTACTTTGGCAGTCCAAGGAATTCGCAACATTCGTCTAATGACCCACATCTCTGTTGCTTCTAATCTCTTCCAAATTTGTTCATTTATATGCCTGATGCTGACGGTAATAATGATCATGTACCACTATGTGGACAAAAATAAAGTAAAATTAAAGAGAGGGAAAAAATGGTTAAGAACTTGAAACTTAATAAAGAGCTTCTGAAAGTAGATAAATGTATTCAAGAACAATACAGAGTGACTGTGAAAAATAGGCACAATGCAATAACTAAAATATAGAGTATAAATGAACAATGGGAAATGTTAAGGGATTCAATTCATCTAACTAGCAAACAAATATTAACGAAGAGAAGCCAAAAAGCTAAGAAAAAATGGATGAATGAGGAAATCTTAATGCTGATGGACAAAAGGAAACAGAATAAAAATGACAAACAAGATTATACTAAGATAAATAAAGAAATAAGAGATACATGTGTGAAGGCAAAAGAAAATTGGTTAAACGAGCAATGCAAAACAAACTTGAATTAAATTCCATTAAAGATCAAAAATGTATGCACAGACAAATCAGTGAGCTCTCAGGAAAAAAAATAAGAATAAATATAGGGTGTTTGAAATAAACACAGGAAAGATATTATTGGAGGAAGGTGCTATAATGAAGAGGTGGAGTGAGTACATAAGAGAATTATGTAATGGAGAAAGGGAAGAATTAATAGAAGAAAGTAACTTAGAAGGCCCACCTATTCTAAAAGAAGAAGTCGCTGACGTTATGAAAAATATGAAGAAAGGAAAACAACTGGGCCAGATGAAATCACAGTAGAAGAATTAGAAGTATTGGGAGAATTTGGGGTAGATATATTAACCAAAATGCTGAATGATATTTACAACAGTGGATATTTACCGAGCGATATGCTGAAATCTGTATTTATAGCAATACCAAAGAGACCAGGAGCAATTTAATGCGGAGATTGTCGTTCAAGTAACCTCATAAACCATGTCACTAAGCTTCTACTCAGAATTATAATGAGAAGAACAAGAAAGAAAATAAAAATGGAAATTAGTGAAAAACAGTATGGAGCGGCTGACCGAGAGGCTAGAACGCAGGGCTCTCATTCGGGAGACCCGGTTTCGATCCCTCGGTAAGGTGTCGGATTTTTTTCCGTCGGGGGCAAAAAGAAAATCCTAACCTGCACGGTTCGCGGCGACTGCACTAGAAAGGCGGCCTTTATTCCTCAGGCTCAAAGACCCCTCTGCCATACACCGCAAGGTACTATATTGGCAGTAAATGACAGTTTTGACAGACAGTATGGTTTTATGGAGGGAAAGGGTACGAACAATGAAACCAACACTACGAACACTCATAGAAAAGTCAATAGAGAAACAGAGAGACATATATTTATACTTCATAGATTATACTAAGGCATCTGATAAAGTAAAACATGATGAGCAGATTAAAATATTGGAAGATATCAACATTGATGGGAAAGATTTAAGAATAATAAAGAATATATACTGGAACCAAGTAGCAGCAATTAAAATGGGAAATAAAGAGGGTAGTTACGAACAGATAAAGCTAGGAGTGCGACAAGGGTGTGTCTTGTCACCAGATCTTTTCTCCCTATATAGCGAAGTAATAATGAGAGAGATCAAAGAGAAGCCAGGAATACTATTCGGAGGATATAATATAAACGATATACGCTATGCAGATGACACAGTATTGGTGGCGGATAATGCAACAGACCTACAACAATTGTTGGACATTGTAGTAACAGAGAGTGCACAGAAAGGACTCTCCTTGAATATCAAGTAAACAGTAACAATCGTGATATCAAAGAAAATGGGGACACCAAAAAGTGACATAGAAATAGAAGGCAAAATTCTTAACCAAGTGGATAATTTTAAATACCAAGAGCATTTATAACATCAGATGGAAGATGTACAACAGAGATTAAGAGCAGAATAGGGCAGACAAAAGCCGCATTTCAAAAAATGAAGAGTATTTTATGCAATAAGTCGCTATCAATGAATGTAAGAAGGAGAGTGCTAAAATGTAATATAGAACCAGTTTTCCTGTATGGCAGCGAATCTTGGAATGTAAATGAACAAATTAGGAAGAACTTAGAAGCAACAGAGCTGTGGTTGTTTGAAATGAATGTCGCGAATTCCTTGGACTGCCAGAGTAACTAACAACGATTGCCTGAAAGAGGCTAATGAAACTAGAACACTATATACAACAATAAGAAAGAGACAAACAGCTTTCTTTGGTCATGTGAAGAGAAGAGTGGCATTGGAGAACATCGTGACAACTGGAAAGATCGAGGGGAAGAGAGGCAGAGGCAGACCAAGAGAAATGATGCTGGACGGATTGAGACTGTGGCATGGAGGAATATCATCAGCAGAGTTGATCCAGAACCCCAAAGACTGAGATCTGTGGAGAGCCATGAACGCCTACGCCGGCCAGCACGGCACTTGATGATGATGATGATATTCCAAGATTCACAGCCATACAAGAAAACAGATTCTATATAGCTCTTCAGCACTCCTTTTCTTACATTCAATGATAGTGACTTAATAATAATAATAATAATAATAATAATAATAATAATAATAATAATAATAATAATAATAATAATAATAATAATAATAATAATAATAATAATAGGCCTCTTTCAGTCCTATAGGACTACAGAGTTGTGCTGCTGAGGAGGCACTTGACAGCACGCTGGTGACTATAGTCCAATGCGAGATTGACAATCTCTGTCACAGTTTCCGCATTTGTAAGACGAGGCTGGTCCCGCAGTAAGTTACTACATTTTATGCCTGTGTCGCCTATCCTCAGTTTGTTGGATCAGATTGCGTTCAAAGAGCACCAGTCCATTTCGTACACCACTTCTACAGGAACATCTGTCTGTTGCAACTCTTTCCCACGTGTCTGGATCAATGTCAAGGATTTTCATATCTTGTTTATACACAACCCTATATCGCATTTGGGGTCTTCCGGTTGGCCTCTTCATTGTGGTTAGTCCTCCGCATAGGTGATCTCTGTGAATACATTCATCCTCCATTCGAGATATATGGCCCAGCCATCGGAGGCGTCTCTGCTTGAGGAGGGAGTGCACTGTGGTAATATCCACTCTTTCAAGCACGTGTTTGTTTGTTATATGGTCTTTCCACGATATGCACAGGATACGTCTAATAATAATAATAATAATAATAATAATAATAATAATAATAATAATAATAATAATAATAATAATAATTGTCACCTTGCCGTCTTGACAGACGATTGTTACATTGTGCTTCAAATAGGCTTAATAACTACAGCCCATGGTGGTGGCGAAAGTGACTGTTAAGGCCAATTCGCGCAGTAAATGTTCGTCCACAGTAGATGCATGTGAACACATGGTCATTTTCACCATCGTGCAACATCTTACGTCTCACACGCTCGATGTGTGACTTATCTGCAATCATTTTCTCCTTTGTCTTTATTCCATTTCTGATATTTTCCCTCCATGCAACACGTTCAGCGGCGACTTGCTCCCAATGTGCATTATCTATGCCTGTATCAATCATGTCCCGCTTACACACATCTTTGTATCGTAGTAGAGGCCGACCCTGAGATCTCCTACCCGTCTGTAATTCACCAAAAAAGATGTCCTTTGGTATTCTACCATCATCCATCCTCCTAACATGTCCTATCCATCTAAATCTACAAAGACTGAGCATGGAATACACCGTCACACAACCTGATCTTTCCAATACTTCAGTATTTGTGATTTTGTCTTGCCACTTAATACCAAGTATTCTTCGCAGACACCGCATATGAAAGCTGTTTAAACGTTTCTCTTGGTGTGAGTAAGTTGTCCAGGTTTCACTGCCATAAAGAAGAGTACTAAGGACACAGGCTTGATAGAACAGTCCTTGATAGACAAGGACTTTTGTTTTGGCAGTAAGCTTCCTGTTCTCCCAGACTCTGTTTCTTAACCTGTTCATTGTTGTTGCTGCCTTACCAATCCTGATGTTTATTTCCTGATCTAGGGATAATGTGCTATTTACCTCTGATCCTAGATACGTAAAATGGTCTACTATCTCTAGATCGGCGTCGTTAATACAGATTGATGGTACCCCATGTGCACCTTAATAATAGTAATAATAATAATAATAATAATAATAATAATAATAATAATAATAATAATAATAATAATAACAATAATAATAATAATAATAATAAAGTGCAACAATTTCATTACTTTAAGGCGCGGTATTTTTGATTTATTATTACTATTATTATTATTATTATTATTATTTTGCATATCCCTTACAGAACGTTGCAGTCAACACCAGCATTTTTCAGCTGCTGTTGATGTACTAGGAAAGATTACGCTAGTTTGCCATTGCTTTCTGAGCGACTGGCTCATATACCCTAGAAGTTACCAACTCGGCGAGAACCGCTACCGATTCTCGCGCAGTTTAAGTTACTCACGAGAATATACGGGATTACGGAGAAAAACGTTAACCCCTGTGCCAGGGAGACCGGCTATTATTTTTTGTCATTATTATATTAATGTGTTATGTATCACACTGCACGCCTTTACTTCCCATGCCATTTCCTGGAAACCATTCTAGACTGGGTCAACCTGAGGGGCAAGGTCAGTTTTGGAACATATGAAACCACGCTGTTGCAAATCGAACCCCGTGCCACAGTTACGGCAGGCGAGCTCCCATTTATGTATACAAAATTAACGACACAACAGTTTCTCCTATCTTGGACATGTAATAACAGATGATGGCAGGAGTGAAATTGAAATCAAAAAGAGAATAGGAATGGCTAAAAATGCTTTCAACGGTATGAAATTAGTATTAACATCTAAAGAGATTAATAACACATTAAAAATGAGAATTGTCAAACGTTACGTATATTCAACACTACTGCATAGCGTGGAGGCCTGGGCATTGAACAAGCAACTAGAAGGTCTCATAGAAGCCCTGGAGATGTGGATATACAGACAAATATGTCATATGTCATTGAAACAAAAACAATCAAGTACAAAGGCTCTAGAAAAATTGGAAATGAAAAGAGAGGTGATGAAACAAATAAAATAGAGGCAAATGAAATATGTCGACCACGTTAAAAGACATCATACTCTTATAACAACCAAACTGGAGAGTAAGAGACGGACGAACATCAGCCGGATAGATTATACAGTCAGGGCGAGAAACAGACAGAGTTGGAGACCCATTGCAACCAACCTTCATTGTGGAGACGGTACCTGATTGATTTAGAGGAGTTAACCATACACAGCCGGCTTCGTGACTTAGAGGTTATGACTTTTCTCCGTAATCTCGTATACTCTCGTGGGTTAACGTGATGACGGTAAGAATCAGCGGTGGTTCGAATCGCATCGATAACTTGCGGGGTATGTGAGCCGGCCGCTCAGAAAGCAATGGCAAACTACTGAGCGTAATCTTGCCAAGAAATCAACATACAGCTGAAAGATGCTGGTGTTGACAGCAATGTCCTGTAAAGGATATGCAAAAAAAAAAAAAAAAACATACACAAACCGGCGGAAGATAAGGGGACACCACCGTTGTATTTTCCAAGATAATCATGCTTCGAAATAAAATTGCTGAGTCGCAAAGACAACTTATCGTAAACATCAGAAAGAGGCAGTCCTAGTTATTTGGCCACGTTATGAGAAGACAAATACTGGGACCTGTTGTGACAACCGGAAAGATTTGCGGAAAGAGAAATGGAGGAAGACAGCGTGAGAAGATTCTTGACAGTCTTGCGTCATGGCATGAAGGGAGTCAACACATGAATTAATCCATGACGTCGGAGATCGTAAGTTATGGAGAGGCATGAATGCCCACACCAGCCGGCAAGGCGGATGGTGATGATGATGATGATGATGATGATGATGATGATGATGATTTTGATGTTATTGTTGTTGATGATGATGATGATGATGATGATGATGATGATGATGATGATGATGATGATGATGATGATGGTGATGATCATAATCATGATCATGATGATGAATTAAGTATACAATAATTTAATAATAACAAATATAGCCAGACTGAGTAATCTGAAGCCAACACCCCGCATTTGCCTCAACTAAAGTAACGCGTGTACATTTCGTATTGTGCACCATTACTGTTTGTATGGGATTGCTTATTTCAGCTTTGAAAGCATCATTTCAAACTGGATTATTCTTTTTATCCTCGATTGTTGTCAGATTCAGTGTCAAACAAAATGTAGGTTTGGACCAAACAAAAATGGACTGCGGAAAATGTGAAGTATCACAGTTATGACCTAACAGTTGTAAATATGGTAGCAAACATGTTATATTACATGCCAGATTAAGGCAGGTTGCTTCGAGATGCAGAACAAAACCGGCAAGCTGCTGGAGAGGTTAGTTGCCAGAAAAATAGCAAGCCAGCTGGAGAGGCAAGGTGTTTTCTCACCTACCCTGGGAGTGCAATGTCCAAAAAGAGAAACCTGGACCAATGCAGCAGGTTTTGCCCATGATGTCTATGAAGGTTTCCACTCAGGCATTGAAACATTTTCTGCAGCGATTGATCTTGAGAACGCGTACAACAGAGTACCAGTGGATTTCTTAATGCTTCAGCTTCTTAAACTCTAGATAAGACCTTTCGTTCTTAGCTCCATCGCTGCTACCCTCTTCCAACGGAAAGTAGTCTTTAGATGTGGCAGTTAGACTTCAGAACCAACAAAAATATATCCTGGCCTACCACAGAGATCACCATTATCTCCGATGCTGTTCAACGTCTACACAGTGAGAATCATAGGACTGTGGAGGACATTGTCGTATGCAGACGATATTTTAGTGTATGGTTAGGGTAAGGACAGAGATCAGGTTGTTGTAGAACTACAAACCGAACTCAATCGCATAAGCACTTGGTGTGTTGAAGCTGGGGCAATGGTCAACCCAACAAAGGCAACAGTGACATGGTTCTCTTTAAATAACCACATTGTTATAGTCCATTTACTTTTGTCTGCCCCAATATAAAATTCCATATCTCAGTAACCAGCTGAGAGAAAATGATGAGATTTAGCATATAACCTTATCATGTTGTCCATCCAACAAACAAAAATTTTGTTCTGGAGATTGTACAGCAGATTTCAAAGTTTGTTTATATGCGGTATATAATTTACAGGACAGAGATGAAGTGCACAATATTAGAAGTATTACATCTTCACGAGGAAACATGAGCGTTGAATAGTAAATTGTCACGTTGTTCACGGGATTGGCGTTACGAAAAGAGCCTTGAGAAGTGAAACGGGGAGTGTTCAGTGGGTCGCAGTATCTTCAGAGGTGTGCCATTAATGTGGGTCCTTTCATATAAGGCTTCACGTTTAGAAAATACAAGGGAGATAGAAATATCATTTGCGAGCAACCGCATTTAGGAGCGACGAGAAACAGATAAATAATAAAAGTAAAATTTTGTTGCGTATCCCTTACGGGACGTTGCAGTCAACACCAGCATTTTCAGCTGCTGTTGATGTACTAGGCAAGTGTTACGTTCAATAGTTTGCCATTGCTTTCTGAACGACCGGCCCCTATACCTTTTTCGAAAAAACCAGCACCGCCGTGTTTCGAACCCGGGTATAGGGGCTCACAAACCGCGTTCGCAAGAATAAGGGAAATGCGCAAATAAAATGACATAGTGTATTTGGATGAAACCTGGACCAATGCGCACCACACAAGTGAAAAGGAATGGCAATCAGTGGACGGAAAGATAACGCGATATGTGCCCAGTAGTAAAGGGCAGCGTTTCATTATAGCCCATGATGGTAGTACTCAAAATGGTTTACGACAGAATGCTGGACTCGTGTTCGTATCAAAGCATATAGACAATAGGGATTATCATAATGAGATCAATGGCAATGTATTTAGCGATTGGCTCGAGAATACAGTGCTTCTATCCCTAGATAGACCGTCTTGTCTAATTATGGACAATGCATCATATCACAATGTAGTTGCGGCCTTTTGGGAGCACGTGTACACCTCGGAGGAGCAAATGGATCACCATAGTCTGGCAAGAATGAGGCAGCGAGGAATTATGAGGGGATCTGGCCGAGGCTCGACGTTCAGAGAAAAGGCGAGACGGACATATAATCAGGTTGCTACTGGAATTATTGGTGTTGGAACTCTTCGCTGGCTGCTGAGGATGGGGACGGAGCGCTTATGGGAATGACCCGAATGCTGTGATGTCGGTTTCTATATCAATCAATCAATCAATCAATCAATCAATCAATCAATGCAAATTGTCTGACGTCAAGATACTAACTCAGACCCCGCTATTAAAAATTGATAACAGTTGCTGGAAAAAATCTGAGGACCATGTGTTGAAAGAGGAAGATGACTATTGGAGAAAGGATGGATTGAATGTTATGCAACCGATAGCAGTCATCAACCTACTGAAATCGTCCGACACCGATTAAGGTCTGGGCAGATCGCAGACATTAATCCACATGCACACCTACTGGGATATTTGCTCCACATATTCAGAAGAATTGCAGGCCCTAAACATTACAGCATCGGCATAAACAATACAGTCAAGCTGAAGTACATCTGATGGCTGTAGAAATGTGGTTTCTGAGGAAAATGCAAAGAATACCATGGACAGCCAGAAAGACCAATGAGCAAGTCCTTCAAGAAACAAATGAAGATGGTAAACTGATTATAGACATTAGACGTAGACAGTCAAAAATTTTTGGGCATGTTATGAGAAGAAATGAATTGGAGAACTTGGTGAAAACTGGTAAGATCGAAGGGAACAGACCAAGAGGAAGACCTAGAAGCAAATACCTGGATGGCTTGGCCTCGTGGCATGGTCGAGACAGAAACACTGAGCTGATCCACGACTCTGGTGATCGAGTGAGATGGCAAATCATGACCGCCCACGCTTACCGGCATGGCACATGATGGATGGATAAACAATACAACTTGTTAATGGCAACAGTTTGTATTCCACAGTGATGAATTTTCAATTCAGTAAGCCCTCAACGGTGACAAACAACTGACATTGAAAAAACAAAAAGCTCTAGACGCACAGAATACCAACCGAAGAGTAATATTGCGGTGGGAACTGACATATTGTGGCATAACAAGAAACGTAAGAAGAAATACGTTGTCAAATGAGGGGACAACGCACGAACATACGAATCATTCTATAAACTTCAATGAAAGGAGGACCAACATCTCGACCGTTAAGAAGGAAGCCCACTACAGAGACATTCACAGCTATATTCGTCGTGCAAAACAGGTAATCATGTTCCGTCTCAGCAGAGTATACATTGCACCAACTCCAATACGAATCTGGATACGCCTTGTGTTTGTCATCCGAACTGGCGGGGGCATTGGCATTACTATAAAACAAGTTTGTTAGCGAGAAATCACTAGTTTTTCACCAGTACATCAAAGAAATGTCGCCGCTTTCCATGATTTAAGTTGCTTTTGTACCTATCAAAGACATATTCCTTGGGTGGAGGTAAATATAAGACGGCAGGAAAAATTTCATAACGATGCAGAAGACAGTTTTCAAAATAATTGATCATGAATGAAGGCATTCTTTTCGGGACAGACTATAACACCCCAACGCCAACTGTAAATCTGGGTTCAGAGAAGGTGGAAAGAACTCAGGCAATGAATTACATGGGGATACGATTTGATCTAAGCCTTGCTTATACTGAGCACGTAGACCAGGCGATAATAAAGGAAAAGCGAAATTTGGCTGCGATGCGGGTGATGGCGGCAGCGAACTGTGAGCAGTGCCATCAATGTCTTCTTTACAAGAGGCTGGTCCTTTCTGTTCTGGAGTATGCAGACGATCCTGACTCTCAGCCATAAGCAGATAGAAAGGGTGGACAGGATACACAACGAAGCCATGTGCATCATTCTTGGATGTACAAGAGATACAGCATGCAGGGCGATGCGCAACCTTCTTGATTTTCTAACTATGAGGGACAGAATACAAATTTGCTAAGCACGTGCCTATCTCAGAGTCAACGCAAACACACAACATCCACTGCATAGCGAGATTAAGAAGGTAAAGGACAGCAGGTTAAAAAGAGGAAAGTCGTGGATGGGTAAAGCCGAAGACATTCTTCAGCAGGTGTGTTCACATGAGGACTTAGAACCTGGCGAGGAGTGGATACAAATGCCAGTTCTGTACATCTTTTTCAGTTTGCATCCAACTAGACAGGAAATGCAGACAAGAAAATCCAGCTGCTGTGGAGGCGGAAGTACAGGATCTGATCTTCGAGAACATTTTAGATCAGTGCTTCCCAAAGTGGTGGTCCGCGAACCGGTTTCGGTCCGCGAGCCCTTCTTTGCCGGTCCGCAACGTGAGTTGGAAAAAGTAAGAAAAAAGTTAAATATTTTCTCCTTTGAGGATTGTTTAGAACTTTTTAAAAACAACATTGTCCTTTTCTTAAAACAAGATATCCGCACCGTTTTTATGGTTATTTAATTTTAAAATAAATTTAGCCTACAGCCGTATAGCCCAAGGAGTATTTATTTTTAAGGAGAAGTGAATCATTGGCTCAATGGGAAAGTTAAAAATAATAACCAGCTGAGACCGATACTAAAAGCCGACAGTCGACGACATTTTTTTTTTTTTTGACGATGTGCGTTTCTTTTGTTTCCTATGTGACGAAAAGTGAGAAAGAGCATTATAATTTGCTGATTGTCGTAAGATGCAGAACATACGTGATTTTCGGTGTACGATTATAATGCGTTTTGCCATCGTCTGAGCGAGTGAAGGTGTTAGATGCATCTGCAAAGTATTTTTCATTACAGCTGGACGAAAGCATGGACGTTGCCAACTTAGCGATTCTGATGCTATATGTGAGATATCGATACAAAGACAACTTGAAAGAAGAATATTTCTTTTTTATCAATTAGCATTATTAAGACAAAATACAGAAACGGTATGGAAATTTGTTCTCCTTTGCGGGTAGCTGCTGTCTACAATCGAGCTACGATTTGATAAGCTTGTAAATAATAAACAGGCCCACCCCTCGCATTAAATAGTTACTGTTAGCAGCTGATCATTAAATCATTTTTATTACAACATACTGTAATTTCGTCAGCTTGTTGAAAATCTGATTTGGTATCATTTTCCAAGATATATTTTCTTTGTATTGTATATTGGTGTTCATTACTGTCGGTGTATACGAGTATATACACCTTTACAAGAAGACCCAAATGTAGTTTTGACATTTGAAAAAAATTTTGATTTGTAAATCTCTGCAATTAAATGTGTACTCATGAAAATGGGACCACCATTAAATAAATCGCCGTCATTATGGAGCGGTATTTAGCGCACCGAGACACCACCCACAATTACATTAAATCTTAAATTTATAATAAAATGTTTATTGAGATCATATAAAATTTCAGACTACAAGGAGAACATTTTTTTTTTTAACGGCACCGGTCCCTGGTGCAAAAGGAAAATTTTATGTCGGTCCGCGAAAGTGAAAAGTTTGGGAAGCACTGCCTTAGAGGATGATGCTGTCATTTACACAAATGGGTCGGTCGTCCGAGAAGTGAGCAGTTCATAGGCCTTTATGGCTCAGACCGGGGGGAAAACTGTGGAGGAAGAGTCTGGCGCTTTTGCTTTGACCACACGCAGCCTGACTATGGAAGTCATGGCAGTAAGTAAAGCAATAACATGGCTCGAGACACAGACATTCACTAGGGCATGTTTCCTTAGCGACTCAATGAACATGACCAAGAGGATAGAGGTGGGGTGGATCTGAAGAAAATGGTTGCTGTCTCTGGAGCAGTCTCGGCTGGCAAAGACTAGTTTTATCTTCGTGCCAGGGCATGCGGGAGTACAAGGAAATGAGCGGGCTGACAAGCTCGCAGGTGAGGCTACGTTGGCGGGCGGTCGCGCCATGGACCAGGCTGACATTCTGAATGCTCTTCAAGAAGTAAGTCGTTTTCGAGAACCTAGCGATGACTGGGAATCTACGACCATGGTCAGGCTGCGAGAAAAGCAAGTTAAAAGAGGAGTGGCCAAACAAGAACACTACGCATGAAGGCAAAGAAGAGTAATAAACCAACACAGAACTGGTGCCATGAGCCGCTACACGCTGCTGGATTTGCTAAGGATTGGATTCGAGCACTTATAGACTGAATGATTCGATGTGCAATGAGGATGATCTGTCTATTAACTAACTAACTAGCTTAGGGAAAACTACTGTATCGATATTCTAATTGAGACAACATTTTGTAATGACAACATGTTGGCGATATATAATCATATGGCAGATACAGGAAGTCGCTTAAGACGATTAATCATTCGATGGCAAGGAATCGGTTAACATCATATTGGATTACATCTTGTATTTTGTTTCACACATGCATCACTTCACATTCGACTGAATCGATTATTTTTAATTTTCATTGTCCATAGGCCAAGCCGATACATCACAAACCTCCTGCGTCATCGATTACGCGGCACGTTTTGGAAACCAGTCACGTGATTGATAGAGACAATGTGTATTGTGTGTTGTTTAACACACACAATAGTCGCTTGTTAAAGTTTCCAAAAGCCATCATGATTAATCTACATAGGTCATTTTTTGTGCAGACATAAAGACATAATAGTCAGTTTAAAATTAACGTTGTAGACAATTGAAATTACTGTGCGAACATGTGTATATTTCAACTTGAAGGACATTTATCTAGTTATGTTACTTTATGTTGTGTGAACTCTGCAGTATGTACCTGACGAGATGCACCGAAATGTGCCAGGCAATAAACCATGCAATCTATTTTGTGTCTTCGTTATTCAAATTTTCATTGATGCAACATTACAGTTTGTATTGGATTGCTTATTTCAGCTTTGAAAGCATAATTTCAATTTGAATGGTACTTTGTATTTTCTATTTTTATCAGCTTAACATCAGATTAGATTATATGGAGTAGTTTGTGTCACACATGTATCACTTCACATTCGACTGGGTCGATTATGTTTGGTTTTCATTGTATACAACATTACAGTTTGTTTTGGACTGTTTATTTCAGTTTTGAAGGCATCGTTTCAAATTGCATGATACTTTGTATTCTCGATTGTTGTTCGCTTAACATCAGACTGGGTTATATGGAGTATTTTCTTTCACACATGTACTACTTCACATTTGACTGGATCGATTATATTTTGTTTTCATTGTATACAACATTACAGTTTGTATTGGATTGTTTATTTACGTTTTGAAGGCATCATTTCAAATTGGACGAAATTTGTATTCTCGATTGTTCTATTCTCAGATTGGATTATATGGAGTAGTTTGTGTCACACATGTATCAATTCACACTCGACTGAGTCGATTATGTTTGGTTTGTACTGTATACAACATTACAGTTTATATTGGATTGTTTATTTCAGCTTTGAAAGCATCATTTCAAATTGGATGATACTTTATATTTTTGACTGGCGACTGCACTAGTCAGGCGGCCTTAATTCCTCGGACTCAAGACTCCCTTGCCATACACCGCAAGTTACTTTATATAGGCAGTAAATGACAGTTTTTGTTTTTCTCAGACAGCTTAACATGAGATTGAATTATATGGAGTACACTGTTCCACAAGTGCATCACTTCACATTCAACTGGATCGATTATTTTTCGTTTGACATGTGTATCAATTCGCACTGGATAAATATTGTATTCTGACAACCAGGAGAAGTGGACAACTCTGCAGCTGAGCAGAGCAGGGCACTCACTTGTCCTGACAGTTTGAAATGACCGTTAAAGGCTGAGGTAACAGACCCCCATGTTTACGGGGAATCAATGGGAAATCACTGCATTATCTTCCCAAGACTTCATGACAAAACACATTTCAGTGACCGAGATCTGTGGAGAGTCATGACTGCCTACGCCATCTGGCATAGCACTTGATGATGATGAGTTTGACAATTCAATCGGGGAGAGCTTGGCCGAGTGTCTAGATTGTTGGATTCTCATTCTGTCAACCCGCTTTTGAATCCTCGGTAAGGTGTGGATTTTTTTTTTTCTGTCGGACGAAAATTGAAAACCCTAGCCTGCACAGTTCGCGTTGACTGCACTAGCCAGGAGGCCTTAATTTCTCAGGCGTCAAGAAAACTCCCATGGCCTACATCGCAAGGTACTATATGCAGTAGATGACACAGAGTTTTGATATTACAGTTTATCCCTTCAGAATGGGTGCTTAGTTGTCATTTTACCAGTTCCACAGTTAATTTCGTCAGTATCATCTAATTATTCAGCAACAGTACTGTTGTTCGCCCAAACCTTTGCGCAAACTTAATGAAAACTGGTAATGGTAAGATTTAGGGTGAAAGAACAAGGGAAGGCAGAGAAAAAAATACCTGGGTGGCTTGATCATATGGTATACTTGAGACAAGTACACTGAGCTGATCCACACTCTGATGATAGTGTGAGACGGCGAAACATGACAGCCTACGCTCACCAGTATGGCACATAATGATGATGATGATATCCTTCCACTTAAATTGAAAACGTGAGATAAATGGCAGTAAGAAAGAACGTCAGAGCAGAGTACAATCCTGCTAACAAATAAATAACATTGCAGTAGCGACACATGTACTGAGAACTCCTAGAATGTTCCAGCACCAAACAAAACTGAAATAATGACGAACAAACAAGGTAGAATTTTGAACGACTCAATGGCAACTGATGTATCGCTGGATTCAAGACTTCGGGTGTTCGGGTAGAAATGTGTGTTTACAATTCAGTACGACTGCATGTGTGTTTATTGTTTCGATGCATAAATACACGAATGCATACTTGCATACATATATGCATCCACCCACCGATGCATGTACGTACATAATGCTTACATATACACCATTCATAAATAACTAAATACATACAGGCATACATACATAAATACATACATACAGTTAAACATACAAACACACATGAATGCATGCAGACATGTATACAGATACACGTAGATATAGACAATCTCTTACATAGACATACACACATTCACACATATATAATAAAAACATGCAGGCATATATACATAAATAACATACATACAGATATCCATACAACCGTACCTATAGACATGCATACAGATATATATGCACACAGACATACTACATACAGATATACATACATACATACAATCGTATACATAAGCAGACACACACACACATATGCACACACAAACATACATACAGAAATACATACATGCAGACAGACATATACAGTAAAACTTCCATTAACTGTCACCAGTGTAACAGTCAGTTTCTGTTATCCGTCATCGTCTTTTTAAAAAAATTCGTGAGTATCAACAAAAGACGCTATTGTCAATGTCACCACTGCCTGGGCTGACTTTAAAGTGTCTAACCTAAAGAATGGGTGGAATAAACTCTTCCCTGAACCTACTGACGAATCTGAAGGAACTGGGACTGTTAGTGTTGCCGAAATTGTGCAACTGTGCAACAATATAGGACTAAACAATTAAACAGTGAAAAAATTACTCCAGAAGAAGTAATAGGTTTTTTGAAATGTGACAAACTGGGTGGAGGCTTTGAAATTATGAACGATAATGAAATTGTTTCTAGTGTGACTACCATTGAAGAAGAAGAAATCGATGACGATGAAGGATCAGTTAGTTACTTAACCAAAAACCTACAATTAGCCACTCAGAAACAGAAACAATGTTATCAGAGTGCAGCGACTGGTTTGACATGCACGAGGAGGAAAATGCAACACAAATCCCATCGCCACGCAGACAGCTCAAGCCTCAAAGACACAGAAGAAGATGACTGATTATTTTAAAGTAACTTAGATTTATAGTATTACAATACATTTCTGCACATTACTATTCTTATATTGAAGTTTATATTGATCGTTTTGTAAAATTAAATACAATATGTATGTATTATAACTTTTAAGGGATTTTGTGTTCATATTCGTTCCAAGCTCGCAGTGAAATAACGTTACTAGTCATATGTATTAAGATATTTCTGTTATCTGTCTATTCGGTTATCTGCCACAGTCCTGGTCCCGGTGGTGACGGTTAATCGAAGTTTTATTGTATTGTGAAAGAAGCTATGAGACAAGGACAAGTTATCACAGACTATTTAAAGAGGCAATCATTATTTGTGACTACAGTATGAAGAGGATGAATACATAGGATGACAACTGGAAAGATTTGCGGAAAGTAAGACAGATGAAAACAAAGAAAGAACATTCTTCACCATCTTGCGTCATGGCATGGTAAGGCTTCAGCACACAAATCAATACAAGTCATTTAAAGTCAGCATGGCCGAATGGATAAGATCGCTCGTTCTTAAACTTTGGTGTGATGATGCCGAGGTAGCAGGTTTAACCCCTAAACCTGTCTGTTGGACTAAAATGTTGACTTTTCGTCCTTGACTTGGGGAGGTAAATAGCAAGTACCTTAGAAGTCGGAGTGGGTTTGCCTGATAGCGAGGGACACTAGTAATAGGGAAAGCTAATCCACACGCAAATATCAGTCCAGTGCACTAGAAGTAATAACACTTGTATGGACTAAGCTTGAGTTCAAAGCGAGCAAACGTAAAAAAAACACACACACACACACAAACACACACAATAAAAACACGCTGTTCGAGATCACAAGATGTGCATGAGCATGATCTCCCATGCCAACCAGCGAGGCACTTGATTATGAATTATATGAAGACAACATCGTCAATACTTTAAAAACCGACCTTACCTTCAACTTAAAACCGAGTCTAACACTAGAATCCGGACAAATCCATATTAGCGGGATGACACAGTTTTCGGCCAACCTCTACCGAATGACGTATTCTAGCGAGCTGTCACCTTACCATGTCTAGAGCCCTATAGCGAGGGCTTTTTTTGGAATCAAACGCGAAGTGTACGACAGCAAGGTGCTTCTTAAGAAAACCTGCCCGGGTAATGCCGGGTTAAGTTTGATGATCGTTGGCCCTATCTGTTCCCGTTTAAGATTGCCGTATTGCTGCTATTATTGTGTTGCTCTGAATTTTATCAGTTCATAAATAAACATACATTATTGTTTGGCGTTCGCAGAAGAAGACGAAAGAAGTAAGGATTTGAGGACGCATTAGTTAACTGCATATACTTGACATAACGTCGCAGAGAACCCCAGCATTTTTCGGCTGTTTGTGATTTCTTGGCAAATTTACGTTCAGCAGTTGTGCCATTGCTTTCTGAACGACCGGCACTCATACCATTGTATGAAAATACAACACAAGGTGGTCTGCTGCCAAATCGTCTGCAGCTATAGACATGCAGCTGTAGACACGCACTAGACCCCATAAAAATTAAAAGCTATAGTTACCGACCGGGATTCGAACCTGTCACCTTAAAAAGATGACAACACCTAACTGCAGAAACTAGTGTACTTCAACGCGGGACCAACTAGACACCCTTGCACAAGGTATCACCATTAGCCAGGTCTATCATCCACATGAACTAACAACTATAGAATATAACATAATTCGTATCTAACCATTGAAATAGCACCACAGGGCTGGGAATTTTATATTAACTCAGCATAGGTCAAATAACAAACACACAAACACATCAGACTGTAAAGCCGTGTCCAGATATTAGCGAACATTTTTTTTGGGTTTAATGTTGCATATCCCTTACAGGACGTTGCAGTCAACACCAGCGTTTTCCAGCTGCTGTTGATGTACTAGGCAAGTTTTACGTTCAATAGTTTGCCATTGCTTTCTGAACGACCGGCTCCCATACCAACACGTTACAACAAAACGCGACACGGTCTGCTGCACAAATCGGTTGCAGCTGAGTTTCGAACGACTGGTAAGTGTCTCACGAACCTCGTTCGCAGGACATTGGCCACGGAGACTGGCAACGAACATTTAAACAAGAGAAATGATTTGTCGGTTTCAGTATTGTACACGTATTACACAGAAATATCAATTGGGGAACCCTTGAAGGCCACTCTGAATTTTGAAAGGGGTGTCTGTCTGGTCATGCTTCGAAGACGCTTCTTCCTGCAGCTAGGTGCTGTCGTCATTTGGAGGTGACAGGTTCGAATCCAGGTCGGTAACTATAGCTTTCAATTTTTATGTTGCTTATTAAACTTATTAAAAAGTATATACTGGAAAAAAGAAGCTGCCATAAGGATTGATAATGAAGTGGTACAATACCAACCTAATAAGAGAGGTGTGAGACAGGGATGTGTAATGTCTCCATATCGTTTTTCCCTACACAGTGAACATATTTTCAGAACTGTAAAAGATATAAATGGAATCATCATTGGAAGACGAAATATTAATAACATAAGATATGCAGTTGATACAGTATTTATTGCAGACAATGGGCAGGATCTGCAACAATTAGTAGATGCGGTTGTTGCACACAGTGAACAACTGGGGTTAGAATTAAATTGTAAAAAGACACAGATTATGGTCGTCACTATGAAGAAAGAAATACCACAATGTAATATACAAGTAAATGGGAATATTCTTCAACAAGTGAATCGGTTCAATTATCTCGGAACAGTCACAACATCTGATGGGGATGCCTTGAAGAGATTAGAATAAGAATCGCCATGGCGAAAGTAGCCTTTAGAAAGATGAAAAACATACTGACCAATAAAAAGATGTCAATGCAAACGAGAAAAAGAGTGTTGAGGTGCTACATAGAGTCTGTATTTTTTTATGGATGTGAAACTTGGACAATGAGCAATCAATCTGAAAAACTTCTGATGGATGTGGAAATGTGGTTTCTGAGGAGAATGCAAAGAATACCACGGACAGACAGAAAAACCAATGAAAACTACAGGAAACAAATGAAAATCGTAAATTGATTAGGGAAATTAGACGTAGACAGTCAAAATTTTTTGGACATGTTATGAGAATAAATGAATTGGAGAACTTGGTGACAACTGGCAAGATCGAAGGGAACAGACCAAGGGGAATACCGAGAAGTAAATACCTGGATGGTTTGGCCACATGGCATGGTCTAGACAGGAACACTGAGCTGATCCACGACTCTGGTGATCGAGTGAAATGGCGAGTCATGACCGCCCACGCTTTCCGGCATGGCACATGATGGATGGAGTGCAACATCTGCCCGTCACCGTGGCGTTTGCGTTGCGGACGCGATTTGCAATGCCACTTACCAGCGTTCGAAACACAGCGGTGACCGATTTGGCAGCAGACCGTGCCACGCTGGTTTTAACTCTTTGGTATGGGAGCCGGTCGTTCAGAAAGCAATGGCAAACTACTAACGTGAAACTTGCCAAGACATCAACAACGGCATTAAAATGCTGGTGTCGACTACAATGTCCTGTAAAGGACATGCAACTATTTTTTTTTTAACAAGTGCTTCCTCTGGTGTCTAATTCTTATCCCTATTTCTGTGAGCGCCAAACGATACGTGCGTACTTATTTATTAACTCAATTTTGTAAGAACGGGCGACATGTAGAACTAAGGTGATAATCCATGAGAGCGGTCGGGCGACATATTGTCGGACTAGTAAGTGTAGTTGGCAGAGTGCTACGGAGATATCGATATGAGAGCGGTCGGGAGACATTTTGTCGGACGAGTTAGTGTAGTTGGCAGAGTGCTACGGAGATATCGATATGAGAGCGGTCGGGAGACATTTTGTCGGACGAGTAAGTGTAATTGGCAGAGTGCTACGGAGATATCGATATGAGAGCGGTCGGGAGACATTTTGTCGGACGAGTAAGTGTAGTTGGCAGAGTGCTACGGAGATATCGATATGAGAGCGGTCGGGAGACATTTTGTCGGACGAGTTAGTGTAGTTGGCAGAGTGCTACGGAGATATCGATATGAGAGCGGTCGGGAGACATTTTGTCGGACGAGTAAGTGTAGTTGGCAGAGTGCTACGGAGATATCGATATGAGAGCGGTCGGGAGACATTTTGTCGGACGAGTTAGTGTAGTTGGTAGGGCGCTACGGAGTTATTTGCATGAATGCGGAGATACGAGGGTTCGACGTCAAAGTCCCTCGACATTTAATAGATGAAAAGACTGGCTTATATTCCTCCGTACATTCAGACTTAAATATGTGATGGCTCTGTCATATCACAGATCTATTTCAGGTTCCTACTTCGTGCAACAATGTTATGCTTTAAGCTGATTCATTGCTGAGGGATTGTACATTGACAGATAAGACCTCTCATTTGTAGAGAAGGACAGTATATCGCCATACTAGTCATCGTGTTTTGAAGATTGAGCACAACCCACCACTGGCAACACTGATCGTATTCCGGTACGAACCTTGGGCCTTGACCACGTCAGACATGAAGCACTAGACTCGAGTTTCGCTCTCGTTCGAGCTCGTCGGTAGTGTATATCCCTCACTGGACCAGGGATCGAACCCCGGATCATTGGCGGGTGAGGCTGATGTATAACCACTTGACCACGATGCTCATGCTAGACACGGCAAAATTATCACACTAGAATATCGCGTCACCCATTGTAGGCTATAGTCAGTGATCTTGAGTTAAATCCCGGGTCCAATCAGGAATATATACTAGTGACGAGCTCAAACGAGAGCGAAACTCGAGTTTGGTGCTTCCAGTCTGACGTGGACAAGGCCCAAGGTTCGTGCAGGAATACGATCAGCGTTGCCAGTAGTGGGTTGTGCTCAATCTTCAAACCTCAAATCCCGAAACAACCAAATAAATCATTCATGTAATTTGTTTTGTTTCGTGGTAACAACCTCAGTTTTAATGTTCAGTGAACGGAAATCACATTATCATACTTGTTAATTTGATTGTGTATCATGTTTGGTCCAAACCTACTCTTTTATTTGGTACTAAATCAGTTAAGGGTGACCTGTATTTGGAAATAAAATCGTTAAATAACCTGACTGATTTCATTGCTTCTTTATTCATCATTATCAAATGCCTCGCCCACAGGTGTCGACGATTATGCTTCCCCACAAATTGCCATCTCCAACGGCATGAATCAGTTCATGTGTTGACTCCATTCCGTGCCATGATACAAGACTGTCCATAATTTCCTCTCTCTGTCCTACCCGATCTCTCTTTCCACAAATGTTTCCGGTTGTCACTACATAATTCCAGTTTTTGTCTTCTCATAATGTGGCCAAAGAAGGATGACTGCCTCTTTCTGTTGTTTGTGATAATTTGTCTTTGCCACTTAGCTTTCGTTAAAATGTCCAGATTATTCTTTGTGGCTGTCCAAGGGATTTTAGGTTTGATTTATGAAATGTGTAATTAAAACTTTGAAATATTTAACTGTTAGATGTGAGCATATAAGGGTGTTTACAGCAATACCAAGTAATATTAAAAAGAAATGACACAACCTGACTGCTGGAATATCGGCTAGTTATCTAAACAAACTGTTCCATTGGAAACTCAGACAAGAGCTCTTCTCATATGCCAGCAGTGGCCTATTCAGTTCATTTTGCTGCAGTCTGCAAATTGTCGCCAAACCGGTTTTTTCTCTGACGGCTGTGTGTCGTTAAGTGAAGACGTTTTTCTAATCGGACACTGCAGATAATTGTTTTCATTTTCTCGTCTTAAGACTGTCTGAGCTTACGCAGATTCACACCCACGCTTTTTTATCCCATTTCCAAGGGCATCAGGGTGTAATATATGTGTGTGAATTATTACGTCGTAGATATGATGAAGCGACCTGTTAGCTGTCATGGTTCATGAGTCTTTGATACTGTTCTGGTCAGTACTGTAAAGTACTATACTATTCTGCACTATACTGTAATGTGCTGTGCTGTACTGTACTGTACTGTACTGTACTGTACTGTCCTGTGCTGTACTGTACTGTACTGTACTGCACTGTACTGGCACCTCGCCGCCTTGGCAGACGATAGTTTGTTACATTGTGCTTAAGTTGAGTTGAGTTGAGTTGAGTTGAGCTAAGAACCGAGATCATTGCACTCAGAGCATTCTCATACGCGTTCCGTCCCTTCGTTCAATAGCCAGCGAAGAGCCATACTACTAATCATTCCCACCGTTATCTGATTGAAAGTTCTCCTGGTCTTCCCTCTCAGTTTTGAGATTCGTCCAGAATTCCTGCCGATCCCCCGCAATCTCATTCTTTCCACATACGGGTTCTCAATCTATTGCCCCGCCTTCTCCACCTGGTTCCACAGGCGGTCGGCTACCTCTCCTTTGTCCATAGGTAATCTACCACAAAGAGGTGCATTCCCTGCCAGCCTATCAGCCTGTTCATTCCCCTGACCTCCCGCATAGCCACGGCAAAGAATCCATACAATTCTCACAATCACATTGTGCTTAAAAAAGTGCACAATAAGCTCTCCTTAGCACAAAGCCAAGGTTGAATTGTACAGACCATGTGTTGCCACAGCATGATCCCACTCTCGGTCTACCTAGTTTACCCCGGAGGAAAGATAGCACCAACACATTCCAGACACATTTACATGTTAGACAAATGTTGACATAGATATAACTGTAGACAAGCTGAGTCAACATGTGAGCAATTTAGAGGATATGAGAGGACTCGCAATGAAGACGATACTCTCGACTCTAGCACTTTCGTCCGTAGACTTGTATTTAAATTTCCTTCAAAGGCAGGGAAATACAACAATGTAATATACAAGTAAATGGGAATATTTTTAAACAAGTGAATAGCTACAATTATCTCTGAACAATCATAACATCTGATGGGAGATGCCTTGAATAGATTATAACAAGAATCGCTATGACGAATGTAGGTGGTCTATTGCAAGAACGAACGAACGAACGAACGAACGAACGAAAATCTTTATTTTCAATGGGTTAAGAATTGGGCACAGGCCCGTCTGACATTCTGCCCTTCTTCTCTATTTCCTCTCATACATTCTTTCATTCAACATCTGTTATGAAGCAATACTTTGACAACAAAAGAACAATAAGCATTAAAACACATGAAAAATAATCAATAATACATGACTTGTTGAGGCAATGTTTGACATGGGCATCATAAATACCCAAGGCGGGTGTAACGTGCCACACATATGGGAATGTTTTTTTTTTTTTCTGGCTAGTTGTCGTTCGAGATAATTTACCATTATTATTGTCTTTGTTGCTGTTTTTTTTTTAAAGGGGGCATGTGTGTTCAAACAGGTTGAGACTGTATGTATAATGACTGATGGTGTCTTTGATTTCTTGTGGAAGATTATTCCACAACTGAGTGGCAGAGTATGCTAAGCTTGTTTTATATAAGTCTATCCTAGGTTTAGGACATGAAGTATATTTAGTCGTTCACTATGTCTTGCGTTATATTTAAACAATGGCCAAGGTAGCTTGGGGCATTTTGAAATAAGATTTTGTGAGTTAGTTTAGCCTTATTAAAAAGTAGGCGTTTGTGGAGTGGCAGTAACTGAAGACGTTCATGTAAGTTAGAATTGTCTGTAAACTTATCACCATTGATTAGACGCACTGCCCTTTTCTGGAGCGAATAAAGGCGTTTTGTTATTGATTTGGAGCATCCATCCCAGATTGTGGAAAACATAAAAGATAAGATAACCATAGCAAGATGGAAAACATAGTGACCAATAAAAAAGATATCAGTTGCAGAGAGAAAAATAATGTTGAAGTGCTACATAGAACCTTTACTTTCGTATTGATGTGGAACGTGGATAATGAGCGGATCAGTTAAAAAAAAAAAATACACACACACATCTAATGGCAGAGGAAATGTGGTTTATGGGGAAAATACAAATAATACCACAGGCATACAGAACAACCAATGAACAAGTCCTACAAGAAGCAAATGAAAATCGTAAATTAATTAGAAAAATTAGACGTAGACAGTCAAAATTTTGTGAGCACGTTATGAGAAGAAATAAAATAGAGAACTTGGTGACAACTGATTGGTAGGAAAAGAACAAGGGGAAGGCAGACAAGTAAATATCTGGATGGGACGTGGTCACCACAAGAACACTGAGCTTAACCACGACTGTGGTGATCCATTGAAGTGTCGAAACATGACCGCCCACGCTTATCTGTATGTCAAATGATGATGATGAGAAATTGTTAATTTGTCTGTATTTGTTTTTTACATCAGTAGATTTTCTTATTTTGTGCCTGTATTCCGATTACTGAAACAAGAAGCCGTATCGCTTTATATCGCCATTTGCCGTAAATATAAGATATTATTTGATTAATATTTTCTTAACTGATTTAGCGCCAAAAAAAAAAAAAAGTAGGTTTGAACTAAGCACGATGCACAATCAAATGAACAAGTATAATGTGAATATTTGTTCCTGAACACTGAAATTGCAGAAGATACCACGAAACAAAAGAAATAACACTATGACCCTAATATACCGATATATCGCCCTTCCGAATAATGGGAGGGCGGATTTGGTGATATATTATCCTTCGTCACTAAATCAGTTAAACAGCGGCTGTGGCGATTCGCAATTCCACATACCGTATTCGTAATAATCTGTAGTGGATTTGGAAGTAGAGGGCTTTGTGTTGATTATTGACAATGGCATGATCTCCGTGGCGATGGTATCGCGAACGCGATTTGTAATGCTGCTTACCCGCGTTCGAAACACAGCGGTGACCGATTTGGCAGCAGACCGTGTCATGCTGGTTTTAACGTGTTGGTATCGGAGCCAGTCGTTCATAAAGCAATGGCAAACTATTGAAAGTAAAACTTGCCAAGACATTAACAACGGCAGTAAAATACTAGTGTTGACTGCAACGTCCTGTAAAGGATGTGCAACTATAAATATAAAAATGAGCGTCGATCGTTCAGGAAACAATGGTAAACTGCTGAACGTAATCTTGCTAGTAAATCACAAAAAGGCAAGAATGCTGGGGTTACTGAATGTAAAACTTACCAAGATATCAATAGCAGCTGAAAAATACGGGTGTTGACTGCAGTGTCCTGTAAAGGATATGCGAAAAAAAAATTTATTTAAGAACAATTAACAACGAAAAGCAGGAGCCGTGGCTTAAGGCCGGTGTCTGCGTTTAACAAGTCCCGGACATTAACTGTCACTGTCATTTACTGTCAGTATAGTACCTTGCGGTGTATGGCGACTTTCGAAATCAATTTGCGAACTTTGTAAGCAGACCGATATGCTTTGATTTTGATGGTACATGAGCGTCAGAATTACATAAATCTTTAACAAACTGATACACGTAAAAAGTGCCCAGTAAATCATAAACAGCTAACAAATTGCTTGGGCTGATTACACCGTCCTGTAAAAGACATAAACTTACTTTAATAACGAACATAAATACTCGAAAGTATAAAATAACGATGGCTCATAGCTATGAACTAACTTTAATCAATCAAATACCGTCTCCACAATGAAAGTTGGCTGCAATCGATCTCCAATACTGTCTGTCTCTCGCCCTGACTGTGCATTATGTCAGACTGATGTTCATCCATCTCTTGATGTTATCTTCCCATTTGTATCGTTGTTGTCTATCTCTTGCTCGCTTGCCCCCAACCTTGCCTTCCAGTATGGTATTTATAAGAGTATCATGTCTTTTAACGTGGTCGAAATATTTCACTTGCCGGCTCTCTATGTTTTTCATCAACTCTCTCTTCATTCTAATTTTTCTAAAACCTCGGTATTTGATTGTTTTTGTTTCCATGAAATACAATATATTCGTCTGTTATCCACATCTACAGGTCTTCTATGCGACTTTCTAGTTGCTTTGTTCAATGTCCATTCGTCCGCGCGATACAGTAGTGTTGAATATAAGTAGGATTTGACAATTCTAATTTTTAATGCGTTGTTAATCTCTCTAGATCAAGGGTGTCAAACTCAATCGCTCAGCGGAACAAAACTCAAATCACACATAAGGTTGCGGGCCGAACAGGATAATCATTCAATAAGCAGAAAATTACACCTATTATAAACATTAATATAAATTAAAACAGAAAAAAAATGTTTTAATAATAAAAAAATCTTCACTCTTATGTCAGTTTGTCAGAGCACGATGTTTGGCATCTTTTCTTGGCCACAAGTTCGTTTATGTTGGGAGTAATGTTCTGTGTCATTGAGATTCTCATGATGGACTGCAAGTGTTCATCAGTGAGACTACTCCTGTGTGATGTTTTGTTAATCTTCACTACAGAAAACAGCTGCTCACACAGATATGTGCTACCAAACATGCTCAAGGTTCGAGCCGCATGTAGACGAAGCCGGGGCATCTCTTCAGGAATGAAACGAGTGAACTGTGCAGGCCCCACAGTGTCATACTTTGCCTGTAGTGTCCCATTACACTGCAGCAAATATACAGGTGCAGTTTCCACATCTATGGCAAATGGGTTAACGAAACAGCATTCAGGCTGTTTAACTTGTTTTGATGTTTAGTCCCGTAGTGCCGTTTCAGATTATATTCTTTCATCACAGCAACTTTATCTCCACAAATTAACCACACCGTTTTACCACCGATATCAGTAAACAAATGTCTAACCACAAATAATGGAGGTCCTTCTCAGATGTCCAGCGGAGCCAGAGGGCCTGACAATAGACCGTCTGACCGTACCAAACAAAGACTGCCCAAACTACAACATATCCAGGCGAACCTTCTGGCCTAGAGAGACAACAGTGGAAGATAAACTCTATGGACCGCTAACTAAAAAAGACTGTTGGATTCATACGAGAGACAACATTGCAGTTATAAGCATATTTCAGGCGAACGAAAGAAGAAGAAGTAAACAAATATTCAGCCTCTCAGAGGCTCTGAAAGACTTTTTTTTTTCAGAATCAACTTTTCTCTTGGTCATTTTAAAGGCTAGCTTTGATTTAAAAAAAAGATTGCGCGTCTACCGACAGACGCTTGATTAATATCATGTTTGCCGTGGCGAGAAAAGATGATGTTATATTCAGGCACTACACTACTTTCATTTCTTATGCGTCAATTCAAAACGAGCAACTGAACGTTGCTAGGTCACTTATAACGACGAACATCCACTCACTATACAACTTTTATTTTCACTTATTCTGATCGAAGCGAGAACGATCCCAGGTAGCTTGTCATTCGGCAAGGCTGCTGGTACTTCAATTTTAATTCACCGCGAACAAGAAGTATCACTTAGAGCCTCATTTGCATCGGTCTGGCAATCACTTTCCGGCTGCTAATTAGGGAATTTGATTTGCACTTTATATCGTGGCCATTAAAAAGTATTTTTGCCTAAAATTCTCTCTTGGGCCGAATATATTTGTACGTCGGTTGAGACCTCTCGGGTCTGATATGATTGTACGCCGGGCCTGACGTTGTCCGCGAGCCTTGAGTTTGACACTTGTGCTCTAGATGTTAATACTGATTTCATGCAGTTGAAAACATGTTTGGCCATTCATATTCTCTGTTTGATTTCTATTTCACTTCTGCCATCGTCTGTTATTATATGTCTAGGATAGGAGAAACTTGTTACTTGTTCTAGTGTCTTCCCGTTTCAATCAATCAATAATGTGCCATGCCGGAAAACATGGGCGGTCATGACTCGCCATTTCACTCGATCACCAGCGTCGTGGATCAGATCAGTGTTCCTGTCTCGTCCATACCATGTGGCCAAGCCATCCAGGTATTTTCCTCTCGGTCTGTTCCCTTCGATCTTGCCAGTTGTCACTAAGTTCTCCAATCCATTTCTTCCCGTTTACTGTAACTTTAATAACTGTCAAAACTGTCATTACTGCCAAACTGCGGTGTATATCTTTGAGCCTGAGGAATTAAGGCCGCCTGGCTAGTGCAGTTGCCGCGAACTGTGCAGGTTAGGATTTATTTTTGCCCCCGACAGATAAAAACTCCACACCTTGCCTAGGATTCGAACCAGAGGAGATTCCAGCATTCTAGCATACATAACTACGAAACAATAATAACTCATAGCTTCGTGTGTCTCTGTCTTGCATACCAACGTCAAGATGGCCGACGAAGCTTTGTCCAGGGCCGGGCTGCACTTTGACGAACTGAACAAAATCAGAGTCCTGGAGCCAGAGGTGGCACAACAGACCAAAGAGTTGAAGGAAGAGTGCAAGGAATTCTTAGACAGTGCGTTTGTATATATGTTACTTCGTTGTTAAATGGTATTGCTATTAGTTACTTTGGTTTCTAGGCGTTCCATGATTTTCAATTTTAATTTGTTGTCAGGAACATGAGTTAGATCGATAAGCATAAATATAGTAGCAATTTTGGCCAAGATTAAAAATTTTGGATTTTACTTATGAAACCATATCAGTTGGATACAGCTTGACAAGACGAATCGATCAGTACCTCAATGAAGATTTACGTCAATTCTAAGCGGAGATGCTAATATTAGGGAGAACTATCACGATTTTAAATTTGAGAATTTACTAATGAGACGGCCACAGAAGTGACATACAGGCATCATCACTACAGGCAGCATTAGATTTTGAATTTCAAGGTCTTGAAATTCAAAATCTAATGATGCCTGTATGTCACTTCTAAGTGAAGATATTCACATTTTTGTGAAGGTGAGACGAGTTGCGATTTCTCATGCTATTCACCCGTAATTAGAACTCTCCAGTGTGTCCGATTACCTTCACCAATGGGTGTGCATCTCTGTTCGTGCGAGACGGTCTCAAACGGTCATATGGCATATGACATTTTCAGAAAACTGACTTCAAAAATATGTTCTGTCATGCTAAATGATTACAAAATAGTACAAGTATACAAATAAATTATTATTAATCTTTAAAATTGTGTTCACTTTAACTTTAGCAGTTCAAGTTGCACATTTTGAGTGTAACAAAGTGTAGCCCAATCGATGTGCGCGGCCATCATGACCCGTGGGTTTCCAATTCACAAAGTCACATCTTTGCAGAAAATCTGCTTTTCAACCACAATTCGAGCAAGTTTAGCTATTAAATTTTGCTGATTCAGGGGCAATATTTTATATCGCAATTAAGATTTACATTAAACAAAGACATCTATTGGATCCATCGATTCTGATACGCGATCATTCCGCTGCCTCTGTGGGATGCGCTCCCCGGCAGTCGGCAGCTCGAACATATCCATAGAGCACATGTTTTTCACAAACTTCCAGTTTCTTAGTTCTATATAATATTTTAGTTCGTAATGTTTAATAGTTTCTATTATATCAGTAATAATTTTGTGAAAAATAAAATTAAAAAAAAAAAATATGTCCTGCCGGGAATAGAACACCGGTCTCCCGCATGACAGGCGGAATGCTTACGACTACACTAGCAAGGGCACAATGATTGTTCCACAAAGATTTTTTATAGTTAAGCCGCCGTTTTGGGTTTCATGATCGTAATATCTTCACCTGTTTTTCAACCACAACTAAAGCGAGTTTAGCGTGAAACTTTCCAAATTTCTGAAAAATTTGATGCAGAATTCGAAGATCCATCTACAATTGATGGTTTTCTATTGAAAGCGACAGAAACAAAAATTAATTACAGTTCAGCGTGCCATTTCCATTTTCCTGCGAGGTTGGTCTCAACCAAACGGGTCGTAGACGGATTATGAAAACTGACTTCTAAAATATGTTCCGTCATGTTAATTGATTAAAAAATAGTACAGGTATACAAATAAATTATTATTAATCTTTAAACTTGTGTTCTCTTTAACTTTAGTAGGTGAAATTGCACGTTTTGAGTGTTGAAAAGTGAAAGTGTACATGCTATTCCAATCGATATGTGCATGCGCAGTCGCCATGTCACATGGCCATGCGTTTACCCTTTCACAAAGGCACGCTTCGCAAAAAATTTTTTTTTTCATCCTCAAATAAAGCATCTGCAGCGATGAAACTTTCCAGATATATGTAATCTTATATGCAGAATTCGAAAATTCATCCACACTTGATTCAATTCTATGAACAGCTCCAGAATAGTGTTACAAAGTGCACATGCCAGTCCGATCAATAAGGTGCAAAGAACAAAAACACGCCTTCGCAGAAAATTTTGTTTTCATCCACATGGGGAGCAAGTTTCGCGATGAAACTTTCCAGATATATGTAATTTTGTATGCAGAATTCGAAAATCCATCTGCACTTGAAGTGCGATATTAAAGAAGACTTTTATAATGATCTGGAAGATGTCATAGAAGAAACCCCCAAACAGGACATCCTGATTGTACTGGGAGGCTTCAATGCAAAAATAGGTAGAGAGCAAACTAATAAAAAAGTGGCCGGTATGGAAAGCCTACATACAACTTCAAATGATAATGGATGGGGAGTCATCAACCTGGCAGAAGCCAAAGGACTGCAGATTAGCAGTACCAGGCTACAAAGAAAGGATATACACAAACAAACTTGGAAATCATGTGACAAGAGAACCTATAATCAAATAGATCACATTTTAATTAACAACAGAAATGCATCAAACATACAGCAAGTTAGAAGTTATAGAGGAGCTCTGAGTGCCACAGTGACCACTTCCTCGTTGGAGCAAAATTTAAAATAAAACTTAACCCTTTACAGGGCAGACGCTTGTCTTCTTCTTCTTCTTCTTCTTTCGTTCGCCTGAAACATGTCTACAACTGCAATGTCGTCTCTTGTATGAATCTAACAGTCTTTTTTAGTTCATTCAGCGGTCCATAGAGTTTATCTTCCACTGTTGTCTCTCTAGGCCAGAAGGTTCGCCTGGATATGTTGTAGTTTGGGCAATCCTGGAGTATGTGCTCTGCTGTCTGCTATGCCAAACCACATGTGCACATGGCTGAGTCACCAATCTTAAATTTTGTATACAAGTGGTTGCTTGTCCATTTTGTAGCCCTGAACGGGCAAGATTTTTTCAGGTTCTCTAAAATTTCGGGTCGCGTTAGTAAAAACATCACAAATAAGGTGTTAGTCAACCGATTTTAGTTAAATAAACAACACAATGAAGGGAAAAGCATGCAGAATATGTTACTCACGTGATTGTTGCCGGTAATCCATATATGAACACAAATATTTACGAAATATGGCATGTTGTTTGTGATTTTCCGTCATCTATACAGCAATTTACAAACACATTTTCAGAATCATAATCACTTTCTTTAAAGTCCGACTCACGACTGCTAATGCAAAGTAACGCTTTGCACTGATATCTAGCTCGATTAATAATCAACTTCGTGCCCTTTAATGTCATTTAAATTGAACAGAGCGAAATCTCGGCTATTACTTGAAGAATCGCCGAAATCCATTTTGAAAAACAGCGTAAAAATCTCGAAAACTATCAAAAAAAGTCCGTTCAAATTCATTCTAGCGCGTTTAAAAATGGCGGCCACGTTGTCAAGCTATCGGCGAAAGTGAAAGTAGCCGTCGGAAGTGTCGGAAAGCCGAGAGATCGCGTTTTTACAATGCATAATAGTATCGGCCGGAATCGGATGCTACGCTCGTTTTAAGCGATCGGCCGGTAATGGCCGCTATGCCCTGTAAAGGATTAAGAGAGCTTTCTATACTAAATTACAAAGATTACACCCAACATATAACAGAGAAAAACTACAAGAAATTACAGTCAAAGAGAAATTTACAGATGAAATAAAATGTAAACTTGAAACTCTGCAAAACCCTTTGGAGGAAAGCGTTGACCAAACTTGGTTGAACATCAAGAATACAATTCAATCTACCGCAGAAGAATGTCTCGGTGTGTTAACCACGCATAGAAAGAACAGATGGTTCAATCAAAATTGTGAAGAAGCAGTCATTAGGAAAAAGAATGCCAGACATTTATGGTTAAATGACATCAACAACATCCAAAAGAAATTAATGTAAAGAGGCTACAAAAATAGTCAGACAGCAGAAGCGAGAATGTATGAGTAATATAATCAAAGATATGGAAACTAATCACCAGAAAAATGAATCCAGAAAATTTTTTAAAGAACTGAAGTCAATGAAACGAGGGCACCAACAAAACACATATGGTTTAAAAGACAAAAATGGGAATATGATAAATACCAATGAGGAAATGTGCAACACATGGAAATAATATTTTGTTGAATTACTAAATTGTGAAGCTCCAAGTAACATTTTCCCACAGGAAGAGGTTCTAACATGCGAACCACAAATTGAAGAACCTACATTTGAAGAAATCCTATATGTAATCACACAACTTAAAAACAATAAGGCAACTGGGACTGATGGAATTGCTGCTGAATTTATAAAGGCAGGTGGCCATAATACATAATACATGTACAGACCTACAAGCACTTGGAATCAACGACTGGCAAGAGAAGGTCCACCAGAGAGATGAATGGAGACGGATTGTATTTGCAGTAAAGAACCTCAATGGCTCGGAAAGCTGAAGAAGAAGAAGAAGAAGGTGGCCATGCATTACATCTAAAGCTATACAAACTAATAACACAAATCTGGAGGACAGAAGAATTACCCCATGACTGGAAAGAGTCATTATTGATACCTATCTTTAAGAAAGGAGACAAGTTCCAATGTGGAAATTATAGAGGAATATCACTACTGTCCACAAGCTATAAGATACTATCCGCAGTATTACTAAATAGAATAAAACCATATTCAGAAGACATCTTAGGTGACTACCAGGCGGGTTTTAGACAAAACAGATCAACAACAGATCAGATATTTATCTTACGACAAATAGCCGAGAAAAATTGGGAATATAAAAGAGATCTCCATAACATTTTTGTGGATTTTAAAAAGGCTTATGATAGTGTCCATAGGAACAGTCTATGGAATGCTATGCAGGAATTTGGAATACCAAGGAAGTTAATCAACATGACCAGACTATGCATGGAAGATACTTATAATATAGTAACATATAAAGGCAGGAAATCAGACCCCTTCCAAATAACATCTGGCTTGAAACAGGGTGATGCACTATCGCCGCTACTCTTCAATCTGGCTCTAGAAAAAGTTGTAAGGAAGGTAAAGGAGGAATGTGATATTGGAGGAACATCCAAGCTGTTTGGTTATGCAGATGATATAGATATTATAGGGCAAAGTGAACAAAAGACATTGGAAATATTGACTCACTTAAAGGAAAAAGCCCAACAGATAGGGCTGGTTATCAACCAAGTTAAGACAGAATATATGGTAATTTCAAGAGATGGAATTGCTAAAACCTCTGGCCACATACAAATAGATAATATGACCATTAAAAGAACGGAAACATACAAATACCTGGGTACAATCTTCAACTGCTCCAACATCATAAGGGAAGAAATAAAAACTAGAATCAACTCTGGAAATAAGATATACTGTGCACTACATCTACTAAAATCAAGGGCGCTATCCCGTAACACCAAAATCACAATATACAAAACACTGATCAGACCAGTTGTGCTGTATGGCTCTGAAACCTGGAGTACAACGAAAGGAGACGAAGCCTTGTTACAAACCTTTGAGAACAAAATTTTAAGACGCATCTTTGGACCCATTAGGGATACACAAAGTGGAGAGTGGAAAAGAAAAAGTAACAAAGACATTTATGATCTGTTTAAGTCCCCGCTAATCACTGGTATCATGAAGGCTAATAGACTACAATGGCTGGGGCATATCGAAAGAATGAAGATAATAAGGAAACAAAACTCGCTTACACTCAGGAAATAAATGATCGTAGACCCCGAGGTAGACCAAGAAGGCGGTGGTGAGATAATACATATACAGACCTACAAGCACTTGGAATCAATGACTGGCAAGAGAAGGTCCACCAGAGAGACGAATGGAGAAAGATTGTATCTGCAGCAAAGAACCTCAATGGCTCGGAACGCTGAAGAAGAAGAATCTGCACTTGATGCAATTCTATGCACAGTACCAGAGTAGTGTTACAAAGTGCACATGCCAGTCCGATCAAAAAGGCGCAAAGAACAAAAACACTCCTTCGCAGAAAATTTTGTTTTCATCCACATGGGGAGCAAGTTTCGCGATGAAACTTTCCAGATATATGTAATTTTGTATGTAGAATTCGAAAATCCATCTGCACTTGATGCAGTTGTATGCACAATGCCAAAAAAAAAATTAATTACGGTAAGTATGAAATGTATTCTTATTTATGTAAAAGGTCACGATGATTTCAACCAATCGCTGTGCACGGAATATTAGGCAAACCTTTCCTGGAAAACCCAGGATGACGTTTGTTATTGTCACGTGAGATTTGAATGAATGGATGACGTCGAAAGAATGCATGGTAAATAGAGAGCGTTTTCTAGGACAAGGTGAATCACCGGGCGGTGACTCCGTATATCACTTTTTTAATTTTCGGTAACGGCACAATGGGACTCGCTACTAATATGTTTTGTGTCATGATCTGCAACCAGGAAATGCAATACATGAGCAGTTCTGCTTGTTGCCCAGTAAATTGCCATCTAAGAACATTAAATTCTGCCTTCTATTACTGTGGCTTGTTCATTTTTAAATGAACCACATATCAACCATATATTGTTGCGTCTGGGGCGGTTAGTCCTAACTTGATATGTTATATATTTTTCTATATGATGTGCTGTGACCTAATTAATAATTAAAAATAGCCACAAATTTATTATTATTCATTACTACTACTTATTGACTAACAAACCTGGCAAGATGTATATTTTATGATGCTGACTAGTAAAAGGAAAGTCTCAGTGATATTTCTATTTCATTAGGATTTGCTGTGACCTAACTGATTAAAAATAGCTGCCAATTGTTATTTATTAAATATCATGTGAAATGTTTGTTGTAAGTAAAAGAAAAATTCATGAAATGTACTTACATTGTCTTGATGTACTCACTGTGTACTCTGCATTGCGACAGCTTTATTTTGTTGATTAAATGCCCTGCAATAATCTAAGTAAATAATTATGAACTGCTGCACTGTTAAGGAAAGAAAATATTCCTTACAAGTTTATAGGCGGTTCTAAAAACTGGCTTTCAAAATTATTTTCAGCATGTCAAATGGTGAGAAATTAAACAAGTACACAGATAAATTACTACTACAAATGAAACTTGTGTTTTGTTTAATTTTAGTAGTTAAATTGCCAGTTAAAATAAATACGAGTCCGCTATACAATGCAATGCTAGGCATAGGTCTGCCATTATGAATTATGCGTTATGCAGTGATTTCGATATCTCATTCCATCCATCATGTGCCATGTCGATAAGCGTGGGCGGTCATGTTTTGCCATCTCACTCGATCACCAGAGTCGTGGATCAGCTCCATGTTTCTGTCTCGACCATGTCACGTGGCCAAGCCATCCAGGTATTTAATTCTTGGTCTTCCCTTTTGTCTCATCCCTTCGATCTTGCCAGTTGTCACGAAGTTCTCCAATTCTTTTCTTCTCATAACATGCCCAAAAATTTTTGCCTGTCTACGCCTAATGTCTCTAATCAGTTTACGATCTTCATTTGTTTCTTGTGGGACTTGTTCATTGATTTTTCTGTCTGTCCATGGTATTCTTTGCATTTTCCTCAGAAACCACATTTCCAAAGCCATCAGATGTTTTTCAGCTTGTCTGCTCATTGTCCACGCTTCACATCCATATAAAAGTATAGGTTCTATGTAGCACTTCAACATCTTTTTCTCGTTTCAGTTATCTTTTTATTGGTCAGTATGTTTTTCATATATTTTCGTATATTTATGCTTCATAGATTATACTAAGGCATTTGATAAAGTAAAACATGATGAGCTGATTAAAATGTTGGAAGATATCAACATTGATGGGAAAGATTTAAGAATAATAAAGAATATATACTGAAATCAAGTAGCAGCAATTACAATGGGAAATAATTAGGGTAGTTACGAACAGATAAAGCTAGGAGTACGACAGGGGTGTGTCTTGTCACCCGATCTCTTCTCCCTATATAGCGAAGTAATAATGAGAGAGATCAAAGAGAAGCCAGGAATCGGAGGATATAATATAAACAATATACGCTATGCAGATGACACAGTATTGGTGGCGGATAATGCAACAGACCTACAACAATTATTGGACATTGTAGTATCAGAGAGTGCACAGAAAGGACTCTCCTTGAATATCAAGAAAACAGTAACAATGGTGATATCAAAGAAATTGGGGACACCAAAATGTGACATAGAAATAGAAGGGGAAATTCTCAACCAAGTGGATAATTTTAAATACCTAGGGGCACCTATAACATCAGATGGAAGATGTACAACAGAGATTAAGAGCAGAATAGGGCAGGCAAAAGCCGCATTTAAAAAAATGAAGAGTATCTTATGCAATAAGTCGCTATCAATGAATGTAAGAAAGAGAGTGCTAAAATGCTATATAGAACCAGTTTTGCTGTATGGCAGCGAATCTTGGAATGTAAATGAACAAATTAGGAAGATCTTGGAAGTCACTGAGATGTGGTATTTAAGACGAATGTTGCGAATTCCTTGGACTGCCAGAGTAACTAACACCGATTGCCTGAAAGAGGCTAATGAAACTAGAACACTATATACAACAATAAGAAAGAGATAAACAGCTTTCTTTGGTCATGTGATGAGAAGAGAGGCATTGGAGAACATCGTGACAACTGGAAAGATCGAGGGGAAGAGAGGCAGAGGCAGACCAAGAGAAATGATGCTGAACGGATTGAGACGGTGGCATGGAAGAATATCATCAGTGGAGTTGATCCAGAACACCAAAGACCGAGATCTGTGGAGAGACATGAACGCCTACGCCAGCCGGCACGGCACTTGATGATGATGATGTTTTTCATCTTGTAAAAGGTTACCTTCGCAATGGCAGTTCGTGTTCTAATTTCTGTATCTAATTTCAATGTGTCGGCTTCGTGGTTTAGAGGTTATGACTTTTCTCCGTAATCTCGTATAGTCTCGTCGGCAACGTGATGACGGTGAGAATCAGCTGTGGTTCGAATCGCATCGGTAACTTACAGGGTATGTGAGCCGGCCGCTCAGAAAGCAATGGCAAACTACTGAGCGTAATCTTGCCAAGAAATCAACATACAGCCGAAAGATGCTGGTGTTGACAGTGATGTCCTGTAAAGGATATGCAAAAAAAAAAAAAAAATTTAAATGTATATTACATTGTGGTATTTCTTCCTTCCTAGTGACGACCATAATCTGTGTCTTCTTACAATTCAATTCTAACCCTAGTTGTTCACTGTGTGCAACAACCGCATCTACTAAATTTTGCAGGTCCTGTTCATTGTCTGCAATCAAGACTATCATCTGCATATCTAATGTTATTGATGTATCGTCCCCCAATGTTGATTCCTTCCATATCTTCTATATTTCTGAAAATATTTTCACTGTACAGGGAAAAAAGATCTGGAGACATTACACATCCCTGTCTCACACCTCTCTTAATAGGCTGATATTGACCTATTTCATTATAATTCTTATGGCAGCTTGTTGTTTCCAATATATGTTTTTTACAAGTCTAAGACCTACAAGCATTTGGAATCAACGACTGGCAAGAGAAGGTCAACTAGAGAGACGAATGGAGACCAATTGTATCTGCAGCAAAGAACCTCAATGGCTCGGAACGCTGAAGAAGAAGAAGAAGAAGAAGAAGAAGAAGGTTTTTTCCATCAACTTAATCTCATTATTATGCTTAAATTGTTTATTATTTTCCGAAAACAGTAAGAAACAGTAATTGTTGAAACTCTTCAGATATATGTGAAAATGAACGCAGAATTCAAAAATGCATCAAAAAGTCAAGGATTAATTAACGTACAGGAGTTATAAGAAAAATTAGCTTACCGTATGCAGAAAACTTGAAATAACTTTGCAGACACGAAAGTTCTAAGCGACAAACGCATGCAGTCTAGCAGTCAAACCACAGTTACAATTATTAAGAGTTGTTTCCCCCGATGTGTGATCTGTTGTTTTTTAATACATCCAATCAGAAGCAGGTCGCCAGAAGGTCGCTGAAAATTTCCCACGAATCACCTTCGTCCTTACCCTCCCCACAAGCCGACAACTGAAATCGCTAATAATAATCTTATATATAAATTAGGATGTGCGTCCGTATTTATGTATCTCTGTATGTATGTATGTATGTCCTTTATTTGTTCGCGAACGGCCCATCCGATTGAGATGAAATTTTCTACACGCCTTCCTTTCATTACAGAGCTGTCAACTGTGATATTTTGTTAGTGTGAAATCGCCTGCTTACTCAGTATTATTTCATTTTTCATTTTTCATCATAATTTCATATATCTCAGGGGACCTAACTCTGTAAAAGTTATTTCAAGGGGCATAACTTTTCTGTATAACTTATAGTCATATTGTGGCATCGTTTTCAAAGATTTATAAACTCTTTGTCCATAGTTATGTACCGGCATATGAGTTATAATAAATAATGATACAATCTGTAAGGCATTTTCAAAGTTTTCATAAAAATGATGCACAATGCATAACATTGTAACTCATCTTTTTTTGCTTAAGAAGTTACTGTAGTCATGCAGGTGATTAGAAAGAGTTTTCATTAAAAATAATGGATGGTGTGTGGTAGAACGTTCTTTTAAGTTACATTTTTTTTTGTTGTATGAATTTAATGAAGCCGGACAGGGTCAGGCAGACAGATAGACAGACAGACAGACAGATAGACAGTCGGGAACAGGAACTTATATGACTACTTATATAAATTAAATGAGATGCTTCACACCAGGAGCTGGGCGATGTCGGGCCGGGTCAGACAGACAGACAGACAGACAGACAGATAGTCGGTAACGGGAACGGGAACTTATATGACTACTTATATGAATTAAATGAGATGCTTCCCACCAGGGACTGGGCGAAGCCGGGCAGGGTCAGGCAGACAGATAGACAGACAGATAGACAGACAGATAGACAGTCGGGAACGGGAACTTATATGACTACTTATATGAATTAAATGAGATGCTCCACACCAGGAGCTGGGCAATGCCGGGCCGGGTCAGACAGACAGACAGACAGACAGACAGACAGACAGACAGTCGGTAACGGGAACAAGAACTTATATGACTACTTATATGAATTAAATGAGATGCTCCCCACCAGGGTCTGGGCGAAGCCGGACAGGGTCAGCTAGTTAATAATATATATATATATATATATATATATATATATATATATATATATATATATATATAAGTATATGCCTGAGAGACCTGGACACTTATTAAACAAGCTGTACGGCGCATAAATGCCTTTGTTTAGTAAGTGTCAGGTGTATGTTGCAATGGGAAAGATGCATGCTCTTAAAAATCTAATTTTTTTAGTTCTATCTGTCCAACTCCACAATTTATTCAGTTGTTTTAGTCTTTGAAGAGCAATAGACATTTGTCTTTTAATTTCTTTCATTGTGTCACCATTGTTGGTAATCAATGACCCAAGATATTCAAAACTTTCCACCACCTCCAATTTTTCCCCATTAACATATATTTCTTTCTCCATAGTAGTTTCATCTGTATGCATTAAAACCCATTTCATATATATATTATTATAGGCAATTCCAAGAATATCTTGCATAAAGAAAAGAACAAATGCATCCATACTTCAAGAGCTGAATATTGAAAACGGTTGGCTATTAAAGGCGATAAAATAAGAAAATTGAAATATTTTGGTCACTTGAAACATTAAGAAAGTTTGGAGAGAACAATAATGGAGGGGTATATGCATGGGAAGAGAGGAAGAGGAAGGCCATAGAGAAGTTGGGTACAAGATGTGATGGATGATCTCCAGATGGTTGTATCTGAAGCGGGCCATCTTGCTTTTGATCAAAATGTTTTCCAGAAGGTTATTATGGGAGTGAGGTTCTCCAAAGGACATGCTCCTGAATGAATGAATGTATGAATGAATGAATGAATGAATGAATGGGTTTAACTACCAGAAGTTGTGTAAATGTAAGCAGTTGGAACATACGAAGTGTGGGTCTCACTTTACAAAATTCATCATGATCATCTATGCCCGGCCAGCTGGTGAGGTGTTCATGTCTCTCCACAAATCTCGATATTTGGTGTTGTGAATCAGCTCTGCTGATGATATTACTGGATGCTATCTATCTCAATCCATCTAATATAATTTCGTTTGGTCTGCCCCTTATTCAGCTGATCTTTCCAGTGATTACAATGTTTTACAAAACCTCTCTGATTCTTTGACATGACCAAGAAACTCTGTAACTTTCTTTTATTACTGTGTAAGAGTTGAGTCAAGAACTAACATCACATCACTCGGGACACTCTCACACATACTCCGTCCTCATATTCAATAGCCAGCAAATAGTTTCAATACTAATGATACCAGGAGCTGTCTGATTATGTCTCTGCCTGGTCTTTCCTCGGAGAACTGTTTGTCGGTCAGATTGTCTGGCCACCTTCTGCAGCACCATTCTCCCCAAGCCATAATGATTTACCCATTCTTCTGCATTATATACGTGATTGTAAAGGGCTTCGACCATATCAGCCTTACCATGCACCAATACCCCACCAAGTGGTGGAGATCCAGCCAATCTGTCCTGTTTATAATGTTAAACTTTAAATGTTTTCTTACAGGTGATCATTCTTAATTACTTCTGCAGTCCAAAGTATTTACAACATTCATCTTAGGAACCACAATTCATTACTTGCACGCTCTTCCTAATTATTATTCATCCATATATTTACAATGAATATAATACTTATTCCATAATAAAAATATTAAATGATTTTAGTCATATAATTACACAATTGAAATTTAAATAACAATTTAGGACTTCACTGAGATAAACCTTCATGAGCAAACAAGAAACAAATCATTTCTGAGGTACTTATAATTTACATCACCAAGTCAAGGACGAGAAGTCAACATTTTAGTGCAACTGACAGGTGTAGGTGTTGAACCCACTACCTCAGCATCAGTATACCGGATGTTTATGAATGAGCACTCTTATCCATTCACCATACTGAGTCTGAAATTATCAATTATTATCAGCCTGCTCAATAACATTTGTCATATTCAGCTCAGTCATCTTGTCTTCCCGTATTCAGAAACGTTTGTTTGTCTGGATTGGATTGACAAGAAAATACACACAGATGATGGGAACCTGGCCAAGCCGACACACCACAAACCCCCTACGTCATCGATTGGATGGCACATTTTAGAAACTGGCCACGTAATTGATAAAGACAATGCTTTTTGCATGTTGTTTAACACACAAAATAGTCGCTTGTTAAAGATCATAGAAGCTATCATGATTAATCTGCATAGGCCAATTTTGTGCAAATAGAAAGGCATGGTAGTCAGTTTAAAATTACCATGGTAGGTATTTGAAATTACTGTGTGAATGTGTATATTTCAGCTTGAAGGATTTATCTAGTTACTTTATTTTATGTTGTGTGAATTCTGCAGTATGTAGATGATGAGATGCAGCAAAATATGTTCAATAATGTTTGTCATATTCACTTCCACGGATTCAGAAACATATGTCTGACTATTTCCATGAATTCCTCATGATTCATCATCATCATCAAGTGCCATGCCCACTGGTGTAAGCGTTCATGTCTCTCCACTGATCTCGGTCTTTAGTTTTCTAGATCATCTCTGCTGATGATATTCCACCATGACACCATCTCAGTCCACCCAGCATAATTTCTCTTGGCCTTCCTCTGCCTCTCTTCCCCTTCAATCTTTCCAGTTGTCACAATGTTCTCCAATGCCTCTCTTCTCACCACATTACCAAAGAGAGCTGTTTGTCTCTTTCTTATTTTTGTATATAATGTTCTAGTTTCATTAGCCTCAGGAACCAAATCTCTATTGCTTCCAAGTTCTTCCTAATTTGTTCATTTACATTCCAAGATTCACTGCCTTACACCAAAACTGGTTCTGTATTATGTAGCACTTCAGCACTTTTTTTTAAACATTCAGCAATAGTGACTTATTGCATAAGATACTCTTTATTTTCTTAAATGCAGCCTTTGCTTCCCCTATTCTCCTTTCAATCTCTGTTGTACATCTACCATCTGATGTTATAAATACCCCTAGGTATTTAAAATTATCCACTTGGTTAAGAATTTGAGCTTCTATGTCTATTTCACATTTTGGTGTCACCGCTTTCTTTGATATCACCATTGTTACTGTTTTCTTGGAATCACTATTGCTACTGCTTTCTTGATATCACCATTGCTACTGCTTTCTTATCACCATTCTTACTGTTTTCTTGCTTAGCTATTTCCATGAATTCCTCAAGATTAACAATCAATAATGTTGTTTCTTCTTGTGACTTCTGCCCTATGCCCCGACTTAGGCTCAAGAGGAAAGACTAACTAACTAACTAAATGTTGTTTTATATTTCTGCAGAGATTGTTGATTTCCAGAAGATTGTTGGTACCTTTATCGGGATGGTGGATTCTGTGGCTAAAGAGGTGGAAAGTGAAAAGATGAAGGTTAGTTAGTCGTAGTTCCAATTTCACTGCAAAAGGTCACCCCATAATGATCTGTTCCTGTGCCAGTGAATATCACACAAAATGCTCCTCACTGTCCCATGTGAAAAGTGGAGCCGACAGCGGGCCCGACAAAACAACAGGTATACCTGCATAAGGCCGCTGCCTGAATGCCAACACAACAGTCTGCCATTAAATTTGCATTTTCCTCAGAAACTACATTTCCAAAGCCATTAGATGTTTTTCACCTTGTCTGCTCATTGTCCACGCTTCACATCCGTACAAAAGTAAAGGTTCTATGTAGCACTTCAACATCCTTTTTCTCGTAATTTACATATTTTTATTGGCAGTATGTTTTCCATTTTGCAAAAGGCTATCTTCGCCATGGTGATTCTTGTTCTAATCTCTTTAAGGCATCGCCCATCAGATGTTATAACTATTCCGAGATAGTTATACCAATTCACTTGTTTAGGAATATTTCCATTGAGCTGTTATATTAAATTGTGGTATTTCTTTCTTCATAGTGACAACCATAATCTGTCATTTTACAATGTAATTCTAACCCTAGTTGTTCACTGTGTGCAACAACCGCATCTACTAAGTGTTGCAGATCCTGCTCATTGTCTGCAGTCAATACTGTATCTGCATATCTAATGTTATTGATGTTACTTCCCCCAATGGTGATTCCTCTTGTATTTTCAAAATTTTAAAACATATTTTCATTGTATAGGGGAAAAAAAGATCTGGAGACATTACACATCCATGTCATACACCTCTCTTAATAGGTTGATATTAATCTACTTCATTATAAAGCTTTATGGCAGCTTGTTTCCAATATAATGGCAAACTCATCATCCAGTGCCTTGCCGGCTGGCATAGGCAGTCATGCCTCTCCACAAATTACGATCTCTGATGTTATTGATCAATTCATGTGTTGACTCCCTTCCGTGCCATGACACAAGACTGGCAAGAATCTTCTCACACTGTCTTCCTCTATCTCTCTTTCTGTAAATCTTTCCGGTTGTCACAACGTTCCAGTTTTTGTCTTCTCATAACGTTGCCAAAAAACGACGACTGCCTCTTTCTGATGGCATTGGCAGTCATGTCTCTCCACAATGATGTTTGTAATAAGTTGTCTTTGTGACTCAGCTTCCTTTAAATTGTCTTGATTGCTCATTTTGGCTGTCCAATTAATTTTCAGCATTCTTCTATAAAACCAAGACTTTTCCAGGGCTTTCTGAGATTTTTTCGCCTGTTTACTTATTGTCCAGGATTCAGCGGTGTATGTTAAAACTGGTTCTATGTAACATGCAAGAACTCCTTTTCTAACTTTCAAAGACAGTGACTTATTGCTCTACTGCCTTGCAGCCTCTTTAGATAAAGGCTAATGGAGTTAACCATACACAGACCGACGGAAGGCGAGGGGAAACCACCACAACATAATCATGCATCGAAATAACGTTCAAAATAAAACTGCGACAAACTACTGAACATAAAAGTGCCCACATATCAACAGATTGCTGAAAACCTAGACCTGCAACATTTAAAAGTAAATAGTAAAGAACACTTGTCACACACCTTGAAGCATATAAAGCAGAAACAAAAAAACCAAACAAATCCATCCATTAACCTTTCCAGTTGTTGCAACGTATTCTAGTTTTTGTCATCTCATAATGGGGCCAGATGTGTTGGCAGCATCTTTCTGATGTTTATGATTAGTTATCTTTCTGTCTGTCTTTAAAAAAAAGTCTTAAATGTCGAGATAATTGATTTCATTGCACCGAGTTTTATCCCATATGGCTCGGTCTCTTTCCGCAGGGCGACCTGCCAAAAGCATCGCACAAAGCACAAGCTCCGTAGCTCCAGCGACATCCACCAGGATTCTCCGATAAGAATACACCCTTGAACCAAAAAATGAAGCCTAGATTCAAACCCACAACGCGGGCAGACAGTGTGATTCTCCATATACCCGCATTGTGGTACTAAGGATTAAATGTAAGGTTGTTTTCTCTATGGTAAGGTTGTTGCTGTATGACAGGAACAGTGGAACATAAACAAACAAATTAAGATGGTCTTGGAGGCAGTGGAGATAAGGTTTCTGAGGCAAATTTTGTTAGTACCTTCCTTTGAGGACCTGTGCTGAAATAGTGGTTAGAGGGCGTAATAAGGAGTATAATTGAAATAAAAGGCTGCCAAATAGTTGCGTTGAGATAAGAACCGACATCACTGCACTCAGGACATTCCCACACGCGCTCCATCCCCTCGTTCAACAGTCAGCGGAGAGTTATACTACTAATCGTTCCCACTGCTATCTGATTGAAAGTTCTCCTTGTCTTCCCACTCAGTTTTGAGATTCTTCCAGAACCCCTGATGATCCCACCCAATTGGCAGCCAAATAAATTGTGACAAACATCACAACTTATCTGCTCACATTGTACCTGTTGAAACATACCTGCTCACAACATACTTGCTTACAATGCACCTGCTCACAATATACTTGCTCATAACACCTGCTTGCAATGTACCTGTTCGCAACTTACCTACTCACAATTTACCTACTCACAACTTAACTACTTCTAATCATAGTACAGAGATGTAAAGTGCCAGTCAGGATCATATATTTAATATGCATGGTTGCTCAGACAAACATACACACGTGCCTGCATGCACACATCTGCATATTCACAGAGTTACAGACAGTATACCTTTGATGAAAAATTATACATTTTATGACAAATTATACATTTGATTACAAGTTGTACCTCTGATGACAAATTATACCTTTGATGATAAATTATACAGTTCATCGCAAGTTTTGCACTTTAATCACAAATTAACATGATTCCTTCGTGTCAACATTCAGGCAATCGGAGCTCGTAATTTACTGAAATCCATTGCGAAACAGAGGGAATCTCAGCAACAGCAGCTTCAAGCTTTGATCACAGAGAAGAGGATGCAGTTAGAAAGGTGACACATATCATTAATTCAGTAGCATGTCCTTTGCAGAACCTCGCTTCCATAACAACCTTCTGGAAAACTTCTCGGTCATAAGCAAGATGTCCCACATTCGATACACTCATCTGGAGATTATTGCCACATCCTGTACCCATCTTCTCTTTGGTGTTCCTCTTCTTCTCTTCCCAGGTATATACCCTTCAATTATTGTTCTCTCCAAACTTTCATGACATTTAAACCTTTGACAGGTGTAGGTCTTTTAAGGATTATATGGAGGTTTTGGTGGTGAAGGCTAGTAGGTGACTTAATGCATCGAGGGTGATGACAGCAACCGGGATAGAGCAGATGATGCTTTACATGCTGTTTCAGCAGTTAATAATTTATGTCATTGAGTATGGTTTGGGGCTGCTGACAGTATCAAAGAGCCAGCTTGAAAGGTTGGATCGCATACAGAATGAGGCCATGCGGGTGATCACGGGGTGCACAAGGGACACACCAATTATATGCATGAGGCATATCTCAGATACTGAAAGGCTTAGACTATATAAAAGTTCACATTGGCTTGGAAAGAACACTGATGGAAGGCATGGTTCCTGGTAGAAGAGGTCAGGGGAAGCCAGTACAAAGGTGGATTCATTCATTCAGTAGCATGTCCTTTGCAGAACCTCACTCCCATGACAACCTTCTAGAAAACTTCTCGATCATAAGCAAGATGTCCCGCATCCGATACACCCATCAGGATATCATCCACCACATCCTGCACCCATCTTCTCTTTGGCCTTCCTCTTCATCTCTTCCCAGGCATATACCTCCCATAATTGTTCTTTCCAAACTTTCATGACGTTTCAAGTGACCAACATTTTAAAATTTTCTTCATTTTATGGTCTTCATTAGCCAACCTTCTACATTATTCGGCTCTTGCTGTGTGGATGCATTTGTTCTTTTCTGTATCCAAGATATTCTTAGAACCGTCTATAACATTTATATTCAAAGGCATGTATGCGCTGTTCCAAGAAGACGGTGGAGAGATAATATATATACAGACCTACAAGCACTTGGAATCAACGACTGGCAAGAGAAGGTCAACCAGAGAGACGAATGGAGACGGATTGTATCTGCATGAAAGAACCTCAATGGCTCGGAATGCTAAAGAAGAAGAAGAAGAAGATCTATGCGCTGTTCATCTAGTACAGTCACTGTCCAGAAGGAAAGCAACCGCAAACTATTTTCTGCAAAACTTGCCAAGAAACCTTAACAACCATGAAAGAAACCAAAAATGGATACAAAATATTAAAGCCACCTTTAATATGGAGCAGGGCAACGACCAAAAGATTAAGATTCTTTCTGGTGTGCCTTGATGAGACCGAAGTTCTGCAATGAACCGGCTGCATAGTGATTATATGAGACTGATCACTAATCAAGAGGCAGATGTCTCACTCTAAACAGCTTCACTCCCATACCAGTACTAACATCATGTGTCAGACAGACTTCCTCGCCACTCTGTGTGTACAGATGAGGACAGAATATGTATGGGAATGTCCTGAGTGTTGTAATGTCGGCTCTTGACACAACTCAATTCAGCTCAACTCAGTGTACAATATATGAGGGTAGGTCAGAAAGTTATCCACCACAATTATTATCTCAGCTAATAATAAATATAGAAGCATTAAATTTGCACCAATTTAAGTGTATAATCGTTTGAAGGTGTATACCAAATTGCACCACCGTAAACCAATTTTAACCGTGACACAAAACTTTTGAAATGGCAGATATTAATGACGTACGTTACAAGCAGAGGATTATTATAGAAATTTTGATCGCAGAGAAAGAAACTGTTGTTAACAATCACAAACGTTTGTGTGCTGTTTATGGCACTTTTGCAGCCAATAGAAGCACAGTTAGTCGCTGGGTGCAGAGAGTTTTGGTTTCTGCAAGTGGAGATGTAGAGCTGGCTGATAAGCCACGCTCTGAACGTCCTGCCACAGCCACCTGCCAGATCACATTGGAATGTACTGCCCTGTTCACCTTACAATCCAGACCTGGCACCATCTGATTTCCATCTTTTCAGTCCCCTTAAGAATGCTATTCATGGGACAAAGTTTGAAGACAATGGAGTGATTAATGCAGTGAAAAAATGGCTACAATAACAAGACAAAATGTGGTATAGATCTGGGATGCATGTTCTTGTTTCAAGATGGCCTAAAGCCGTTAAAGTTGGTAGGGATTATGTTGAGAAGTAGAAATGTTTGCTGCACATGTACATGAACATTGTGACTAAATTTAATTTGTGTGTTATTAATGGTTAAAGAGATAATAATTGTGGTGCATAACTTTCTGATCTACCCTCCTACATTATCCTTATGTGGCACTGACCTGCATCTGTGGCTTAGGGAATAGCAAAATGGGCAGTATCATAATGCCTCAACATACTGAGTAGATAATTCAAAATCATTGACAAGCAACTTGGAAGCAAACCGCCTTCCATTGACTTTGATTGTATGATATGTTGGCCGTTCAGAAAGCAATGGCAAACTTTAAAATAAAAAGTTAGTTGCATATCCTTTACATGACTTCACAGTCAACCCCAGCATATTTTGGCTGTTTCTGATTTCTTGGCATGTTTACGTTCAGTAGTTTGCCATTACTTTCTGAACAGATGGCACTCATACCATACAATTGTTAGAAAATCAACACAAGGTGGTTTGCTGCCAAATCGCCCTTAGCTGTGTTTTGAACGTTGTATGTGGGATTACGAATTGTGTCTGTATGCCTTTCGACACAGTGCTGTCCGTGGCATACTACTGCATTTAAAATTGCCTAGAAAATCACAAATAACAGCAAAATGCTGGGGTTGAATGCAGCATCCTGTAAAACACATGCAGCTAACTAACATGTTGTACTAAAGTAACATTTGGTTGTTTCCTTGGCTTCAACAGATTACGGATACAGTATGATGCCCTCATGAAGGAAGAAGCCGGCCAGAACGAATTTCTCGAGCAGTTAATCTTACAGAAATGATAGTTGGTGAATGTAGGCTTTAGAGAACATGTTTGACTTTATTGTGATACAATATCTATGAAAGCTGTATGGGTGATATAAATATAAGCTACGTGGGATGTGTAATTATGAAAGCTGTACGTATGATATAAATATGTAAACTATATGGGTGATATCTATTGCTCTTCAAAAACTACAACTGAATAAATTGTGGCGTGGAACAGACTTGCAAACATTAGATTTTTAAGAGCATGCATCTTTCCCATTGCAATACACCCGTAAGACTTGGACACTTACTAAACAAGCTGAACAGTGCATAAATGCCTTTGAATATAAATGTTATAGACGGGTTCTAAGAATATCGTGGATACAGAAAAGAATAAATGCATCCATACGACAAGATCTGAATATTGGAGAAGGTTGGCTACTAAAAAATATAAAACAAAGAAAATTGAAATATTTTGGTCACTTGAAATGTCATGAAAGTTTGGATAGAACAATAATGGAGGGGTATATGCCTTGGAAGAGAAGAAGAGGAAGAGAAGATGGGTACAGGATGTGGCAGATGATCTCCAGACGGATGTATCAGACGCGGAACATCTTGCTTATGACCGAGAAGTTTTCCAGAAGGTTGTTATGGGAGCGAGGTTCTGCAAAGGACATGCTACTGAACAAATGAATGAATGAATGGGTAATAAAAATCTATACAAGCTGTTAAGGTGATATAACTTTGGGAGCTGGATTGGCGATATAATTGTAATCTATGTGTGAGATATAATTATGAAAGCTGTTGTGAGATATAAATATGAAAACTATTTTGAGATATAACTATGTGAAAGCTGTGCAGATCATGTTAATATGAAAGCTGTGTGGGTCATAGAAATATGAAAGCTGTATGGATCGTATAAAAATGATAGCTGTATGGGTCATATAACTATGAATGCTGTGTGGTTGATATAAATGTTTTGAGAATAGAATTATGAAAGCTGTATGGGTGATTTAAGTATAGAAACTGATTTTAGATTGGAAAAACCTTGTCACACCATTTGCCTTATTATTGTAATGTTTATGCGGGTGATTAAAGAACATCTAGATCAGAAATGTGAAGGAAACATATGTAGCACATACCAGGTTATCACCATGGTCACCTATTCTTGATTACCTAAAATGTTTGTAGAAATGTAGCTTAAGGGTCGAAAGACAAGAGGACAGAACTTCATTGCACCGGGTATTATCCCCTTATGGCTCAGTCTGTTTCCATAGGGCAGCCTGATGAAAGCGTTGCATAAAGCATGAACTCTGTAGCTCCAGTGACGACTCCCGGAATCTCTGAGAAAATTGCACTCATGAACCGAACGGCGCAGCCCAAAATTGAACCCACAAGCTTTGAAGTCAAGCGGCATAACCACGTAGCCATTGAGACTCCCGAAATGTAATTGTTGCTTGAATGGTAATAATGTTGGAACAATGATTACTTTTACATATTCAATACAATGTATTTCCTTGGTAAATTTAACTACAGAGCAGAAGCCAAAACAATTTGTTGCCGGAAACATGCCAGGCAATAAATCATGCAAAATATTGTTCATGGCTTCTGTGTTTAAATACTTGTACATATCACAGATCCACCTTGGGACCTGCACTAGTGCAGTGGCAAGTCTGCTTGCCTACCAGCCTTGTGTCATCATCATGTGCTTTGTCGATAACCATGGGAGGTCATGTTTCGCCATCTCACTCGATCACTAGAGTCGTGGATCAGCTCCGTGTTCTTGTCTCAACCATGCCACTTGTCCAAGCTTTCCAGATATTTACTTCTATGCCCTCCGCTTGTTCTTTTCCTCTCAGTGTTGTCAGTTGTGACCAAGTTCTCTAGTTTATTTCTTCTCGTAATGTGTCCAAACGTTTGTCGGCGTGGCACATGATGATGATGATGGCGGGGACCAGGGATGGAGTTATACCTCTCCATAGCACAAAGCCTGGGCTGAATTTAGAGACCATGTGTTGCCCATGCAGCATGATCCCTCCTAGTTTACTCCAGAGGAAAGGTATCACCTATACATCTGGAACAAGACATGCTGTAGAAGCTGCCAGATCAGCAAAGATCTAACTGTCCGTCCACCTGTTGGAGCTTCGATCATTGACAAGTTGCCGACTAAGGCTTAGGGCCAAAAATAAACCCGCACACAAAGTAAACCCTACAAGCAAGATTGTGGCATGTGATGCGCCAAGTGCTGGTGTCTGATCGTAATCATGAATTATTGTAAAATAAAAATGGAAAACTTCAGTTACGTTTGTTAATTATTTTTCATCTTCGATTCAATTTCACCATTACCTCTTCCCCATTCACCTTCAAGGAGAAGTTATAGTTAGGGTCCATCACTGGCTCAGAATGATAGTCCTGTGATTGAGTCAGCCACCAAAGCAGCTGCCCACGGTTTTACCCTCACAGGCTTATTGATCCGAAAGTGATTGTTGTCCATATGGGGTAATGGACTCGTTGAGTATATATATATATATATTTCATCTTATAGTTGTATTCCATTTATAATTGGTGGAAATTGAATTCCAGAACACCAGTATGGTTTCCCTACCAAATATATCAACATCATAAAATCTTTCAACAAGGAGACACGTTGCTGCGTGAGAACAGAATCAGGCAACTCTGACTGGTTCTCGGTGGATACGGGAGTGAAACAGGGTTGTGTCTTGTCACCGATGCTCTTTGGAATAGCCATCGATTGGGTCATGCGCAAATGCACAAGCAACACAAATAGGGGTATTCATTGGGTTGACAAAATTCTAGAAGACTTGGACTTTGCCGACAACATAGTGCTTTTAAGGTCAACACACCTAGATGCCCAAGAGAAAATAAACCATCTCCATAATGGTTCAGGACAAATTGGTCTCCAAATTAACACTGCAAAAACAAAAACTTTTGATCTTACCAACAGTTCAGACGACTCCAAATTAAACAACCATGTTCTTGAAAATGTCAACAGCTTTACATACCTAGGAAGCAAAATGACATCTACAGGGGACTCAACGCCAGAAATATTATCTAGAATCGCACTGGAATCTGGTGCCTTCAATAAACTGTCAAACATCTGAAAGTCAAAGACACTCAGCACACATATGAAACTTAAAAATCTTCAACTCTTGTGTGATTCCTGTGCTAACGTATGGATGTGAGAGTTGGAAATCAACGGTAGCTTTAGATAAAAAAATTAGACAATTTTGAGAACAAATGTCTTAGAAGAATTCTAAATCTCCACAGGACAGATTTCAAAACCAATACGCAAATAAGACAAGAGACAGAGCAAGACATTGTATCCAATTTTATAAGAAAACGCTGTTGGAACTACATCGGCCATGTACTAAGAATGGACAAGTCAAGACTCCCCTACCAAGCCCTCTTATGGTCACCAGTAGGGAAAAGAAAACGGGAAAGACCAAGAGAGACCATGCGTAGAACCATCATTAGAGAAGGCTCATTCAACGGCCAAGTGAACATCCAGGATCTACAACAGGTAGCAGCGAACCGCCGGACATGGAGAGCCGTGACTTCTGCCCTATGCGCTGCCTTAGGCTCAAGAGGAAAGACTAACTAACTAACTAAGTATGTGGATGTCCCCATCCTCCTGTCAGATAAGTGCTAAGGGATTAGAACAAATCTTTTTTACAGACAAGAGGATCGATTTCATTGCACCGGGTTTTGTCACATGATTCGGTCTCTTTTCACAGGGCGTCCTGCCGAAAGCGCCATAGAAAGCATGAACTCCATCTCCAACGGCGACCCCCAGGAGTCTTTGAGAAAATTGCACTTGTGAACAGAACGACATAACCCTTAATCAAACCCAAAACCTTCGGAGCAATAAAATAGCTATGGAAGATTTTAAGAATAGCTGTCAAGAGGCACAAGTGATGATCAAAATCTTGTGCTGAACTTTAAAAACATAAATTAATCCAGAGACAAAACAGAACACGCAACCAATAATCACAAGCAAGAATGAATACATTGATAATATCTTCCACTTCTTCTTCTTCTTCTTCTTCTTCTTCTTCTTCTTCTTCTTCTTCTTCTTCTTCTTCTTCTTCTTCTTCTTCTTCTTCTTCTTCTTCTTCTTCTTCTTCTTCTTCTTCTTCTTCTTCTTCTTCTTCTTCTTCTTCTTCTTCTTCTTCTTCTTCTTCTTCTTCTTCTTCTTCTTCTTCTTCTTCTTCTTCTTCCATATTCACCTTGTGTTTCTTGTTCTTGTTCTTCTGCCACTGCTTCTTTGTTTTCTTTTTTTTTTGTCTTCTGCTTCTTCTTCTTCTTCTCCTTTTTTGTTATTTCTTTGTCTTTGTCTCTTCCTCCATTTACCCCAGTGAAGTATTGGGAGGAGATGTAAAGACCTTTTCTTTTCTCCCTCTAATGCACTTTGTAAGCTGGCATTAACTTTTCTATCCTCGATACCATCACTCCATCTTTTAAATGGTCTTCCCCTGGCTCTGTTTCCGTTATATTTCTTCAGTGTGGCTCTTTGTGGCAGATAGTATCAGCGCATTCATGTGAGGTGGCCAAACCATTTAATATAGAATGATGCCCAGGTAACACAAAATAAAAATTAGACAGCTTGTCCAAGATTTATACCATATATGTATATGATTTTCTAGTATATGTAATTTGATTTAGATGGATAGGCACATTAGGAGGATGGATGACGGTAGAATACCAAAGGACATCGTTTTTGATAAATTACAGATGGGTAAAAGGCCTCGGGGTCGGCCTCTAATACGATACAAAGATGTATGAAAGCGGGACATGATTGATGATACGGGCATTAGTATTTCACCTTGGGGAGAAAGTCGCCGCTGATCCTGTTGCATGGCGGGCAAAGATCAGAAATGGAATAAAGACAGGAGGAAATTATTGCAGTCACTGAGCTTGGGAGATGTAAGATGGTGCGTGATGGTGAAAATGACTATGTGTTCACATGCATCTATTGTGGACGAATATTTACAGCGCGAATTGGCCTTATCAGTCACGTTCGCCACCGCCATGGGTTGTAGCTATTATGCCTGTTTAAAGCACAATGTAACAAACTATCGTCTGTCAAGACGGCAAGACATCTGTAGTAGTATAAATGGATTCTCGTCAGTACACCAGAGTTCTGAGATTCTACTTTTGATAGCTATGGGAGAAAACCTGAACAAACCACAATACTTTCTGACCATGTTGCGATGTTGTCCGTCCATTTATATTGTCGACATAATTTAAATCTTGTCTTCTATTCCTATCACCGTTGTGATTTTCAGTCTTTTGGCATTTCTTTAATGTGACCTTATTATCTTGTCTTTCTTTCTTTGGTTTGTTTTCCTCATAGCAGCTCATTTGAATATAAATGTTATAGACGGATTCTAAAAATATCTTGGATACAGACAAGAACGAATGCATCCATACAACAAGATCTGAATATTGAAGAAAGTTGGCTACTAAAGACGTAAAACAAAGAAAATTGAAATACTTTGGTCATTAACTAGAAACGTCATGAAAATTTGGAGAGTACAATAATGGAGGGGGTATATGCCTGGGAATAGAGAAAGAGGACGGCCAAAGAGAAGATGGATGCAGGATGTGGCAGATGATCTCCAGATGGGTGTATCGGAAGCGGGACATCTTGCTTATGACCGAGAATTTTTTTCACATGGTTGTTATGGGAGTGAAGAATTAAAGAATATGCTACTGAATGAATGAATGAATGAATGAACTACTTTGTCACTATTAAGTTTGTTTCTTTTCTATCCGAGAAACACTCTTGGCCCCTAGCAGTCTTAACAGACGATAGTTTGTTACACTGTGCTTCAAATATGGCATACTAACTACAACCTGTGGTGGTATCGAATGTGACTGGACGGACCAATTCGCGCTGTAAATATTTGTCTATAGTAGAAGCATGTGAATACATGGTACCAGTTAATGCTGGTGATGGTGTTATATCTCTCCATAGCCTGGGCTGAATTATAGAAACCATTTATTGCCCATGCAGCATGGTCCATCTTTCGGCCTGCCTAGTTTACTCCAATACGTCTGGAACAAGACAAGCTGCAGAAGCTTAGCAATTCTTTAGCTGTCCGCCTGTCGGAGCTTCAAATCTAGATATGATGCCGACCAAGGCTTGGGTCCTGGTCTGCCCTGCAATAATATTTCGCCTTTGGGTCGCGTTTCCTTGCACTAGGATAAGTATCCTCCCAATTGCCATTTTCCACCCAAAGCCGGTGGCACAATGTGGGATGTCGGGTTTGGTGAGCGCCGCCCAGCATTCAGTGCTAACAGAAAACGAGCAGTACTGCCTATTGTCCTACGGTTAAAAGATAGTTGCATATCCTTTACAGGACATCGCAGTAAACCTCAGAAATTGTTGGCCTTTTGTGATTACTTGGCAAGTTTACGTTCAGTAGTTTGCCACTGCTTTCTGAACCAAATGGACTCATGTCATTTTATTATTAAACTGTCACAAGGTAGCTCAGTCTTTTTTGACTAAGGTCTAAGAGAAACATACTCTAACACTAAAAGAATACTACGTCCCGCGAGACAACAAAGAACCATGACGCATTTCCGCTGCGGAACATGCATTCAACTTCTACAACAACATGTAGACAACTTGCACAGGAAGCTGTCTTTAACGAAAATTGTGACAGAAACAAATATACAATCCACAGGTATTTAATGGCAATCATATATTCATTATCCCTTCCCTCCTCTATTATCTCATTCATCTTCTGATGATGATCATCATTATCTTCCACCTTTGCCTTCAAGCGTCGTGGGGAGAAATAACTGGCGTTCCAGCGCCCGGTGGGCGGCACTAGATAGTGTCATTCCGTGTGATTGTACTTGTGTCTTTGATGTCGTCAATCCATTTCTTCTCGGGCGTCCTCTTGCTCTCGTCACAGATGATTTTTGATGTAGGGTCAGTGCTGGTAGTTGATGCTGTTGCATTCTAATGAGATAGCCAAATTATTTGATCTTCTGTTTTTGGATAACTATGGCACAAGATGTTGATCCCACGGTCTGACTGATAACAACATTTCTTATTCGGTCTCCGATAGTTGAGTTGACAGCTCTCCTCATGCATCTCATCTCTCAGGTGTTGATTTTGTGTAAGTGGGATGCGGATAATGTCCAAGTTTGAGATTGGTAGCGTAAGGATGGTGTGAATATGCTGTTTATTATCTGTCGTTTTGCGGACATGGGTATGTGTGGATGTTTCAGTATGGGTGATAGTTGATATATAAGTGCACTTGCTTTTCTGACGTCTGATTTCGATTTCTCTATCCCATCCTCTGATAATTCCTTTAAAAGTCTATTTTCAGGCACCACAAAGGAACCTCAGAGTAAAGACCGCCTTAGACTAGCCACAGACACAGATTCATGAGCGACGATGAATCTATACTCTCTTCAAGTATACATTCTAGGTTAGTAGGTATAGTTTATAAATCATACCCATATACGTTACATGTCGATGTGGCGAACGGGTTACGTATGCTATCCCGCATACCGCATACGTTTTTCTTTCTTTCCCTGTTATAAAATTTAATACAACGTTTCGATTACATTCCAATCGTCTTCATTAGGCTCAAAAACACAAGTGGCACACAAACATCACACAGTGTGGCTTATTGGCATTTAATCACGCCACGCTTGTTTCTAATTCAAGGACTGCTGAAGTCAAGTAGGTCGGAAATTCAGTCTCTGGCTAGTTGAGTCAAGAACAGACAACACAGCATTGGGCACCTTCCCAAACGTGTTCTGTCTCATCGTCAACAGCCAACAAAGAGTTCCAATACTAATGGTACCAGTAACAGTCTGATTATGTGTCCGTCTGGCCTTTCCTAGGAGTTCTGAGTGTCAGCCACTTTCTCTGGTCACTCCCTGCAGCACCATTCTCCCCAGGCCGTGATGCTCTACCCGTTCTTCTGCACTATACACACGATTCCAAAGGTCCCGTCCACATCTGTCTATCATGCACCAAAACCCCACCCAGCGGCGCAGACCCAGCCAATCTGTCCGCCTGCTCGTTTCGCACCACACCAGCATGTCCTAAGGAGAAATCCAACAGATGCTCTCTATTTGTGACTGCCACTCTGTCGGGAGCACGCATGTCTTCACCTTTCTCATATCTCTAGCGGGAGGTCAACACCGCCCAATGGACCAGATCGCTCGTTCTTAAACTCCCGGTGTGCTGATGCCGAGGTAGCGGGTTCAACCCCTACTCCAATCAGTTAGAGTAAAATGTTGATTTCTCGTCTTTGACTTGGGAACGTAAACTGCAAGTACCTCTGAAGTCGGAGTGGGTTCACCTGAAGGCAAGGGAAACGGTAATAGGGAAAGCTACACGAAAAATTCAGACCAGTGCTACAACAAGTAGCGTGAATGGACTAAGCTTGTGATTAAAGCGAGCGAGCGCAACAACAAACAAATGTCTCTAGCTCACTGGTTCTCAACCTTTTTTGGCCCATGCCCCCCTTTACCATATGTTCAGAACGTCATCCCCCCCCCCCACTTTTCGAATTTCCTCCCTATAAGTCCCCCCCCCCCCCTACCCTTACACAGTATACATAAAAATGGAAGCTAAATTTAATAACACATACTAGAACAAGTCTAGACATCTACATAACACGTGATTTTCAGATCTACTTACGTTATAAAACGAATTTTATTAGGGCGAGAGGTACAGAACCGTAAACTTTAGAGGGAAAAACAATATCAAGTAACTGGTTCTTGTATTAATGCGATCTTGAAATAATCTTAATTTCCCCCCCCCCCACCCCCCCTGGAAACCCTAAAATTCCCCCCCCCCCCCCCCCAAAAAGGGGGGGGGGAATTCCCCACCGGTTGAGAACCACTGTTCTAGCTAAAGTCCACCCGCTGCCAATCAAACTGGATTGTTACCAAAGTTTTGCAGACCGTGGATTTTTCTCTTTGTCCCTGATCCATTGTATGGCCTCCCACCCACACGCATTCCATCCACTGATATTCAAGCGCGTTGGTCGCTTAAGATGTATTCAGCCAAACAAGGACATGTAGTTGTGTGTCGGTTTTTGCACACACACAATTACAGGTCCTTTTATACGCTTTCAGGGACATTGGACATATGGTGCTGCACCCATATTTGTATCGACCAGTCGGGTCTTGGTGGGTTGATGTGGGTCTGTATCACACCGGTCACCTTTACTCTCCATGGCATTTCCTGGGACCAATTTTAGGCTGAGTTAACCTGGGTCGCCTCGACATCATCTTATCTCATAATCTCATTTTATCATCTCATCTCATTATTTCATCTCATTATCTCCTCTCATCATCTCATCTCATCATCTCACCTCATCTCATCATCACATCCTATCATAGCATCTCATCGTCTCTTCTCATCTCATCATCTCATCTCATAATCTCATTTCATCATCTCATCTCATTATTTCATCTCATTATCTCGTTTCATCATCTCATCTCATCAACTCATCTTATCTCATTTCATCTTATCTGATCATTTCATCACCTTATCTCATCATCTCATCGCATATCATCACCTCACGTCATCATCTCATTTCATCATCTCGTGTCATCTGTTATCATCATCTCATCTCATCTAATCTTATGATATTATCTCATCTCATTACAACTCATCATTTCATCACATCTCATCATCTCGTCCCATTCTGTTATTCTTGTACTTTGCGGTGTCTAGAAGTAGCATATACAACGGGAGAATGCCCTTTTATGGGCTTCATATATCCAGATTCCCATGGACTGTTATTCCCTCTGTCCATCGTTTACATGGTCGGCCTCTTCTTCTGGTTCCATTTGGTTTGCGCATCATTGCTTATTGTTGTGTACTGTCAGCTGGTTGAATAGTTATATCATCATCATCAAGAGAAATGCCGACAGGCATAAGCGGTCATTCTTCGCCATCTAGAACGGTCACCAGTCTCGAATCAGGTCTGTATTCTTATCGCGACCATACCACGCTGACAAAATATCAAAGTGTTTATCCCTTTGTCTTCCTCTTGCTCTCTTCCCATCAGCCGACTACGATGTTTGTATCGGCGAAAATACATTGAGATGTCAAGATGTTCATTCCAAGCTTCTACTTGGGTGCTTCAAATGACAATTTTAAAAGTATGACAGACAAGACAGTAACCAAGCCATTGTCTTGTAACATGTCAGTATTGCTTTTAAGGATGTCAAGAGGGTTAGCACGTGACATCACGGTGCAGACAAACACGATTATGTCATAAAGACAGTTTAAAGATGGCCGCCCCACCTTTTGACATGCACATAAGAGGAGCAGCGTTCTATTATTATTCATTTTAGATACGTGAAGGCGTAAAACCTATAGAAATTCATCGGTGAATGAAAGTCCAATGTAGTGATGCATGCCTGTCAGTCCAGCTAGTCTTTGTGTGGAGTAGACCGGCTCTGAAGCGAAGGGGTTACAAATCCAATTCGTAATCCCGAATACTGCGATTGAAACACAGCTGCGGGGCGATTTGGCAGCAAACCACCTTGTGTTGGCTCCCATGCAATGCTATGAGTGCCGGTCGTTGAGAATGCAACGGGAAACTACTGAACATAAACTTGCTCAGGAATCACATACAGCCTTAAAATGCTGGAGTTGACTGCGACTCCCTGTAAACGATATGCAACAAACATTAATAAACACCGACGTTCTTAATTCGCTCGTGTTTCTCTCACTGTGCAGGAGGTTTGAACACATGTCTTCTCCTTGTCAGTCCAAAGTCTCTGGACATGTACTGCGCAGACGTGACCGGAGGAAGGTATCAGTACTCAACTCATCCCTCTCTGCAAAAGTACTTTATGATATGTCGGTATGTGATGATGCTTTATGTTGAAAACTGTGCCTGTTCTTTAACTGTTCAATATTTGTTATCACAATTAATTGATGAAAATGTTCCATCATTATGCGATATGTCGATAAGTGTGGGCGGTCATGTTTCGCCATCTCACACGATCACCAGAGTCGTGGATCAGCTTTATGTTCTTGTCTCGACTGTGTCACGTGGCCAAACCATTAAGATATGTACTTAAGCGACTTCTCTGCCTTCCCGTTGTTCTCTCTCTCTCTCTCTCTCTCTCTCTCTCTCTCTCTCTCTCTCTCCCCCCCCCCCCAGTCTTGCCAGTTGACATTAAACTCTCTAATTTATTTCTTCTTATAACGTGTCCAAAATATTTTGAGTGTGAACATCTAATTTCTCTAATCAGTTTACGGTTCTCATTTGCTTCTTACAATACTAGCTCATTGGATTTTGTTTTTACTTCATGGTATTCTTTGCATTTTGTCCCCCCCCCCCCCCCCCCCCCAAAGTAAATCAGTACCGAAAAGTTACGTCTGCAGCTAGTCTTGTTCCAGATGTATTTGTGCTACCTTTCCTCTGGAGCAAACTAGGCAGGTTGAGAGAGGGATCATGCTGCATGGGCAACACGTTCTCTATAATTCAGCCCAGACTTTGCACTGCGGAGAGGTATAACTCCATCACAAACTATCGTCTGTCAAGACGGGCAGGTGGCAGTGCAGTGCAAAAAAGTTTGTTGCATATCCTTTACATGACGTCGCAGTCAACCCCAGAAATGTTTTGCTGTTTGTGATTTCTTGGCAAGTTTACATTCAGTAGTTTACCGTTGCTCTCTGAACGACCGATACTCATACCAACGCATGGAAACCAACGCAAGGCTGTCTGCTTCCAAATCACCCACATTTGTATTTCGAACACGGTATGCGGGATGGCGAATGTATCTCTTTACCCTTTTACCACCGTGTCGGAAATAAGAAAATAATAAGAAATAAATGACCCTCTTAAATGCCGTAAGTCCTATTGAGTATATGGTGGTAAACCCATATTTAATGAACAAATCGGTGAATGGTGTGGTTTGACTCCTACCGGCCGGCTTGACTTCGCCAAGACATGTCCTTGACCCGTGTTAGGTTGAGCAGACGTGGGAGCCTAGATAAGCAAGCCATTGCCATCTTTGGACAACAATCACCTTCAAAGTAATATCCGAATTGTGGTTGACTCGGTCACGGGATTGTTAATCTAAGACTCGCCATGGACCCTAATATAATCTCTCTTCTCAGTTTGAACGGGGTAGGGGTAACGGAATAATGGTCATATCAAAAGTATGGTATCTTGGAAATTGGAGTACTTTGGTCAAATCAAAAGTATTATATATTTGAAACTGGAGCACTTTGGTCAAATCAAAAGTATTATATATTTGAAACTGAAGCACTTTGGTCGCATCAAAAGTATGATATCACAGAAACTGGAGTACTTTGATCACCTATAAAGTATGTTATCGCGGAAACTGGAGTACTTTGGTGACATCAAAAATCATTGCTGTTTTGATAGATGTGTAAATGACTGCTCTTGTTTGTGTTTATTGTGTGTGTGTGTGTGTGTGTGTGTGTGTGTGTGTAAGAGGAGCGTATGTGTGTATTTTGCTTTATGTATGAATGAGAATATATCGGCGTGAGAGAGAGAGAGAGAGAGAGAGAGAGAGAGAGAGAGAGAGAGAGAGAGAGAGAGAGAGAGAGGGGGGGGGGGGAGGGGGAAAGTGATAGATAAAGTATGAATAAATGCTTGTTAGTGTGTTCGTGATTGTTAGTGGTTATATGCGTATGAGATGAAGTGCGCATCAGTGTGTTATTTAGGGTGTGTGTAACTGTGAGTGTTTGCGTAAATGAAGTGTATATGTATGTGTGAGTATGTGTATATGTGTTTATGTGTCTATGCGTGTGTGAGTGTCTGTGTGTGTGTGTCTCTCTCTCTCTCTCTCTCTCTCTCTCTCTCTCTCTCTCTCTCTCTCCCTCTCCCTCTCTCTCTCTATCTCTCTCTTTACCTGCCTTATAACAAACTGCTAGCCATCTTAGCCACCTTAGCTCAAAACTTTCAAGCCCACTGGATGAAATGAATGGTCATCATTATATTTGATGAACAAACATCATAACATGGTAATATGTATTGTTTATGTTCACAGCCTACATTTCACAATGTCCGCCCTGGTTGATTTTCATACGACTAACGAGCGCCGGTCGTTTAGAAAGCAATGGCAAACTACTGAACGTAAACTTGTCTTGTAAATCACAAACGGCCAAACACTACTGGAGTTGAGTCCGACATCCTGTAAGCTGTAAACTGTAAGCTATTAACGCAGCTAACTAACACAAGACATACTGCAGTAGAGTCTGCCCATCGGGCGTTAGTTAACAGCCTCTCCGTTTATTTCTCTGTGATGTACGCATAAAATAACGTATGCGAGGAAAGTGATAAGAAGAGCATAATGTCAGACAGGCCTGTGTGCCCAATTCTTACCCCTTAGAAAATAAAGTTTGTTAGTTCGTTCGTTCGTTCTTTCTCATCTCCAGGGATGTGGACACGTACTTCAACTGCACCAGGGACTACAGGACAGGCAAGAAGGCTGATCCGGATCTCGTGGTGAAGCCTTACGAGACGATCTTCCCAAAGATGGACGATCTGAAAAGGGCGACTTACTGGTTTTGCCTGCTGGATCTCTTTGAGCGTTAGTTCATTTTCCATTAGTTCAGTGGTAAAACCTCCGCCGCCGTGCAAGCACTGCAGAATTATCCCCCCCCCCCCCCTTTTTTCACCAAATGTTCGGATTTTCCACTAGTTCATTCACCACTAGTGGTGTTATAGGAAGCTATTTCTCCCCTTTACGCTTGATGGCAAAAGTGGAAGAAGATGATGATGCTGATTATAGTACCGTGACTATTGTAACTAATTTAATGTATTTTTAGCACATAAGATGACGTCGTGCACTTCATTTTTCAAATTTGTTCTACATACAAAGTATTGTGAGACTTTACAAACACCCGGTAAAAGAGCGTTGATAGTTCAGCGGCCAGCAGGCAATCGAATATTCATGGATTTGAATTTCCATAGACAAGAATTTATAAGTAGGGGATTCAAATGAAAACCTTAAAAGTGCGATAGAAATTACAATAAACATGCTATTGTCTTGTAACCTGTCAAAGTTTTTGTTAAGGATGCCAAGAGTACTTAGCACGTGACATCACGGTGCTGACGAACACGGTGACATCAAAGGGACAGTTTAGAGATGAGCAGAGGAGCCGCATTCTGTAATCCGTTGTGATTTTTCTTTATCAGTGAAGGAATGAAACCTATAGAAATGCATCAGTAAATGAAGTTCTAGTGTGGTGATGCATACCTGTCAGTCCAGAAAATGTATGGTGGGAGTAGGACGTTTCAAACGGAGTGACTTCTGCCAAGAGACAGCAGATGAGTAGTTACACACGCCACGAAAAGAATTTGTTTCTACAGGAATCCAAGCAATTTATCGGCGCTGGAGGACTTGCATTTTTTTTTTTTTGAAGCATATCTTATTTACAGGACATCGCTGTCAAGACCAGCATTTTACTGCTGTTGTGGATGTCTTGATAAGTTTACGTCCAGTCGTTTGCTTTCTGAACAAGCGACTCACATACCAACACGTTAAAACCCAACGCAACGCGGTCTGATGCCAAATCGGTCACAGCATTGTTTCGAAAGCAGGTAAGCGGGCTTACGAATCGCATCCGTAAGACCTTAGCCACGGAGTCCGGCCAGTGGTGACTACATAAAAAAAGTATACATTTAGTCTTTACTTTTTCAGAATATATTCACTCAAATAATTAAAAAAACAAAAACAAAACAAAACAAAAAACAAAATAAAATAATAAAAATGTTGGGTTTTCTATTTGAAACCCCCTGGTAAATGTAATCGGGTTCCAAAGTCTAACTATCCTAAAAATAATCATCATCATCATCATGAACCATACCGACAAACTTGGGCGGTCATGTTATGTCATCTTACTCGATCACCAGAGTCGTTGATCAGCTCAGTGTTCTTGTCTCGACCATACAACGTGGACAAGTCATCCAGGTATTTACTTCTCTGCCCTCCCCTTGCTCTCTTCCGCTCGATCTTGCCAGTTGTCACAAGGTTCTCCAATTTATTTCTTCTCATAACGTGACCAAAAAATTATGACTCTACGTCTAATTTTTCTTATCAGTTTACTTGTTTTCATTATTTATTGTAGGACTTGGTCATTGGTTTTTCTGTCTGTCCATGGTATTCTTTGCATTTTCCACAGAAACTACATTTCCACAGCCATCAGATGTTTTTCAGCTTGTCTGCTCATTGTCCACGCCTCGCGTCCGTACAAAAGCACTGGTGCTATGTAGCACTTAAAAATGAGTTTCATCAAATATCTTTACAAGCAAATGTGATCAGTGTGATATTGACTACATAACCCCTGCAGTGTTGGTTGGTCTATTATACAAATATGAGACTAGCACCATATATATGGTGTATCTTTAATGACTGTGCAGTGTTTGAAAATATTGCCGGTCCAAGTTTTGTATTCACCCTCCGTGAAGTTCATGCAACATAATAGGTAAATACACAACTTGGACCGGCAATATTTTCAAACACTGCACAGTCATTAAAAATACACCCTATACTAGATACGCTTCAAAGCATGCAAAATGGCAAATTTTCTTACTTTTTTTGTGTGGTGTCATGTTTGTAGAAAATCGTTTACATAAAGGATATAAGGCACAGGACATCATCTTCATGTCATATATGTTATTTACATATCCTTTACAGGAAGTAGCAGTCAACTCTAGCATTTTTTGGCTGCTTGTGATCATTGGGCAAGTTTACGTTCAGTAGTGTGCCATTGATTTCTGAACGACCGGCACGTATACCATTGTAAGGAAACCAACGCAAGGCAGTTTGCTTCCAAATTGCCGGCAGCTGTGTTTCGAATACATTATATATGGTGAAAGGCAGATATTATTACGGCTCGGCTGGGAGTTGAACCCGGGACTTTTGGCACTTAAGCGAGAATTCAATTTGACCAAACTACTGCTCATTCAGTCAACAACATTGAAAAGGGGATTTTCTAGAATGGGTATGTGCGATATGGAGAAACCCGCAGGGGTAGCGCGAATTGCCGACTTATCTCCTTTCAGTTAAGATAATCTCTAGAATTAGCATGGAGAAGTCTAGAACTAATATTATTGGAAAGATATAAAGGCATCTTCAATAAATCAATTAAGCACGTGCCGTCTCCACAATGGGGGTTGGCTGCAATGGATCCCCAACACTGTCTGTTTCTCGCCTTGGTTGTACATTCTGTCAGGCTGATGTTCGTCCATCTTCTCACTTGCATTGTTGTCTACCTCTTGCTCGCTTGCCCTAAACTTTGCCCTCCAGTATCGTTTTTATATGAGTGTTATGTCTTTTAACGTGGCCGACATATTTCACTTGCCTCTTTTTTCTTTCTTTCATTAATTATTTTCATTCCCAGGTTTTCTAGAACCTCTGTATTTGATTGTTTTTGTTTCCATGAAATACGACATATTCTTCCGTATATCTACATATCCAGGGCATCTATTAGACTTTCCAGTTGCTTGTTCAATGTCCAGGTTTTCGCGCCACACAATAGTGCTGTAGAAACGACATCACAACTGCTTTTTATAAGAGTGTTATATCTTTTAACGTGGCCGAAATATTTCACATGCTTCGTGTTTATTTCTTTCATCAATTCTCTTTTCTTTCACAGTTTGTCTCTCCATTTTATTGATTTTGTTTCCAAGGGACCTTCGGTAAACAGCAAAGGACGGGTCATGAGAGGGTTAAATGTCTTTAGCAGTAAGTATGATCATGGCTGTAAGTAAAGCAATAACATGGCTCGAGACACAGACATTCACTCGGGCATGCTTCCTTAGTGACTCAATGATTCTGCTCTGGAAGATAGAGATGGGTTGGATCCGAAGGTAGTGGGTGTTGTCTCTGGAGCGGTCTCGGCTGGCAAAGATTAGTTTCATTTTCGTGCCAGGGCATGCAGGTGTATGAGGAAATGAGCAGGCTGACAGGCTTGCGGGTAAGGCTATTGTGGAGGGCTTTTGTGAGAACCAAGTGATGACTGAATCTACAGCCATGGGCAGACTGCGACAACAGCAAGTTAAAAGAGGTTTGGACAAACAAGAACACTATTCAGGAAGCCAAAAAACATTAATAAACCAACACAGAACTGGTGTCGTAAGCCACCACACGCTGCGGAATTTAATGAGGAGGAGATCCGAGCACTTATGGACTGAATGGTTCGATGTGCAACTAACTAACTAACCAACCAACCAACCAACAAACCAGCGAACCAATCAACCAACCAACCAACCAACGAAGTAAGTAAGTAAGTAAGTAAGAAAGTAACTGACTGACTGACTGACTAACTAACTAACTAACTAACTAACTAACTAACTAACTAACTAACTAACTAACTAACTAACTAACTAACTAACCAACCAACCAACTAACTAACTAACTAACTAACTAACTATTTAACTACCAAAATAACTAACTAACTAACTAACTAACTATTACAAGATAGCAGACAGGATAAGACAAGAAACAGCTGCATCCAGTACTGTTGCTTCTTCTATAACTATTGCTAATTCTTCGACTGCCATTATGTATATCAGTACGATCACTACTTCCTATCGTGTTTTCCTACTTTCTCTGTTTGTACCCCCTTGGTGAACACGCACTAAACCATCTCACTCCAAGCCGTACTTTCAACATCTATTCCATGCATCTCTGCCCATGTCCTCCCCATATTACTCATTTCTGCTTCTACTTCTCTTCTCCACGTCCATTTAGATGTTCGTCAATTTTTTTAAATCCTGTGCATTACCACCAAAAGACTTTCTAGCTATCGTCATCATCGTGTGTCGTGCCGTTAAGCGTGGACAGTCATGTTTCACCATCTCACTCGATCACCAGAGTCGTGGATCAGCTCTTTGTTCTTGTCTCAACATGCCATGTGGTCAAGACACTTACTTATTAACTCACTCACTCACTCACTCACTCACTCACTCACTCACTCACTCACTCACTCACTCACTCACTCACGCACGCACGCACTCACTCACTCACTCACTCACTCACTCATTCACTCACTTACGTATTTACATACTCATTCAATCACTCACTTGCTTACTCACGTATGTATATACTCACTCACTCACTCACTCACTCACTCACTCACGCTCGCACGCACTCACTGACTCATTTATTTATTCACTGATTCACTCACTTACTTACTCATGTACTCACTCACCCACTCACTCACTCACCCACCCACCCACCCACCCACACACTCACTCACTCACTCACCCTTCCACCTACCCACCCACCCACCCACTCACTCACGCACTCACTGACTTATTTACTCACTCACTCACTTACTTAATCATATACTGAATCACTTACTCGATTACTCACGTACTCACTCACTCAATCACTCACTCACTCACTCACACACTCACTCACTTATCTAATCACTCACTTACTTACCTATTTACTAACTAACTTACGTACTCACTCAATGACTCATTCGTTTTCTTGTTTTCCATGTATTTGGTGTTTTGTCGTGAGAGAGAGAGAGACAGAAAGAGAGACACACACACACAGAGAGAGAGAGAGAGAGAGAGAGAGAGAGAGAGAGAGAGAGAGAGAGAGAGAGAGAGAGAGAGAGAGAGAAAACCAGATGCAGTAAAATCAGTTGCAATTAAATCAACCCTTTCGACATTAGAACCTTTCAGGTAATGTTTCCTATCGGCGTTGATAACTTTCATTGCCAAAAATCTCCATCCTCACTCAAAGAAGGATGTATACATGGGTAGGCAGACATAAAGTAAGTTCAGGGCAGTTTGTCGAATGATTCTTGACTTTTTGTTTGTTCAACAGTCCACAGAATGTTTAATTACAAGAATATCACCTGCGAATTAGAAATCAGCGACGCCGGTTGCCGTGAGAAATATGAATCTCAGCCTGTGATGTCAAAACTACAGGACGCATTGGATGCTTCACACCTGGACGAGACACTGGTTATGGAATTATCTTGCAGGTGCGATTTTCTGTGTGCCCACTTGTTTGTGTAATTGACTGTCCTTTTGCTTAATTACATACCAATTACATGACTAACTATTTACCAACAGGTTTATCTATTTAGCAACATACTGACTTGGTTGCTTACACACCTACATACTTGATTAACACCTTCCCTTATGTCTGACTGTTTGTCTGTTCGTCTATCTGCCTGCCTGCCTGCCCGGTCAGTCGCTCCGTCGGTCGGTCTATCGATATGTCTAACTTACACAGAAATATCAATTTGGGAACCCTTTGAAGCCTCTAAGGCAGTTCATAAGCAAACACACTTGTATTGTTTGGCTTGTGCATACAATGTTTATGTTGTCTAGTGCGACCTCTAGTCTCTAGTTATTTCTTCAATTTCTATGAGCGTCACACAAAATACATGCGTGGTAGTCTGTCTATCTTTCTATCTTTGTATCATTCTATTGGTCGGCTGGCCGGCCGGCCTGATTGAGTCTTCCTGCCTAGCTGTCTGTCTGTTTGCCTGTCCATCGTTCACCTGCTGGTGTGGTGGGAACGAGCAGGTGGACAGACTGGCTGGGTCTGCACCACTCGGTTGGGTAGTGGTGCATGATAAGGTAGATGTGGTCGAGGTCCTTTGGAATCATGTGTATAGTGCAGAAGAACAGTAGATCATCACGGTTTGGAGAGAATGGTGCTGCAGGGAATGGCCAGATGATCTCACTCTATGAATTGATAAAACATGATTTTACCGCAATGTAATATACTGGTATATGGGGATATTCTTAAACAAGTAGCTCGGTACAACTATCTCGAAACAGTCATAACATCTGATGGTACCTGCCATAAAAAGATTAGAACAAACATCGATATGTCAAAGGAAGCCTTTTGCAAGATGGAAAACATACTGACCAATCAAACTATGTCAATTGCGACGAGAAAAAGAGTGTTGAAGTGCTAATAAGAACGTGTGCTTGTATATGGATGTGAAGCGTAGACAATGAGCAGTCAAGTTGACAAACATCTTATGGCTGGGGAAATGTGGTTTCGGAGGAAAATGCAAAGAAAGACATGGCCTAACAGAAAAACCAAAGAGAAAGTCCTACAAAGAAAAATAAACAATGAAAACCGTAACTACATTAGAGAAATTAGACGTGGAAAGTCAATATTGTTGGGCACGTTATGGGACAAACTAAACTAGACAACTTCGCGACAACTGGCAAGATTGAGGGGGAAAGGAGGGAAAGGCAGAGAGGTAAATGTCTGGGCGGCTTGGCTACATGGCATGGTCGAGATAAGAACACAGAGCTGATCATGACTCTGGTGATCGTGTAAGATGCTGGAACATGACAGCCCATGCTTATCAGAATGGCACATGACGATGATGATATCGCCTTTAATTAATAGTTGTGAGTCATATATTAACGATGTTTGCACATTCCGCATGCTTTGAACTCAAGCGTCGTCCATATAATGCTACTACTTCTAGTGCACTGGTCTGATGTTTGCGTGTGGATTAGCTTTCCCTATTACAAGTGAGCTACGTGGCAAAGAGGTAACGGACGCAGTTTTTAATCCCGCATACCCGCGTTGAAACACAGCTGTCGGCGATTTGGCAACAAAAAAAATTAAAAAAAAAAAATTAAATGGTATGCGCACCGGTCGTTCAGAAATCAATGGCAAACTAATGAACATAAACTTGTCCAGGAATCAAGAACAGCAAATAATACTGAGGTTTACTACTACGTCCTGTAAAGGATATGCAACAAAAAATACCAGTGTCCATCACCATCAGGCGAATCCACTCCGACTTCGGAGGTATTTGTAATTTACGTTCCAAAGTCAAGGACGAGAAGTCGACATTTTAGTCAAGCTGACCGGTGTAGGGACTGGACATGCTACCTCGGCATCAGGACATATATTGATGTTGTTGTCCAAGATTAGCCGTATATGTGATGTATGGATGTAATAATGAATGGAAAAAAAGAGATAGGGAGGACAGAATGTTAGACAGGCCTGCGGACTAATTCCTAACCCGTTGAAAATAAAGTTCCTTCTTTGGTTCGTTCTTCATTCCCAGCATTGCTGCCCCACTAACCGTTTGCATTCAAGACCAGTTCTTAACCTGTAGCAAAGATTTCAATCTCTTTAAGCAATACGAACTGGCCCGGTTTGGCACGTAAGTTTGTAGTCGTTATCATTTGTGACACCAAATGTGACATAGAAATATAAGGGAAAATTTGTAACCAAGTGGATAATTTTAAATACCTAGGGGCATTTATAACATCAGATGGAATATGTACAACAGAGATTAAGAACAGAAGAATAGGGCAGGCAAAAGACGTATTTTAGAAAATGAAGAGTATCTTATGCAATAAGTCATCATCAACGAATGTGGGAAATTCCAATTCCAATTCCAATTTTCAAAAACAAAAATTCCAAATTCGGCCTCGTCTAACCTGCTTTATCAGCTGTGGTTCTTGTTGAGGTCCGTGGTTTTTGTGGGTTTATTTACCCTAATACTTGTCTTGTGAGTCCTATCTCGGACTGGTTATGTATCGTTTGTGTCTGTGACGTCAGCAGGGGGATCGGTCGGCGGCTATCCTTTGTGCTCGTCTGTGTTTGTGGTTTTCTTTGTTGGTGTAGGCTCCTGGCTCGTCTGGCTTGCTGACTGCAGTCCTTATAAGGGCTTTTCGTGATCCCACTCCAGCTGGGGGATCGGTCGGCGGCTGTCCTTTGTACATGTTTTCCTCTTGTGGCTTTCTTTGTTGGTGCAGGTTCCTGGTTCGTCTGGCTTGGCTGGGTGCAGTCCTTATAAGGACTTTTTATTTGGTCGTTTTGTCTCCTTTCTTGTGTAGTTTCTGTAGGACCTTTTCGACGTTTTAATTGTCCTCCTTGAGCCTGTTTTCACTGTTGCGTTTGCGTATCTGCTGCCTAGCGTTTTCTTCCTCCGTGGTCAGCCATGGGACGATTATACCGTCCTCGATATAGTACTCGAAGTCGGCCTCACAGTTGTAGTGTACTACTGCGTATACCATCGGTTTCCCCCGGAGTTGTTTAGGCTTCTTCTTATCTTTTTCTTCCCAGCGCCTTCTGAATTCCTCGCGCTTGAGTTCCTCCTTGTCGACTGGGTATTCTGTGCCTCCTTCAGAGATCCGACGGTGTAGTAGTTCCCTCTTGGGCGTTGTGGTTGGGCTGCTGGCTTTAGCTTGCGGTTCAGGCTCGGTATCTTGGTTTTCATCTTGCGGTTTCTCTGTAAGTTCTTGTATGGATTCTGCTGGTTTGCTTTGGAAGAGTTCCATTTCAGCTTTATGCAATTCTCTTTCGGTTTTGATCATTTGTAGGATTTCTTCGTTCTCCTTCTTCATCTCGGCCATGCGCTCCATCTCTTGTGTGATGTCGAGCTGGATTTCTTTCATGTCGACCAGCAGCTTCTCATTATCGCTGGTCGGATTCGTCGTCAGCAGTGCCTTGATTTGCTTCTTCAACTCGTCTATCTGCTTTTGAAGTTGATCTCTTTCAGCTTGTGCTATACCCGTGGCTGTCTCGCCCCTCTGCATTGCTTCCTTGAATGGTGTCTTTGTGATGATGGCGATTTTTAAGACGTCTCTATGTCTCTGCAGGTGGGAAAAGAGAGTGCTGAAATGCTATATAGAACCAGTTTTGCTGTATGGCAGTGAATCTTGGAATGTAAATGAACAAATCAGGAAGAACGAAGAAGCAACAGAAATGTGGTTTTTGGGACGAATGTTGCGAATTCCTTGGACTGCCAGAGTAACTAACAACGATTGCCTGAAAGAGGCTAATGAAACTCATCATCATCAAGTGCCGTGCCGGCTGGCGTAGGCGTTCATGGCTCTCCATAGATCTCGGTCTTTGGTTTTCTGGATCAACTCTGGTGCTGATATTCCTCCATGCCACCGTCTCAATCCATCCAGCATCACTTCTCTTGGTCTACCTCTGCCTCTCTTCCCCTCGATCTTTCCAGTTGTTACGATGTTCTCCAATGCCTCTCTTCTCATCACGTGACCGAAGAAAGATGTTTGTCTCTGTCTTATTGTTGTATATAATGTTCTAGTTTCATTAGCCTGTTTCAGGCAGTCGTCGTTAGTTACTCTGGCAGTCCAAGGAATTCGCAACATTCGTCTCAGGAACCACATCTCTGTTGCTTCTAATTTCTTCTTAATTTGTTCATTTACGTTCCAAGATTCACTGCCATACAGCAAAACTGGTTCTACATAGCATTTCAGCACTCTCTTTCTTACATTCAGTGATAGTGACTTATTGCATAAGATACTCTTCATTTTCTGAAAAGCGGCTTTTGCCTGCCCTATTCTACTCCTAATCTCTGTTGTACATCTTCCATCTGATGTTATAAATGCCCCTAGGTATCTAAAATTATCAACTTGGTTAAGGATTTTCCCTTCTATTTCTATGTTACATTTTGGTGTCACCATTTTCTTTGATATTACCATTGTTACTGTTTTCTTGATATTCAAGGAGAGTCCTTTCCTTGCACTCTCTGTTACTACAACGTCTAATAATTGTTGTAGGTCTGTTGAATTATCCGCCACCAATACTGTGTCATCTGCATAGCGTATATTATTTATATTATAACCTCCAACTAGTATTCCTGGCATCTCTTTGATCTCTCTCATTATTACTTCGCTATACAGGGAGAAAAGATCTGGTGACAAGACACACCCTTGTCGTACTCCTAGCTTTATCCGTTCGTAACTACCCTCTTTATTTCCCATTTTAATTGCGGCTTCTTGGTTCCAGTAAACATTCTTTATTATTCTTAAATCTTTTCCATCAATGTTGATATCTTCCAACATTTTAATCAGTTCATCATGTTTTACTTTATCAAATGCCTTAGTATAATCTATGAAGCACAAATATATGTCTCTCTGTTTCTCTATTGACCTTTCTATTAGTGTCCGTAATGTATAAATTGCATTGTTTGTGCCCTTTCCTTCCACAAATCCATACTGTTCTTCACTAATTTCCATTTTTATTTTCTTTTTGATTCTTCTCATTATGATTCTGAGTAGAAGCTTAGTGATATGGTTTATAAGGTTAATTGTACGAATATCTTCACAATCAATTGCTCCTGGTCTTTTTGGTATAGCTATAAATAAAGATTTCAGCATATCACTGGGTAAATATCCACTGCTGTAAATATCATTCAACATTTTGGTTAATATATCTACTCCAAATTCTCCCAATACTTCTAATTCTTCTATTGTGATTTCATCTGGCCCAGCTGTTTTTCCTTTCTTCGTACGTTTCATAGCGTCAGCGACTTCTTCTTTCAGAATAGGTGGACCTTCTAAGTTACTATCTTCTGTTAATTCTCCCCTTTCTCCTTCATATAATTCTCTTATATACTCATTCCACCTCTTCATTATAGCATCTTCCTCTAATATTATCTTTCCTGTTTTTGATTTCAAACACCCTGTATTTATTCTTATTTTTCTTCCTGTAAGCTCACTGATTTTTCTGTGCATATTTTTTGTATCTTTAATGGAATTTAATTCAATTTTTTGGCATTGCTCGTTTAACCAACTTTCTTTAGCCTTCCCACATTTATCTTTTATTTCTTTATTTATCTTAGCGTATTCTTGTTTGTCATTTTTACTCTGTTTTCTTTTGTCCATCAGTTTTAAGATATCTTCATTCATCCATTTTTTCTTAGCTATTTTGCCTCTCTCCGGTAATACTTCTTTGCTAGTTTGATGAATGGAGTCCCTTAACATTTCCCATTGTTCATCTATACTCTGTATTTTAGTTATTGCATTGTACCTATTTTTCACAGTCACTCTGTATTGTTCTTGCATTTCTTTATCTATTTTCAGAACCTCTTTATTAAGTCTCATGTTCTTAACCATTTTTTTCCCTCTCTTTAATCTTACTTTTATTTGTCCACATAGTGGTACATGATCACTATTACAGTCAGCACCAGGCATTGTCTTTACATTAATTAAAGCATTTCTAAATCTTTTATTAATTAGTATGTAGTCAATTTGGTTGCGTATTTTCTTATCAGGGCTTATCCATGTGTACAGTCGTCTTTTATGGTGTTTAAACCATGTGTTTCCAATTATCATCTCATTGATATTTGCCCATTCTATTAGCATTTCCCCTCTTTCATTTCTTGTACCTAAACCATAATTCCCCACTACATCCTCCATTTTTCCCTTTCCAACTTTTGCATTAAAATTACCAAGTATTATTTTTATTTCTTGTGATCCAATTTGAGCCATCGCCATTTCTATTTCGTCGTAAAAGTGTTGTATTTCTTCATCACTACTGCTTGCTGTTGGTGCATATACTTGTATACTATTTATGTCTATTGGTTTGCCTTTGATTTTTACCATAATAATTATCTGAAATACACCAGTATCCATGAATTGACTTGGCTGTTTTTTCGTCTAATATTATTCCTACACCTTTTTCATGTGTTTTCCCTCCAGAATAAATTATTGTGTGATTGTCAGCTATAATTTTGCCCGATCCCTTCCATCTCATCTCACTAACGCCTAGTATATTCATTTTCATGCTATCCATCTCTCTTAGAACATTGGTCAACTTTCCTAGCTCATTTAATGTCCTAACATTCCATGTTCCTACTCTAAATTTATTTATTTTAGTTATGATTTTGCCATCAGTAGCTGGATGACGGTCTGGTGTCACCTGTGGCTCATGACTGTCCCTACCGGACGAGGATGCCCTAAGACAGCCATTAACGTCCTTCACTAACTTTGATTTATGTTTTGCCATGAAGTCTTGGGAAGATAATGTGGTGGTTTCCCCTTACCTTCCACATTCACACGGTGGTCTTTTAACTCTGCCTTTGACAGCCATTTCCGACTGTAAGGACAAGTGAGTGCCCTGCCCTGCTCAGGTGCAGAGTTGTCCACTTATTCCGGTGGATACTCGGTCCCCAGAGCTGTGTTAGCCACACCGTGGTGTGTTTCCATCCTATACCACGGGGAGGTGCAGTTGGGATTTTCCCTTCATAAAGTTATGGTCTCTGACCAAAACTCTCCAGTACTTTTAGAGGACACTAATGAAACTAGAACACTATATACAACAATGAGAAAGAGACAAACAGCTTTCTTTGGCCATGTGATGAGAAGAGAGATATTGGAGAACATCGTGACAACTGGAAAGATCGAGGGGAAGAGAGGCAGACCAAGAGAAATGATCCTAGATGGACTGAGGCGGTGGCATGGAGGAATACCATCAGCAGAGTTGATCCAGAACACCAAAGACCGTGATCTGTGGAGAGCCATGAATGCCTACGCTAGCTGGCAGGGCACTTGATGATGGTGATGACACATGAATAGCTCTTCCTTGCCTTCTGTTTTTCTTCTTCTTCTTCTTCTTCTTCTTCTTCTTCTTCTTCTTCTTCTTCTTCTTCTTCTTCTTCTTCTTCTTCTTCCCTCCTGCTGCTCCATCAACTTCGTCTTTTCCCTGCGTCTTCTTCTCATTGTTTCTTCTTCTTCAACATTTTCTTACTCTTCTTCTCCTAAAAAATATAAATTAAAACAAAACGTAGAACAGAAAGCAGATGTTGATATCAAACGTTGTTAGAATATTGCACACGTTCCGCCCTCCTCTTATATCATTTGATATGTTTGTTTACGTTTAATTTTTTCAATTGTATAGTCTAATGCTCATACATTCCGAAGTTGTACACGCTGATCTTTGAAGATGAAGAAGCAGGTGGAGTTGAAGAAGAAGCAGTAATCAAACAATTACATTTTTTTTCAAACAGCGATTGCTTGCGGAACCAAAGACTAGTTTCTAGCTACACTCACAAAACATTCTGTGCAAGCTCAGGGACACACTTCCGCCCGTTGCCGATCCACCAATGGCTTATGACCGTTGTAATGCCAGTTGTCGTTCTTGCCGTCTGCAAGTACGTGAAATTACGGGACTTTGAATAACAGTGTCGTGTCGATTATATAACACACTGGATTTTAATGTTTTATTAATACAGTAAACTGTACATTTATTTATTCTGTTTAAATATTATCATCATACAGTGGGTGTTTTACAGATGCATGCTGTCATCACGGCGTGTTGAAAGGCTTGATCTCTTGCCATTTCTCTCGGCTGTGTGTGGGTAAAGGGTTATGAACGAAATTCGTAATAGCGCATACCGCGTTCGAAACACCTGTGGGCAATTTAGATGAAAACCGTCTTGCATTGGTTTCTATACAAAGCTATGAGTGCCGGTCGTTCAGAAAGCAATTGCAAACTAATAAACGTAAACTTGCCAAGAAATCACAAACAGCAACAAATTCTGGGGTTGACTGCATCGTCCTGTAAAGGATACACAACTAACTGTCTATGTTGTCACGACGTACTCCAGTTTTCTCCTTCTCGTGACATGCGCACAGAATGTGGAGTGTCATCTTCTGAAGCGAGGAACTTGTTTTATTTGTGGGTTAAGTATGTAACCTTATTCAAGATTTCTTTTCTCCAGTGTATCCATCCAGGGTGTTCTCCTCATTCTGCTCTACAACCACAACTCCGCTGCTTCCACATCATTCCCCACTTATCTATACGAATGCATTGAAACAGCGGTCAGAGGAACGGCCTGGAGGATGCGCTGCGTGAGACGTGCAACTGTTGATCCACGGCGGTTCGCGACCGGTCATCTCCGCGGAGGTAGGGGGTTCGTGGCGTGGGTTGGTGGAGGGTGTTTGGTGCAGGAGCACTTGTTGAATGATGCCACGGCATCTGGTCTGGGAGTGGGGGTGGAGGCGGCGGCGGCGGCGGAGTTCCGCTTTCTGGGGGACTCACAGAGAACGAGAGTCGTGTTTGTAACAGACCCACAAAGTAGGATGATACAGTTCCAGGTATGCAATCTTCTGCCAGAGTGGCAGGCTTCCATTCAACAGCCAAAAATAGAGAACATTTGTTGGATTCTTTCCCTTTGCTAGAATGATGGGAAATGAGCAGGCGGACAGATTGGCTGGGTCTGCACCACTTGGTGAGATGATGGTGCATGATAAGGCAGATGTGGTCGGGACCCGGTGGAATCTTGTGTGTAGTGCAGCAGAGAGGGTGTAGATCATCACAGCTTGGAGAGAATCGTGCTACTGGGAGTGGCCGAAGGATCTGGCCGAACATTAGGACGGACTCCGAGGAGAGGCCGGACGGACACATGCTCAGAATCTTTCTGGTATCATCGGTGTCTAGACTCTTCGCTGGCTGTTGCAGGAGAGGACGAAGCACGTATGGAAATGTCCGGAGTGTTAAGATGCCGGTTCTTGGCTCAGTTCAACTCTGTCTGCACGAATAGATACATTACAATGGAATTCGCAAGATATAGAGAACACACTCATTTCGTCTGGCAAGACAAATGACAATGATGATGGTGATAATAAGAACACAGAGTTGAAAAGAACTGTTCCCAACACCCTGTATTTAAACACACGAATTCATCACAGACTTTTAAAACATATCATGTATGCATGTTTGATTAATGGCATCAGATTGCTGTCAGATTGTCCCGTGGATTAAAATTACCATGATACGACATGCGATGCCTTGACTCATTCGATATCAACCACAGTTATAACATGATAAACCCACAACGCATCATACAATCAATATATGACTCAGTGTATCGTACATTTAACAAACACTCAGTTTATCGTATCGACAAAGACTCTCAACGTATTGCACATGCAACACTATCTCTAAACTGATTGTACATGCAAGAATATCTCTCAACGTACTGCACACAGAACAATATCTCTCAACGTACTGCAGACAGAACAATATCTCTCAACGTACTGCACACAGAACAATATCTCTCAACGTACTGCACACAGAACACTATCTCTCAACGTACTGCACACAGAACAATATCTCTCAATGTACTGCACACAGAACAATATCTCTCAACGTACTGCACACAGAACACTATCTCTCAACGTACTGCACACAGAACAATATCTCTCAATGTACTGCACACAGAACAATATCTCTCAATGTACTGCACACAGAACAATATCTCTCAATGTACTGCACACAGAACAATATCTCTCAATGTACTGCACACAGAACAATATCTCTCAATGTACTGCACACAGAACAATATCTCTCAATGTACTGCACACAGAACAATATCTCTCAATGTACTGCACACAGAACAATATCTCTCAATGTACTGCACACAGAACAATATCTCTCAATGTACTGCACACAGAACAATATCTCTCAATGTACTGCACACAGAACAATATCTCTCAATGTACTGCACACAGAACAATATCTCTCAATGTACTGCACACAGAACAATATCTCTCAACGTACTGCACACAGAACAATATCTCTCAACCTGCAGCACATGCAATAATATTTCACAACTTGCAGCACATGTAGTAAAGACTCTAAGTTAGTTACATTCTTCTTCTTCTTCTTCTTCTTCTTCTTCTTCTTCTTCTTCTTCTTCTTCTTCTTCTTCTTCTTCCTCTTCTTCTTCTGCTTCTTCTTCGCCATTCCTCTTTCGGAGAGAGTTAGTTAGTTAGTTAGTCGCGGTTCCAACTTCACGGCAACGGGTCATCCCCAGTATGCTCCGTTCCTGTGTCAGTGAATATCACACAAAATGCTCCTCACTGCCCATTGTGAAATGTGGAACCGACAGGAAACTGGCGAGTGCGTGGCGCGACACTGTGAGCTGTGAAATTCGTGTGGAATGCTTTTACATCTGTCCGCTGTTGTTTTTACAGTGAACTGCATGTTCGGAACAATGGTGGCTGGCTGTCGCTGAATTGACTGGTTTGTCAACCAACAGCCGCACAGGTACACCGTGCACAATGCCGCTGCCAGAATGCCAAAACAAAAGTCCTCCACGAAAAATACAGTTCATCGTCGATGGAATCGGCAGTCATCAGAAAGACAACATTTACCCGGGTTTTATCCCACATTGCTCAGTCTCTTTCCGCAGGGCGACCCGCTAAAAGCGCCGCACAAAGCGCAAACTCCGTAGTCCCAGCTACGACTCCCAGGAGTCTCCTGAAAAATGCACACATGAACACCCCCCCCCCCCCCACCCCCTACCCCAATTTAAAAAAACAAAAACCAGTCAATTCAGCGACAGCCGACCACCACTGTTTCGAACATGCAGTTCACTGTACTAACAACAGCGGACAGATGTAAAAGCATTCCACACGAATTTCACAGCTCACAGTGTCGCGCCACGCACTCACCCAGTAGCAGGGCGACGGAACCATGTACTACCAGTTCAACATGAGGCAAATGCTAATGCAAACCGTAGCCACAATAATAACACTCCATAGGCCGTAACGGTTAAATGCCTATTCGCCATGTTGGGGACCGGAACTCCTTTCCGGTCCTTTACATTAAGCTATCTACCCCAAAGGTTCGTAAGTGTGACTTTGGCAACCAGTAGCGCAATGTTTACTCCCTCTAGACAGAATCCATCCTATGAAACCGGCCTCTGTCTACCCGTGCGCTTTACCTTTCCTAAACATTTTGTTTGAGCATTGGCTTACGGCCTACTCTCTGCGATTTCCGATTATAGTAGGACTGTTAACGTGCACGCGGGATCTCATGTTTATCACCCTTGTGTTATATTAACCAAGATATCATATGTGTTTCTACATTTCTTCTGCACCACACAATATGTTATATTAACCAAGATATCATATGTGTTTCTACATTTCTTCTGCACCACACAATATATTATATTAACCAAGATATCATATGTGTTTCTACATTTCTTCTGCACCACACAATATGTTATATTAACCAAGATATCATATGTGTATCTACATTTCTTCTGCACCACACAATATGTTATATTAACCATGATATCATATGTGTTTCTACATTTCTTCTGCACCACACAATATGTTATATTAACCAAGATATCATATGTGGTTCTACATTTCTTATGCACTACACAATGTGTTATATTAACCAAGATGTCATATCTGTTACTAAATTTCTTCTGCACCACACAATATGTTATATTAACCAAGATATCATATGTGTTTCTACATTTCTTCTGCACCACACAATATGTTATATTAACCAAGATATCATATGTGTTTCTACATTTCTTCTGCACTACACAATATGTTATATTAGCCACAGTGTCATACTTGTTACTATACTCCCTTAGTTCCATAATATTTGTTATATAACTACGGTGTCATATTTGTTACCAAACTGCTTCTACAACACATAATATGTGATATTAACCAACATATCACATTTGTTACTAAATGCATGCTGTACCACACAATATGTTGTATTAACCAGTGTCATATTTGATACTAAACTTCTTTTACATCACACAGTATGTTATTAGCCACAGTCTCAGATTTATTACATCAATTGGCCTGCGTCAGAATGTTATCACATCAATATCTTTCATTAAACCTAGCAACATATTTTAAAATAAATAACACGAGACAGATAATGGTAATGAAATCAATAAACAGTTCCGTTGACATTAAATGCAGTAAAATTTACAAAATCTTGATTTCCGTTGGAAAGTAATCTGAAAGTACGATTACTCCGTGTTATGTTGTATATATCGATTGGTGTGTTGGAGAGGTCGTACAAGGAGGAGATCCATGAGTTGAGACCCAGGTTTAGAATAAATATGGCGAATATATTTATAGGCAAACCGGCAAGCACCTGTGGAGTACAAACATTATATCGGTTTTTAAACATCTTGATTCGGAGTTGATCAACATGTCAGCTAGGGAGATATCATTGAAATACGGAATTTCACATGGAATCAATAAAAGTATTTATTTAAACAATGTTTTCCCTGTGTGCCGTAGTTTGAATAATAAAAAGATAGACATCATGTTGATATAGAAGAAACAGAATGTGCCTAAATGTGCAATTAAAGTACAGGGGCACGTGCAGAAATTCAGATATCTAAGCACATTAATAACATCATATGGAAGATGCATCATGCGATAAAGAACATAATGGCGCAAGCAAAAACTGCATTCTGTCAAATGAAGAACGTTTTGTACATTAAGTCATTGTCTCTGGAAGTTAGAAAGAGAGTTATTGCATGTTACACAGAACCAATTTTAACATACAGTTGCGAATCCTGGACAATTAGTAAACAGGCGAAAAACATCACTGGAAGCCTTCAAGATCTGGTTTTATAGAAGAAAGTTGGAAATTAATTGGACAGCCTAAATGACCAGTCTGGACATTTTGAGGGAAGCTAAGTCGCAAAGACAACTTATCACAAACATCAGAAAGAGGCAGTCATCGTTTTTTGGCCACGTTATGAGAAGTCACAACTGGAACATAACGTGACAACCGGAAAGATGTGCGGAAAGAGAGGTAGAGGGTGACAGCGAGAGAGGATTCTTGACAATCTTGTGTCATGGCACGGAATGGAGTCAATACAAAAAATGATCCATAACGTCGGAGATCGTAATTTGTGAACAGATATGATTACTCACGCCAGCCGGCAAGGCACTGGATGATGATTCCCTTAGTGCAATATATTGTTTATGACTTCCATGTTTAAGGTATTTATCAAATTATTGCATATACAGGTAATTCAACAAAAAGGATGGTGAATGACAGATGGGTAAAGGAGCTCGGAGTCGGCCTTTACTTCGGTACAAAGATGTGTGTAAGCGGGACAAAATTATAACATGTGAATATACTGCATCTTGAGAGAGCGAGGCGCCACTGATCGAACTGTATAGATTGTAAAGATCAGAAGTGGTATAAAGACAAAGGAGAAAATGATTGCCGATAGGAGGCACACCGAGCGTGTGAGACATTAGATGGTGCGTGATGGGGGAAATGACCCTGTGTTCACATGCAATCATTGTGGACGAACAATTACCACACGAATTCGTCTGTCCAGTCACATTCGCCTGTCCAGTCACATTCGCCACCGCCACGAGTTGTAGTTATTATGCCTTTTTGTGTGTGCTAAGCGCGATGTAACAATCGCCTGTCAAGACGGCAAGGTGTCGGTCATATGTAGGTTTTGGTATGTTATTGGCAGTAGGAATATGTAGGTACGATCATTACGATTTCTTCTGAACTTTGCGTCGTGATAATTCTGGCAGGTCACAGGCACCACGTGTACAATGTTCTCATCCATGAGGACAGGGGGCGGGGATGGCCTGTAGGCAGTACATACAGTGGCATATTTTGGGATATATAAAAACGATTAAAATGTTTCGAAACCGGTAAAAGGTTAGTTGCATATCTTTTACAGGACGTCACAACCAACCCCAGCAAATTTTAACAGTCTGTTATTTATAGGCAGGTTTACGTTAAGTAGTTTGCCATTGCTTTATGAACGACCGGCACTCATACCATTGTATGACAACCAGTGCAAGGCAGTGCTTCGAAATCGTGGGATTGCGAATTGCACCGTTAACCTCTTCGCCACAACAACGATCGCATTGTCGAACAATGAACACTTATACTTTGGCTAAAATACTTCAAACACATAGTCACCGATATCCCTCCACATTTGCAACCAATCGTGCAATACATTATTTGTAGCATCTGTATTTAATTATAAAGAATCTATTTAGAAGATTTATGAATTCCAAACAAACACGAATGCCTTACCATATCTTTAACTTGTAGGTAACCCGTAGCAAAAACTATCGCATTGGGTGGGGTTGCCACTGGCAACAAGAAGGCTAAAGAGGCGGAGATGGTACATGGAATCATGAAGTACAGAGGGTTAACTCCCATCCTGACAGCCTGAGTGCGACGATATAAAACAACATTATTAGTATATATAAGGCAATAACATGAAATTGACTTAATGCAATTAGATGTTTTACTGAGCTGTTAAGGCCTCTGGTGTGTTTTTAATTTTAGTTAAGGTTTGCTTACGCATTTTCCTCATGTTGGACTGGTATTACATGGTTCTGTCGTCCAGCTTCCGAGTTAAGTACGTGGAGCGACACTGTGAGTTGTGGATTTCACATCTGCCTGCGCTTTTATATCTGTCCGTGTTTGTTTGTATTGTGAACTGAATACTCAGATAATCGGCGGACAGTCGGTTGCTGAACTAGCTGGTTTTGCCTTATGCAGTAATGTGTGTATAAGTGCTGGTTTTCTATGACTGCCGCTTCCAAGGACAATGAACTGTAATTTTAGTGGCGGGCTGTTGTGTTGGCATGCTGGCAGCTGCCTTATGCATGTATGCCTGTGAGTGCTGTTATTTTGTCGGGACTGCTGTATATTCCACTTTTCACATGGGAAAGCGAGGAGCATTTTGTGTGATATTCACTGGTACAGGAACGGAGCATTATGGGATGACTCTTTACCGTGACAACAGCGACAAACGACTAATGACTACAGATGTTTTACATTAAAAAAAAAAAAAATAAGTTTAAAGGTCCGATTTACACGCCTCAATGCCCATTGGACATTTGTTGGTAGACATATATTATATTGACCACTTTTGGATTATACAGTAACACACCAGCCGCCTTTACTTCAGGAGACATTAGCTGGCACCAATTTTAGGTTGGTTTGACCTGGTTAATTTAAAGAAAATAATTCGATTCCACCGAAAAGCAGATCGACCCCTGACCACCTTTACGGCAGGCTAGTGTCTAGCCTCTGCGCTACCGGGACTGAACCACAGACTGTACCCATAGAATGAACCACAGACAATACCTGTAGAGTGAACCACAGAAAATACCCATAGAGTGAACCACAGACAATACTCATAGAGTGAACCACAGACAATATCCATAGAGTGAACCACAGACAATACCCATAGAGTGAACCAAAACAGCGGTTCTTTGGTGAGGAACGAACGAACAAACGGACTTTATTTTCAAAGGGTAACAAATTGGGCATGCAGGCCCGTCTTACATTCAGCCCTTCCAATCACTCATCTTTCGTTCATCAATAGTGCATAGGAAAAAAACATTGTCAAATGAATTTTGTAAACATAAACAATGCATATTACCATGTTATGAGACACATCCAGCACCCCCACCCTCCCCCCATTCACCCGTACATCCCTCACCCAACCACACACAGACCCAGGCACACATACATGCCCCCACCCATCCACCACATCCCCACACCTACACATCTCCCCACCCATACATACACCTCCCACCAACCACACATCCCATCCACCAACACCCCAATCACACATACATTCCCCAACCCACACACATCTCCCCACCCACTCACATATCCTCAACCCGTCCCATTACCCACCAACTATCATGCACCCACATATCCTCCTCCACCCACACACCTCCAACCACCCAGCCAAACACACATCCCTCAACCACACATCCCCCACGCACACACACATCTCCCCACCAACTCATATATCCCGCACCTACCCACACACAAATTCCGCACCCATACACATAATCTCCCATCTCCCCCAGCCCACGTACAGATCCCGAGCCCACCCATACAAACGTCCCCCACCATCTCCTAACCTATACACACTCACCCACCCACATATCCTCCACCCATCTACATATCCTCCACCCACCCATCCCGAAACCAAACATCCCTTAACCACACATCCCTTAACCACAACCCTTACCCATATACAATCACCCATCCACACATTCTCTACCCACACACCGATCCCCGAGCCATACATCCCTTAACCACACACCCCTACCCATATACACACATCCCCACCCACGCACACAACTCCCCACCCATACACACATCCCTCACACACATCCCCACCCATCAACACATTCCCCATTCACAAACACACAGCTCCCATCCACGCACACCCAACCCACACACACATATCCCCCACCCATACTCATCACCCTCACACATCCCGCCAAACACGTAATTATCCCTCAACCATTAACACCCACACATCCCTCACCCACTCATCAACACATACATCTCCCATCTACCCACCCACACTCACACACCCAACCACCCATCCAAACACACATTTTCCACCCTCACACACATCCTTCACCCACCCGCACACTCACACCGAACCACACCACCACACACATCCTTTATCCACACTCATCTCCCCTCCCACACAACACCACACCCACACACATCCCGAAGACACATCCCTCACCCACACACATATCTCCCCACACATCTCCTACCCACCCATACATCCCATACCTACTATCACCCTAACCACCCACACATACATCCTCCATCAAGCCACACACACCCTCACCCACCCAGACATATCCCCCTTCCACACTCACATCCTCACATCCATCACCCACCACACACACATCCCCAACCCACACACATACCCCATACCCCACACACACACATTCACCCACAGATCCCTCACCCACACACCCACCCACCCACACACACTCCCCACCCATCCACCCAAACATCCCACACCTAAACACATCCCTCACCCACACACACACACATCCCCACACCCACAACCACTCCCACCTGCACCATCTCCCACCCACCACATATCCCCCACACCCACATATATATCCCCCACCCATCCCATAACCCACCAACAATCATCCACCCATTCACCCACAACCGCCTAGCCAAACACACATCTCCACCCACACACACATCTCCACGCCAACCCATACATCCCGCACGTACCCACACACAAACCCCGCACCCACCCACACAATCCCACCTCGCCCACCCACACATCTTGAGCCCACCCATACATCCTGAGCCCACCCATACACACCACGAATCCACCCACACACACATCCCCCAACCTACTATTATGAACAAACTCCCACACTTTACACACACACACACACACACACACACACACACACACACACACACACACACACATTGACGATTGTCGTGAGCAATCTCACAAAATTGTAAAAAAGTGGAGAAAAATTGTACATATACATATTGTAACGTAAAAATTAGTGATGCAATTCAACTCTTTCTCTCTCTCTCTCTCTCTCTCTCTCTCTCTCTCTCTCTCCTCTCTCTCTCTCGCTCTCTCTATCTCTTTCTTCTTACACACACACACACACACACACATACACACACACACACATATATATATATATATATATATATATATATATATATATATATATATACACAGACACATGCACTCACTAACTCTCTCACTCACTCTACAGTAGTGTGCATGCGATTATAGTATACATGATAAAATCAAGTGGCATACAAAATGATACCTCATAATATGAAAGATGAGAATACATAACAAATATGGAATAGCATGTTACATGATATGTGTGCGCTTACCTCTCTCTCTCTCTCACTCTCTCTCTCTCTTTCTCTCTCTATCTCTCTCTCTCTCTCTCTATCTCTCTCTCTCTCTTTAGACATACATACACTCTCACACTAATTAACTCTCTCTCTCATTTACACTCATTAACTCTCTCACTCACTCTACAGTAATTTACATGTGTTCATTTTATACATGTTAAAATCAAGTGGCATTCAAAATGATAATATGAAAATGAGAATACACCAAAAAAAATATGGAATAGCATGTTAGATGACATGCGTGCGCTCAACTCTCTCTCTCTCTCTCTCTCTCTCTCTCTCTCTCTCTCTCTCTCTCTCTCTCTCTCCCTCTCTATCTCTCTCTCTCTCACGTACACAGGAAGAAATCCGAGCATTCATGGACGGAATGAAGATGATCTGTTGTCAAACTGATTGACTGACTGGCTGTCATCCTCTCTGTATATAAATGTCTGTTTAATTTGTTAGCTAGCTAACTAACTAAATAATTAACTAACTATCCTACTAACCTACTAACCAACTAACTAACCAATCGACCACATAACTAAATAACCAACTAACTAACAAACTTACTAATTAACTAATCAACCAGTTAACTATACATTTAACTAACTAACTAACTAACTAACTAACTAACTAACTAACTAACTAACTAACTAACTAACGAACGAACGAACTAACTATCCAACTAACCAACTAACCAACTAACCAACTAACCAACTATCTAAGTATTAAACTATCTAACTAATCTAACCAACTAATTAACACACTGATTATCTAAATAAAAGACCGACTGACTAACCCACTCACTAACTAACCCACATACCAACTAACCCTCCCAGTTAGCGGGTGGGTTAGATTGTGGATAGATAGATAGGGGATATGTGTGTATGGGGGGGGGGTGTATGGTTAAGGGATGTGTGGTTGGGGGAGAGGGTGGAGGATGTGTGGGTGAGTGAGTGTGTGTAGGTTGGGGGATGGGTGAGGATGTGTCTGTGGGTGGGTTCGGGGTGTGTGAATGGTGGGGGGGGGGAGGAGTTGTGTTGGTAGTGGAATGTGTGTAAGTGGGGATGTGTGGGTGAGTTCTGATGTGTGGGTTGACGGGGATATGTGTATGTGTGGGTGGGGGATTTTGCTTGGCTGGGTGGTGGAGGATATGTGGGTGGGTGAGTGTGTGTGGGTATGGGATGGGTTGGGAGATGTGTGTAGGTGGGGAGATGTATGTAGGTCAGGGGATATGTGTGGGTGAGATATGTGTGGGTGAGGGATGTGTGGGTGGAGGATGGGTGGGTTGATGCATGTATGGGTGCCTGGGTTGTATGTGTTTGGGTGGATGTGCGCGAGTAGAGGATGGGTAGGGTCATGTATGTGTGACCTAGGTGTGTGTGTGGGTGAGTAGGGGATGTGTGTGTGTACGGGATGTGTGGTGGGTGGGGGATGTGTGGGTAGGTGGGGGATGTGTGTCAGAACATGGTAAAATGTATTGTTTATGTTTACAATATTCATTTGACACTGTTTTTGTTTTCTATGTGAATATATCATCCACTATTGATGAACGAAAGATGAGTGATTGGAAGGGCCGAATGTAAGACGGGCCTGAGTGCCCAGTTTGTTACCCTTTGGAAATAAAGTTGTTTCGTTCGTTCGTTCCCACTAACTAACCCACACACTAACTAACCCACCCACTAACTAACTCGCCCACTAACTAACCCACCCACTAAATAACACACCCACTAACTAACCCAGCCACTAACTAACCCACCCACTAAATAACACACCCACTAACTAACCCACCCACTAAATAACACACCCACTAACTAACCCACCCACTAACTAACCCACCCACTAACTAACTCGGCCACTATCTAAGCCACCCACTAAATAACACACCCACTAACTAACCCAGCCACTATCTAACCTACCATTAACTAACCCACCCACTAACTAACCCACCCAGTAACTAACCCACCCACTAAATAACCAACCACAAGAGAGAAGCCAGAACCTACCAGGTCCCCAACAATAGGAACAAACAGCGTAGTTGTGGCTGCATTGCTGGTCACCTGGGTGATGATGCCAACTATCACAGAGAGCAACAAAGCCGTAGCCCACATTGGAAGGGACGATAGAATTTCTAAGTTGTCTGAGACCCACATCGATAGGCCGGAGACCTGCAATGTCCAAACAGTATATACATATATACATATAGATATAGATATATATATATACACACACACACACACACACACACACACACACACACACACACACACACACACCGGAGTTGGTTGTTAGTTGCATGTTGAAAACAAGCCCAGTATTTATTGTCTGTTCGTGATATAGTAGGCAAATTTTACCTTCGGTGGTTTGCCATTTATTTCTGAACGGACGACTTTCATACCAGCAAAATCAACGCAGTGCGATCTGTTCCCGAAACACAGGAGGTGATTTCGAACCACGACCCAGTATGTCGGGGAGTTGTGTGCAGGTGCGTTCACCAAATTCTTGGTCATAGATCGGGTGGATGAGCCCAATTGAGAAGGCAAAAGCCATGGTGCACGGAAATGTAACTTAAAGACTAAATGGCAGGGCAGGCCAGGCCCTAAGTCTAGGTCGGCAATTGGTCTAGGATCGAAGCTCCGATAGGCAGACAGTTAGAGCATGGCTTTACTGATCCGGCAACTTCTGCAGCTTGTCTTGTTCCAGATATATTGGTGTGTCGTTGGAGTAAACTAGGCAGGCCGAGAGAAGGATCATGCAACATGGGCAACACATGGTCTCTACAATTCAGCGCAGGTTTTGTGCGATGGAGAGGTAACTCCATCCCTGATCCACGCTATGGGTTGTAGTTATGATGATTTTTTTTTAAAGCCCAATGAACACACTATCGTCTGTTAAGTCGGCAAGATGTCAATGAAGAAGTGTGGGGGTACACCCGGGCAATGACGCAATTACTTCATACAGGATTCTCACAAACAAGACAAAACACGATTCAAAGGCAACTCGTGAAGCAAATGGCTAAAACAGTTTCACGGGCTGAACTAGCATCCTGATTCGGCATTCACTCATAGACCATGTATGGTAAAGGAGAACGTGACACCACAACCTCAAGTCTGAAAATGGAGGTGGAGGCGGTTACTGCAGCTTTCCGCTGGTTAGAGAACAAACTGTATACGCATGTTGTGATTATGACTGATTCACAAAGCATGATGACAAAGGTGAAGTCTAGCATGCTTCGTGCTGCATGGTATGCATCAATTCAGGTGTCTCGGGTTGTGAGCATTCGCTGGATCTTTTCTCTACGATACTCTGATGTGATTGAGTATTAACAAGCAGACAGATTGGCTGGTGCTGCAACATTGAGGGGTGGTTTGCATGATAAAGCAGATGTGGTGGAGGCCCTCTGGGAGTGAGTGAGCAATGCAGAAGAACAGATGGACTATCATGGTCTAGAGAGAATGCGGCAGTATGGAGTGGTCATGAGGATCTGGTAGACAGTCGTGACTAAGAGGTAAAGGGAGACGGACATTTAATCAGATTGTAACGGGCACCAGTAATATTAGGACCCTACGCTGGCTGTTGAAGATGGTAAATGAGCGTTTACTGGAATGCCCAGAGTGCAGTGATGTCAGTTCATGACTCAACTCAACTCATCTCAACTCACGGACAGAGTGACAGGCTTCAATTCAAGAATCAAAATTAGAGAAATATGTTGTTTTTTCTTGCCCCAAATTATGCTGGTGTGGTGGGAAACAAGCAGACGGACAGATTGGCTGGGTCTGTACCACTGTGTGCATGATAAGGCAGGTCTGGTCGGGGCCCAATGGGATGGAGTGTATAGCCTGGGAGAGAATGGTACTGCAAGAAGGGCTAGTGGATCTGGCCGATACTTCGAGGAAAGGCCAGTCGGACACATAATCAGACTGCTACCATTAGTATTGGGACTCTACGCTGGTTGTTGTAGATGAGGATGGAGCACTATGGGAATGTCTCGAGAGCCGTGATTTCGGTTCTTGACTCAACGCAGACTTTAGCCAGACCTCAAGGTAGATGTAGGGTACGAGTATTAGGCTCAGTTTTCTACCCCTTCTTCTTCTGTAATTCGCTTGAAATGTATCTGCAATGTTGTCTCTTTGATGTCCTTTGGCATAAATAATACAGGCACTGATATTGTACCATGGGAGCAAATCGCCGCTGATCGCTTTGCGTAGAGGGAAAAGATCAGGAATAGAATAAAGGCAAAGGAGAAAATGACTGCAGACAGGTCACACATTAAGCGTATGAGACGTCTGGTGGTGCGTAATGGTAGAAATGACCATATGATCACATGCATCTTATGGACGAACATTTACCGCGCGAATTGTTCTTTCCGGTCACTTCGCTACCACCGTGTGTGTAGTTATTGTGCTTTCTTAAAGTCTTCTGTTCATTTTCCACAGCAATCAAATTTCCACTGCCATCAAGTTGCTTTTCAACTTGTCTGCTCATTGTCGACGTTCTAAATCCATACAAACGAACATGTCGCTTAAAATGTCGTCAAGTCGGCAGGGTCTACTTCATTGCACCGGGTTTTTATCCTATATGGCTCAGTCTCTTTCCGCAGCGCGGACAGCGTCGCACAAAGCACGAACTCCTTAGCTCCAGTGACGACTCTCAGGAATCTCCGAAAAAATGCACCCGTGAACCGAAGTACATGGCCCGGAATCGAACCCACAACCTTCTGAGCCCGAGCTAGACGGCTTGACCACTTCACCACAGAGACTCCCAAACGAATAGGTTCTACATAACACTTCAACACTCGTTTTCCCTTTACAGCTGACATCTTTTTATTAGTTAGTTTGTTTTCCATCTTGCAAAAAAAAAACAAAAAAAAAAAAAAACCAACCTTTGTCATAGCGATTATTGTTCTAGTCTCTTCAAGGCACCTCCCACCGGATGCTGTGACAGCTCCCGCAATTAATAAATGATGAGGCAGTGTAATGATATACGAATAGTTTCAGCAATTCATAAATGATAAGGCAGTGTAATAATGTACAGATAGATTCAACAACTGATAAATGATAAGCAGTGGAATGTTGTACAGATAGTTTCGGCAATTCACAAATGATAAGGCAGTGTAATGGTGTTCAGACAATTTCGGCAAATCATAAATGATAAGGCAGTGTAATGATGTATAGAAAGTTTCGGCTAATCGTAAATGACATCATTGTAATGATGTACCGATAGTTTCAGAAATTCATAAATAAGGCAGTGTAATGATGTACAGATAGATTCAGCAATTCATAAATAAGGCAGTGTAATGATGTACATATAGTTTCAGCAATTCATAAATAAGGCAGTGTAATGATGTACATACCTCACAGGCCTCGGCCATGGCAAAGCCACCACCCATGAGAAGCAGGACCCCCCAGGCCATATTTCTGTTGACGGTAGCCCAGTCCAGTAGAGGTACGTAAACTTGGTCCTCTTCACTGGTGCCAGCTGGGATATAATTGAGTGTTACAGTATTAGATTACACTGAACATGATGTCATCGATACACGGTTCTGGTAAATATGTTTATAAACCAGTCAGATTTAGATGAGAGATGTGTTGGCCAATATTTTAAGAGACCAATCATATTTTGATTGGTGATGTGCCCACATTTGAGGTATAGGACATTCATCACACATTACGGCATAGGACCTCATCACCCATTTATGCATAGGACCTTCATCTCCCTTTGGGGCAGAGGATCTTCATCCCTCATTTGGGCATAGAACATTCAACACATATTAGGGCATAAGACTTTCATCACCCATTGGGGCAAAGGACTTTCATCTCCCAATAGGGCATAGGACCTTCATCTCCCTTTGGGGCATGGACCTTCATCTCCTATTAGGGCATATGACCTTCATCTACCTTTGGGGCATGGGACCTCCATCCCCCATTAGAACATATGACCGTCATCTCCCTTAGGGGCATGGGACCATAATCCCCCATTAGAACATATGACCGTCATCTCCCTTTGGGGCATGGGACCTTTATCTCCCATTAGGGCATAGGAACCTCATCCCCCAACAGGTCATAGGACTTTCATCCCCCTCTGTGACATAGAACTTCTTTTTATATATCATGTCGCGTGGCATCGTGATCATGTCTGCCCACAGCCTTCTGTCTCGTGTACTGCCAATCTTCTTATAGCTATAGTCCATACTGTGTGGCGTTGTGATCATGTCTGTCCACATCCTTCTGTCATGTGGACTATCTATCATCTCTGATACTGACATTACTCCATGTCATGATGTTAAACTGTCCAGCCTCCTCTTTCTTGGTCTCCCCCTGCTACTTTTCTCCTCCAAATTTCCCGTTGTTACGACATACTCCGGCTTTCCTCTTGTCATGACATGACCAAAGAATCTTGTGATGCGAGTAACCAATTCTCTTCGTGAGGTAACTTCGTTCAAGATATCTTTATTGCTCTTTCTGTCCGTCCACGGTGTTCTCATACTTCTTCTATTAAACCACATCTATACAGCATCCACATAAATCCTCTCTTGTCTACCAAATGTCCATGATTCGCTTCCGTAATAAAAAAAATGGCGTAATAAAGCTCTTAAGAACTCTTGTCCTTATCTGTTAAACATTGCCTCAGTGAGTCATTTGTTATTGATTATTTTTCATGCGTTATAATGCTATTGTTCTTTTGTTGTCAAATATTTGCTTCATAAATGATGTTGAATGAAAGAATGCATGAGAGGAAATTGAGAAGAAGGGCATATTGTCAGACGGGCCTGCGTGCCCACTTCTTAATCCTTTGAAAATAAAGATTTTCGATTTTCTATTGACACAATTACATTGCCGAAATTATTCTTCATCTTGTAAAATGCTACCTTTTCCTGGCCTGCACACAATGTCTATTCCACTTTTAATTGATAAATTTTTATGGGATGATTAATCGCTTTAATCGACTTCCCATATCTGCCATTGGCTTATACATGACTGAAATGTTGTCATTGCACTATAAAACAACATATCCGCTACCATATTAACAAATGTTAATTCATAACTGTGACACTCCCCCTAATTCCCATTTTCCGCATCCATTTTTGTTTGGTCCAAGCCTACTGTTTGTTTGGCACTGAATCTGTAGTCTGTCCGACTACATCTTCTATCTGCCGTTATTATAGTACCTCAATAGGTAAATAAGTTGACTTGTTTCAGATCGTTTCCATTCATTTTGGTAGATTGTTTCCATTCACTTTGGCCTTACATATGGTACACACATTGTCTGTATAAAAAGAATTACTTCTATTTTACTTCTAGATCTTCATAGAACTAGAAGTATGAAATTCCCTGCACGTACATTATAATAAACAATCAATAACTACTAATTAAGAAGATGAGCACAAACAATTTTGTTTTTTGCTCGCATATCCTTTTCAGGACATCGCTGTCAACATCAGCATCTTTCAGCTGATTGTTGATTTCTTGGCAAGTTTATGCTCAGTAGTTTGCCATCTGAGCGACCGGTTCACAGACCCCGTAAGTTACTGAGGCGACGAGAACCGCCACCGATTCTCGCGCACGTCACGTTACTCACGAGAGTATACGGGATTACGGAGAAAGTCGCTAACACCTAGGCCAGGGAGAACGGCGCACAAACAATAGCAATAACAAAAACAAAAACAGCGACAACAAAAACAAAAACAGCGACAACAAAAACAACTGGTGCAACCAAAAAAAAAAAAAAAAAATACACATACCACGCAAAAATGACAGGACAAATTTTATGAAACAGTTAGTTGCATTTACTTTACAGGACGTCGCAGTCAACCCCAACATTTTATGACTATTTGTGATTTCTTGACACAGTTTACGTTCAGTAGTTTACCAATGCTTTCTGAACGACAGATACTTATCATCATCATCATCATGTGCCATGCCGGTAAGCGCTGGCGGCCATGTTTTGCCGTCTCACTCGATCACCAGAGTCGTGGATCAGCTCAGTGTTCTTGTCTCGACCATGCCACGTGGCCAAGCCATCCAGGTATTTACTTCTCTATCCTGCCATTGTTCTCTTCCCCTAGATCTTGCCAGTTGTCACCAAGTTATCCAATTTGTTTCTTCTCATAATGTGACCAAAAATTGTGACTGCCTACGTCTAATTTCTCAGATCAGTTTACGGTTTTCATTTGTTTCTTGTAGGACTTGGTCATTGGTTTTTCTGTCTGTCCATGGCATTCTTTGTATTTTCCTCAGAAAACACATTTCCACACTTTTGTATTCGAACACGGTATGCGGGTTTACGCATTTCGTTCGTAACGCCTTCACCCCAGAGCCGGCAAATGACACCAACATTACAAGTTAAACAGCAGAGAACCATTTCCCACGTATTGAGTATATATTGCCAGCCTTATTTTGTTATATAGGGAGTGTTTATAATGTCTGTGCAGTGTTTGAAAATATTGCCGGTCCATGTTTTGTATTTACGCTCTGTAAAGTTCATGCATCATAATAGGTAAATACAAAACTTGGACCAGCAATATTTTCAAACACTGCACAGTCATTAAAAATACACCCTGCATAATCGTCACCCGATTATTTAATCAACATTACACTAGCCGCCTTTACGCCATATACCGTCTTCTGATACCCATTTAAGATTGTGAGTACCTGATATCCAATAGAGATTCGAACATATGCTCTCTTGGCCTTCAGGTAAACGTGCCAGCCACAGGTCTACAGTGGCTGGCTCTCAAAGGAGATAACGAGCAGAAACCCATGGGCGACAAGGACAGGCTCAAAAGAGAGCGAAACTCGAATCTAGTGCTTCCAATACGACGTGGACGGCGTCCATGCTTCGTACTTGAATACGATCAGCGTTGCCAGTAATGGAGGGCCCCGGTTAACGCCGGGGTTACGCTCTTGGAAAATGCGACTTTAAGTGAAACGAGGCATAGCGGTACACTATACAGGTGTATATACAGGTGACGACGTTATGACGGAACGTATCGACGTAAAGTGATGTTATGTCACATTGTGACAACGACGTTAAAGCGAAACGACGTAAACCGAAGCGACGTATAGCGGGGCCTTCCAGTAGTGGGTTGTGCTCGATCTACAAACCTCAAATCCCGAAACAACCAAACAAATCAATTTGGATATGACACCTACAGATATCTGCCGACTTGGTCTGCGCCTTCCACATCTGAGACGGAGATCTCGCCGGGAAGATGAACAGTAAAATCGCGATAGCTATGGCTGGAGTGGAGTCTCCTACAAACCTGAAAGCAAATTAAACTTATGAGGTTAAAGGCCAAATAGGATCGATTTAATTGCACGGGGTTTTATCCCATAGAATTCGGTCTCGCTCGTCAGAGCAGCGTACTGTCTGACCAAAGCGTGACGCAGAGAACGAATTCCGTAGCTCCAACAACGACCTCTTTAGGGGGTCTTCGGAAAGGAGCCCGCGGTTTTCTGATCATGATGCAAATGGCTTGACAATTTGGCGACGGAGACCCGCGTATTACTGTACAACCTTCCGGAAAACCTCTCGATCATAAGCAAGATGTCCCGCGTCTGATACACCCATCTGGAGATCATCCGCCACACCCTGCACCCATGTTCTCTTTGGCGTTCCTCTTCCTCTCTTCCCAGGCATATATCCTTCCATTATTGTTATCTACAAACTTTCGTGACGTTTCAAGTGACCACAATATTTCAATTTTCTTTGTTTTATCGTCTTTAATAGCCAACCCTCTTCAATATTCAATTCTTGAAGTATGGATGCTACACTACACTAAACTACACTACACTAAATTACGCTAAACTACACTACACTAAACTGTGCTACACTACACTACACTACACTACACTAAATTATACTGCACTACACTACACTACTATTTGTTACACTACACTACACTACACTACTATTTGCTACACTACACTAGCATACACAACACTACACTACACTACTATTTGCTACACTACACTATCATACACAACACTATACTACTATTTGCTACACTACACTACACTACACTACTATTTGCTACACTACACTGGCATACACAACACTACACTACACTACACTAGCATACACAACACTACACTACACTACACTACACAAGCATACACAACACTACACTACACTACACTAGCATACACAACACTACACTACACTACACTACACAAGCATACACAACAATACACTAGCATACACAACACTACGCTACACTAGCTTACACAACACTACACTACTTTACGCTACACTACACTACTCAACGCTACACTATACTAGCTTACACAACACTATGCTACGCTACACCACACTATACTACACAACGGTATACTGCACTACACTACACTATACTACGCTATGCTGCACTATATTATACTTTCATTATCTGCATTGCCAGCTTGCTTAAGCGTTTATGTCTCTCCACAGATCTCGGTCTTTGGTGTTCTGGATCAAATATGCTGATGATATTCCTCTATGTCACTGTCTCAGTTCATCCAGCGTCATTTCTCTTGGTTTATCTCTGGCTCTCTTCTCCTTAATCTTTCCAGTTGTCATGATGTTCTCCAATTTTTCTCTTCTCATCACATGACCAGCGAGAGATGTATATTTGTTTCTTACAGTAGTATATACTATTCTTGCCCTAATTTCTCATTGACCTTCCATGATTGGTTGTCATATGGCAAAACAGATTCTATATAGTATTTAAACACTCTCTTTCTTACATCCAATGGTAGTGACTTATTGCATAAGATACTTTTAACTTTCTTCTTCTTCTTCTCCTTCTTGCTTCTTCTTCTAGTGATTACCCGTGAGCTGAAGTATCCAGTACAGACTATGTATGACCTAACTGTATTAAACTTTCCAAGAACACCCGTATCTGTCTTTCTGTTCTACAATAATCTAATATTTTCCAAAAGAAGTCTGGATTCTCTTGTGCACGTCTTTTATTGATGTGCCTCTTCCATTTCATCTGTCTTTACCGTGTGGTTTGGATAAGTGATCAAACTACATCTGCATGTCACAATCACATTTAGACATAATAATAATAATATATTAATAATAATAGTAGTAGTAGTAGTAGTAGTAGTAGTAGTAGTAGTAGTAGTAGTAGTAGTAGTAGTAGTAGTGCAGCACTAGTAGTAGTATAGTAGAAGTAGCTGTTGTTATTGTTGTTGTTGCTGTTGTTGTTGTATTAGTAATAACAATAATAACAATATTAATAATAGTAGTAGCAATAATGATACTAATGGTTCGGCCACATAGCTAGATTACTAACTACCAGTATGCAAACAAGCAATGAGGTTCAGACCAAATGGAACCAGAAGAAGAGGCCGACAATGTAAACGATGAACGAACGAACGAACGAATTTTCAAAGGGTTAAGAATTGGGCACGCAGGCCCGTCTAACATTATGCCCTTCTATCACTCTCTTTCATACATTATTTCATTCACACATCATTCAAGGCTATCAGAGAACAGCAACAATATAAAAGATATGCATTATAAAGGCATGGGCAAAATGCGAACATCAATACTATACGACTTAGTAATATTAGCTAATGGTGTAACACTTGTTATTAGCCATGTGGAATATACTGGCCTACCAAAATGGGACTGGCTGTTATACTAAGGTTTTGTTATTATTATTATTTGTATTATTAAGGGGGAAGATAATCCGTACTGAGATAGTGTTCAAATAATTTGCGATTATATGTATAGGGATTGGTGATGTCTTTGATTTCTTGTGGAAGATTGTTCCACAGCTGAGCTGCAGAGTACGCTAAGCTTGTTTTGTATAAGTCAATCCTAGGCTTTGGAATGTGTAATATATTTAATCGTTTACTGTGTCCAGCATTATATTTAAACAATGGCCAAAGGTAATTTGGGGCATTCCGATGTAGGATTTTGTGAATTAGTTTAGCCTTATTGAAAAGCAGGCGTTTGCGGAGTGGTAGTAACTGAAGGCGTTTATGCAGGCTAGGATTGTCAGATAAATTGCTATAAATTAGACTCATGGCCCGTTTCTGGAGTGAGTAAAGTCGCTTGGTACTTGATTTAGAAAAACCGTCCCAGATTGTAGAGCAGTTGTCAAAATGTGTCTGTATATGAGAAGTATAGAATATTTTCCTTGTGTCCACATCAAGGAAATTTTTGATTTTGGCGAGCTGGTAGACTTTTTTCGCTGTTTGATTAGTGAGCGCTTGAAAGTGGGAATTAAAGGTTAGGTTTCTATAAATGATTAGGCCTAATGTTTTGTGCTCAATTACACTTTCTACTGGCATGTTATCGATGTGAAGTTGAAGTGATGTGTGTGAGTTTAGAGTTTGAAGTCGTTGTCTGGTTGTTAATAACATTTATTTTGTTTTAGTGATGTTAATTTGCAAAAGATTTGCATAGCTCCACCTAACTACATTATTTAATTCTTGTTGCAAAGACGACTCCAGCAAAATACAGTTTTCAGCGTTTGAATACACTGTACAGTCGTCTGTAAATAGATCGCAGGCGACGAAAGATGCAAAGGTAGATCGTTAATATGTATGGCAAATAATAGAGGGCCAAAAATAGAGCCTTGCGGTACTCCAATATTGAAGATAGTGGTTTGAGACAGAGACTTATTATGTGATACTACTTGCTTTCTGTTTGATAGAAAAGATGTTATTAGAGTGACTACATTAGGGCCAATTTTCATTGTCTCAAGTTTTTTGATTAAAATAACATGGTCTATCATATCAAATGCTTTACTGAAATCAATAAACACAGTTCTACATAGACTGGTGTTGTTTATATTCTGGTGCCAATTTTCTATCATGTTTGTTAGGGCCGTATGGCAAGAATATTTAGGTCGAAATCCTGATTGACTGTCAACAATAAGCTTGTTGCGAACTAAATACTTTAATGTTACTTTATGGATGTGTTTTTCTAGTGGTTTAGATAGTGATGATAGTAAGGAAATGGGTCTGTAATTTTTTCTATCATGTTTGTTAGGGCAGTATGGCAAGAATATTTAGGTCGAAATCCTGATTGACTGTCAAAAATAAGCTTGTTGCGAACTAAATACTTTAATGTTACTTTATGGATGTGTTTTTCTAGTGGTTTAGATAGTGATGATAGTAAGGAAATGGGTCTGTAATTTTTCGGGAGACCATTGTCCAATGAACCAGATTTAAGAAGAGGGTATACTTTAGCGATTTTGAGAGCTGATGGAAAGTGGCCTTTGGTGAGACACTTATTATATACATAGGTTAGTGATATACAGATGACTGGCGCAGCACAACGGATAATCCGGTTGCTGATTCCATCTATCCCAGATGAAGTTGTGTTTTTTAGGTTACTGAGGTAAGTGAATACTTCAGTGATTGTCATTAGCGGTATGTCGGAAAGAATATCACGGGAGCATCTGTTCGCGCAAAACGATGTCAGTAAAAATAAGTTGCAAGGAGAATTAGGTATTGAAGCCTTCAACTGGTCTATGACAGTTTGAAAAAAATTACTGAATTGGTCGCATGAAATAGGATTTGATGGTAAAGAATTTCGGAAGTTATACTTGTTTGTCAAAGTGTTAATTGCCTTCCATATATCCTTACTATCTGTTTTATCCATTACTAAGTTCTTAAGTTCTTAAGTTCGAACAGAGGGAATAGCAGAGTCCATGGCAATCTTGATATATGAAGCCCATAAACGGGCACTCTCCCTCTGTTTATGCTTCACCTCGACACAGCAAAGGATAAGAGGAACAAGATGAGATGAGATGTGTTGAAATGATGAGATGAGATGAAATGGTGCGATGAGATGATACGATGTTGAGATAAGATTATGAGATAATGAGATGAAATTATGAGATGATGAGACGATGAGATGAGATTATGAGATGATATGATGATGAGATGAGATGCGATTATGAGATGATGAAATGAGATGCGATTATGAGATGATGAGATGAGATGAGATGAATAATAATAGACTGTCCTAAAGCAGTCTTCTGCCACGTCTCTGTGATGTGGTAGCGCCATCATATGTTCTAGCTCTCTGAGCAAGAAGAAATACGTGGTCTATCTTTTCTTCACTTTGACAAGAGACGAGCCCCAGTGCCGAACCCGTGCCAGCCAGTACTTGTAACATTACCATGGGGAGGTCAGTGTGGCCTAATGGATAAGAGCGCGGATTCTTAAACATCCAGAGTACTGAGTTACAAGTACCTCTGAAGTCGAAGTTTTCACCCCTGATGGCGAGGGACACGTAACAGAGAAAAACTCATCCACACGCAAAATTCAGTCCAGCGCTACTAGAAGTAGTGTGTATGGTCTACGCTTGATTTCAAAGTCAGCCAGCGAAAAAACAAATAAAAACAACGCAGTTACCTAGCAGCTTCTATAGAGGGCTGGTGACATTTAGACTTACCCTGGTTTAAACAAATCGCTCCAACCTGGAATGAATCCTGGCTTTCTGGCCACCCAAAGTATGGCCAACAGAATGAAGTTGACCATGACCACAATCTCTGGAAATCTGGAAAATAAAACATGAACTCAAGTAAAGTTAGTTGCATATTCTTCACAGAACGTCGCAGGCAACCCCATCATTGTTTAGCAGTTTGTGATTTATTGGCAAGTTTACGTTCAGTGACTTGTCATTGCTTTTTGAACGACAGGCACACATACAATTGTATGAAATCTAGTGCAAGGCGGCCTGCTGCCAAATGACTCGCAGCTTTGTATCGAATATGATATGCAGGATTACAAATTGCGTTCATAACCCCTTCGCCACAGAGTCGGCCATGGAAATAAAGTGATGTAATATTTCACCACCGATTGTTTACTCGTACACGTGACTAGTCATGTTGTGTTACTAAAGATCTCGGCTCCTTGTTAATACATCTATTGAAACACGCAGGCCTATACACATGGCCGTGTCCAGATCCTTAAGTAGGAACCCCAGGTGTGATTCTACGTTGCGTTGAGCTAAGAACCGATATCACTGCACACAGGACTTTCCCATAGTGTCCCGCCCCTCGCACAACAGCCAGCGAAGAGTCACACTGCTAATCGTTCCAACCCTATCTGATTGAAAGTTCTCCTAGTCTTCCCTCTCATTTTTGAGATTCTTCCAGAACCCCTGCCCAGCAATATCATTCTTTCCACATACGGGTTCTCCATCTTCTCCACCAAGTCCCACAGGCACTCGACTACCTCTCCCTTGCCCATAGGTAATCTACCAAGCTGTGCATTCCCTGCCAGCCTATCAGCCTGTTCATTCCCCGGCACTCCTGCATGGCGAGGGCAAAACATCCATACAATTCTTACAATATGTGACCTCTGAAGTGTCTGATTCTAAAACTCTCAGAGACCTATAACATCAACAGCCCCAGTGAGTCAGAGGTAATGATAATCATCCTTGACAAAACATACATTGGAAAACAATATGGTCTGACAGCTGGGCAGAGAGGCCATCAATGGAGCATCACAGTAAACGGGCAGATATTAGAACAAGTAACAAATTTCTCCTATTCTGGACATGTAATAACATATGATGGCAGAAGTGTAACAGAAATCAACAAGATAACAGGAATTGTCAACAATGTTTCCAAGAAAATGAAAACATTATTAACTATTAATATCTAGAGACTTAACAATGCATTGAAAATGAGATGAGTATTGTTAAATGTATATATATATATATAACGTAATTCAAATATATGCCTCAACAGGAGCGTCTGCTTTAAAGAAATGTATAAATTCAGAAACATCATAATAGAGGACTTCAATTCAAAAGTAGGAAATCAGGGTGATAGATACACAGTAGGAAACTATGGTTTGGGAGAGAGAAACGAAAGAGGATACAGACTTGTAGAGTGGGCAAAAGAACAGGAAATGATTGCAGGAAACACCTGGTGTAAACAACACCCTAGAAGATTATGGATAGGGAGGAGTCCTGACAGCAGGATTAGAAACCAGACTGACTACATTTTGATTAGCAGAAGGTTTCGAAATGCGTTAACAATAGCAAAAAACAGTTCCCAGTGCTGATTGTTATAGTGACCACAGATTACTTACAGGTACATTGAGGGTAAAGTTAAAGAAAGTCAAGTAAATAAAAGGAAACACTAAATATGATCTGTGTACATTCAGAAACGACATAGAAATACAAAACAAATTCAAAATAGAAGAACAGAATAGATTTGATGCATTGTCTGATCTAGAGATCCTATTTCAGGGTGTGGAATATCAATGTGAAATGTTGAAGAATTTAATCAGTTTAGCAGCCGAAACAACTATTCCAAAATTAATTAAGGTGGGTCGTATGAAATGGATGACTGAAGAAATTTTACAACTAATGGAGACAAGAATACTCAATAAAAATAATCCTGCCAAGAATGAAGAAATTCACAGTCAAGTCAGAATATTATGTAAGGAGGCAAAAGAAGCATGGCTTGAGAAAAACTGCATAGAAATTTGAAAAACTACACAATAGTCAAAATACCAAATTAGTGCACAAAAAATTCAGGAACTGACTAATAAAAGAAAAAGAACATCAGCAGCTTGTCTAAAAACTAAAGAAGGCAAAATCATATCAGAAAAAGATCAGATTCTAAATGAATGGTCAGATTATGTGAAAAACCGTTATGATGATAACACAGATGAACATTATGATATTCGATTTAATAATGAAGGACCGCCAACTTTGAAGATGGAGGTTTGGAATGTTCTTAAACATATGAAAGCTGGCAAGACCCCCGGTTCAGATAACATCACAACATAAATGATTAAAGCTTTAGATGAATATGGAATAGACCAAGTCACCAGACTGCTGAACACATTATATGATACCGGAGATATACCTTCTGAATTATGTAATTCTCTATTTATTGCAATCCCTAAGAAATCAGGAGCCAGGAGCCTTGGATTGTGATCAACATAGAACAATTACTTAGTATAATGAGTCACATCACGAAGATTTTGCTACGAGTTATCATGCAAAGAGTGAGAAAGAAAATACAACCTGAAATAGGGGAGGAACTATGTTGGTTTGTGGAAGGAAAGGGTACAGTAAATACTGTGTATATGCTGCGATCAGTTATTGAACGTTCTATAAAAGTAAACAAAGATATACATCTTTGCTTTATTGACTACACAAAGGCTTTCGATAGAGTAAGACATGTCAACATGGTAGATATGCTTGCAGACCTACAAAATATGGGGAAAGACATTTGACTTATTAAAAACATATATTGGAAACAACAAGCTGCCATAAGGATTGATAATGAAGTAGGACAATATCAGCCTATTGAGAGAGGTGTGAGACAGTGAAGTGAAATGCCTCCAGATCATTTTTCCCTATACAGTGAAAATAGTTTCAGAAATGTAGAAGATATACATGGAATCATCACCACGGAGGACGAAACATCAATAATATTAGATATGCAGATGATACAGTATTGATTGCAGACAGTGAGCAGGATTTGCAACAATTTGTAGATGCGGTTGTTGCACACAGTGAACAACTGGGGTTAGAATTTAATTGTAAAAAGACACAGATTATGGTCGTCACTAGGAAGAAAGAAGAACCACAAAGTAATATACAAGTAAATGGGAATATTCTTCAACAAGTGAATCAATAAAATTATCTCGGAACAGTCATAACATCTGATAGGAGATGCCTTGAAGAGATTAGAACAAGATTAGCAAGATGAAAAACATACTGATCAATAAAAGGATGTCAATTGAAACGAGAAAAAGAGTGTTGAGGTGCTATATAGAGCCTATACTTTTGTATGGATGTGAAACTTGGACAATAAGCAGTCAAGCTGAAAAACATCTGATGGCTGCAGAAATGTGGTTTCTGAGAAGAATGTATTGAATTCCTTGGACAGACAGAAAAACAAATGACCAAGTACTACAGGAAAAATTAGACGTAGACAGTTAACATTTTTTGGACATGTTATGAGAAGAACTGAACTGGAGAACTTGGTGACAACTGGCAAGATCGAAGGGAACACACCAAGGGGAAGCCGGAGAAGTAAATACCTGGCTGGCTTGGCCACATGGCATGGTCGAGACAGGAACACTGAGCTGATCCACGACTCTAGTGATAGAGTGAAATGGTGAGTCATGACCGCCCACGCTTTCCGGCATGGCACATGGTGGACACACACACACACACACACACACACACACACACACACACACACACACATATATATATATATATATATATATATATATATATATATATATATATATATATATATATATATATATATTTTTTTTTTTAGCATATCCTTTTCAGGACTTAGCTGTCAACACCAGCATCTTTCAGCTGTATGTTGATTTCTTGGCAAGATTACGCTCAGTAATTTGCCATTGCTTTCTGAGCGACCGGCTCAGTATCCCGCAAGTCACGAGCGGGGGTCGAACCGCCTCAGCTCTCGCTCCGCTACGAGACTCTGCGTGATAAACGGGATTACAGAGAGAAAGTGTTGTAACTCCACAGCCAGAGAGACCGGCATATATATATATATACATATACATATATATACATCGGCACCTTGCCGTCTTGACAGACGATAGTTTGTGCTTAAAAAAAAAGTCGACTTAAAACTCGAGTTTCGCCCTCGTTTGAGCTCGTCAGTAGTGCATATCCCTGACCGGATCCGGAAACAGTCCCGGATCACGCGTGTGAAGCGGGTGTGTAACCACGCGGCACACACTGGACACACCAAATTATCACAACAGAACATCACAACGCTACCCATCGTAGGCTATGCTCAAGATTGCCCAATCGTCGCGACCGACGTCCGTCAATCGATGGGACCCGAACGATCAGGACTTCTCACTGGCAAGGAACTGTAACAGTAATGGAGTACTGGGGTATTATTAGGATCAAGTGGGAAACAGATACAGCACGATTGAGCATTGAGACTGAAAGCGGGGGGAGATGCTCAATCGTGACGTATTGGGTTGGCAAGGGCAGTTAACATCACACCCTTGAGAGGTAAAGAAGCAAGTTGTCATCATGAAGAAATAAACAGTATTTGCATAAAACCAACACGTCTTGTGAGTTCCTGCTCTGTTACAGGACTCGAAATGGTGCCCAGACCAGGATGAACAACTTCAATCGTCGCGGCACATAGCGGAGGTACTGGGCCACTATATTTGATACAGCCACTACTTCATACTGCGCTTGTTGGGAAAATGCGGTGCCCTTGACACTGGCACGTTAGCAAACCTCTGCTGAACAGATTTCAGGAAGTTTCTACAGGAATCTGTATGCGGTTGTGAAGCCCGCTTTGCAGGTTCAATTCCACTGTCTTTATGCGGTTGTGAAGCCCGCTTCGCTGAGTCAGCTCTCAGTCGTTTTCGAGCCTTACTGGTGGTGAAGTCCAGTACGCTCTCAAATCGTTTTCGAGCCTTACTGGTGGTGAAGTCCAGTCCGCTCTCAAATCGTTTTCGAGCCTTACTGGTGGTGAAGTCCAGTCCGCTCTCAAATCGTTTTCGAGCTTTACTGGTGTGTGAAAGCTGCTATCACTGTCAAGTCCTCGCCGGGCACTGTGGCATTGTTGTTCGAGCGGTTTGCTAACGGGATTGATTTCGGCGGACGACATGGGGATACCTACTTCTGATCGTACCTCCCACTGTTGCAGGGACTTCAAAGTTGAATCGTTGTCACACAGCCTGCTCGTTGCCATAGCCGTTGTCTGAACTTTAGAATTATCAAGGGGCTTGCCATAGCCGTTGTCTGACTTTAGCGTTTCCAAGGGGCTTACCATAGCCTGAGTTTTGCTAATTTCAAATATCACTGGGCCTCGGCTGATCCTGATATTTTTTTGGGCCTCGTTATTACTAAGACCCTACCAAATCGTCGAAGATGTACCCCACCCGGGGTGAACGCAAAGACTAATATCAGATGTGACCCGACCAGGGGTTGAAGATTATCCAGGCATCCCATGAGAAGTGACCTGAGGGGAAGAGATAGGCTACCTAAACTCCACTACCTAAATTCCGCGACTGATGGTCAGCTGATGCAGGCACCTGGTGTTCGAACTTAATTTGACGGCGAGGGTAAATTTCTGTATTTAGTTTTACAAAACAAGTGAATTGTGCTCTTTAAAAATTAAGAAATTGCAAATGTGTGATACTTAGACCCAGAAAATAACTGCGCATTGCTATATAATAAATGAGTGCATTATTTAAATTTAGAAGTAAATTTGTGTGATACTTAGACCCAGAAAATAACTGCGCATTGCTATAATAAGTGAGTGCATTGCTTAAATTGAGAAGGTAAAATTGTGTCTATAATAAGTAAGTGTATTCTTTAAATTTAGAGTTTGAAATTGTGTGTTTCTTTGCTTGCCTTGTTTCAGTATTATTTCAGCATGGCGGAACAGGACACCTTGGCACAGGTTTTGACAGGCGTGGGAACAGCAGTGGGCCGGCTTAATATGGTGATTAAACAACAAGGGATGGCAACAGAAATTGTGAAATTTAGTGGACAGGCCAGAGACTATAAGAAATGGATCACTTCCGTAGAAAAATATGCCTATTTAATCTCAGCAACAGATGAAGAAAAAATGAGATTGGCTTATCAGACGGCAACGGAACCGGTCTCGGATCATATAAGAAGAAAGCTAGAAGCTAGAGTAGATGAGACATGGGAACAATTCAAAGAAGACCTAGCAAGGAAATATGCAGAAATAACGGATCCACAACATGCATTTTCGGTGTTGAGGCAGGCTAAACAAAATAACGGAGAGACGGTACAATTGTTTAGCGATAGATTGATTAATCTGGCTGAAGAAGCATTCTTAGGACAGAATGTACGAGGAGAGGAGGTGGAAAGGATGTTAGTAGGGATCTTTGTGGATGGCATAAAGTCTGATGGTTTGAAACTTAAATTAATGAGGGAAAACCCTGAGAGGTTATCACAAGCGGTGGATATCGCGGTACAAGAAGAAAATTTGAGACGTAGGTTTAGATTAAGAACAGGACGAGAAGTGGGAAGTAATCGAGATGACAGAGTTGAGGAACCTATGGAAATAGGACAAACAAGATTCGGATGGAATAGGAGAGGAGGTATACAGACGTTACAAGGTAGAAATAGATATGATAATGAGGAAAGAAGAAATATGAGATACCCTACAAGAGAAACAGTAGGTAACACAAATAGTACAAATATTGTCTGTTGGAATTGTGGTCAACGGGGACATGTTTCTCGGTTTTGTAATAACAGGCGTGTCCAGTCGAATACACAGGGTAGACATGACAATAATAGGGTGAGTAGGAATGTTGTAGATGGATACAGGAATTTTACAGGTACAAGAACACAGGAAAATCGGCGCCCTACCTATTAGGCAGGACCTATGATAGGAGGGTAAATAATAAGGTCCCAAGGGTTAGAGAATATGTTAATAACAGGTATAATAGGTCGAACAGAGAATATTTTCAACTAGATGAAGTCAAGAAATTTATAGAAGATAAAACAGATTATAGCTTTTGTATATTAGAAATAGGAAAGTATAGAGTTCGTACATTAATTGATTCGGGAGCTCAGGTTAGTGTAGTAAAAGAAAGTTTTCTATATAACATAGTAAGAAATTGTAGAGTATTTAAGAGTCATAATAATTTACACTCTGTTACGGGACAGAATTTACAAGTAGTGGGACAAACAATGATAAATTTTAAGTTAGGAGGGATCAACATAAGACACCTTTTTCATGTAGTGAAGGGTTTAAATAGAAACATGTTAATAGGAAGAGATTTTTTAATAAAAAATGGAGTAAGACTTTTCTATGATTTACACAAATTAAAATTCAGGGACGTCTATATAGATATGCAAGAAGACATGCATATATCAGCACTAGTTAGAGTTAAAATGACAACGACGTTAAAACCACAGTCGGTTAATTTGATACAAGTGAAGCTGAAGAAAAACCCATATTATGTGGAAGGAAACACAGTCAGAATCACTGAATTACAAGAGGAAATAATTGATGAGCCTGGTTTGGAAGTTCCGGATGGAATAATAGCGTTAGATAAACACTTAACCTTTCCAGTTATGGTGATTAACAACACAGGTAGAGAAATTAAATTATACAGAGGGTGTGTAGTAGCAAAACTAGAACGGAACGTTAGTGAAATATTGGCAACGGATAGAGTAGAAATGCCGGGAACTAATTATTCACAATCTTCTAGTGAAAGAAGTAATAACAGACGCGGACGCGGAAGTAGAGGAAACACACGAATGGATGAATTGATCCATCCATTAAAAAGAAATACAGCCCAAATACATTCACTAGATAAAAAGACAAGAGAACAGGAATTGTTGGCACAGTTAAAGACTTCACCAGAAAATAAAGAAGTGTTGGAACAGTTTATAAAGGAGAATCAGGATGTGTTTGCAATTAGTGATTTAGAGTTGGGTAAGACAAAAACGGTAACAATGGAGATAGATACGGGAGACCATCCGCCGATTAGCTTAAAACCATATAGAACTCCCTTAAGAAATAGAGAAATTGTAGAAAAGGCAATAGAAGAAATGTTGAAAGCAGGGATAATCACAAGATCAAAATCAGAGTGGTCATCTCCGGTGGTAATTGTGGCCAAACCTGATGGTTCGAGTCGATTCTGTTGCGACTATCGGGCGTTGAACAAAATTACTAAAAATGTAGCATATCCACTGCCAGTGATAGATGATATTTTGGGGTTGCTAAATGGCGCTACATTTTTCACGACGTTAGACGCAAGAGCAGGATTTTGGTGTATCCCGATGTCGGCAGACGCGCAAAGAAAAAGTGCTTTCTGTACTCATATGGGTTCTTATGAATTTTTACGTATGCCTTTTGGAGTCAAAACTGCGCCATCTCACTACATGCTCTTAATAAATGAAGTTTTGAAAGGTATGCAAAGGTTCGCTCTTGCTTATATTGATGATATTCTGATTTTTACTTCTGGAAATGTGGAGGATCATTTGAAACATATAAAGTTAGTGTTTGACAGGTTAAGAAAACATGATGTGAAGTTAAAGCTCAGTAAATGCCAATTTTTAAAGACAGAAACAAAATATTTGGGGTATATTATAAATAGAGAAGGTATAAAACCAGATCAGGACAAAATAAAGGTTATTAAAGAGTTACCTGCTCCAACTAACGTTAAGGAGGTACGCGCCTTTATAGGAACATGCGCGTATTATAGGCGGTTTGTCCCAGCGTTTTCAAAAATAGCTGAACCTATTACAAACTTAACAGGCAAGTACGCTAGGTTTAAGTGGGATGATGAGTGTCAAAAAGCGTTCGAGTATTTAAAAAACAGTTTAACACTGGTACCACTGTTGACGCATCCAGACTTAAACAAACAGTTGATACTGTACACAGATGCTTCAGACAATGCAGTAGGAGCATGTTTGGTGCAACCATATGAAGGAAAAGAGTCTGGAATACCAGGGGTTAAAAATGAAAGGCCTATATACTTCTTGTCGCATAAACTTAGCAGATCACAAAGAAAGTGGACGACTATTGAGAAGGAGGCTTACGCAATACATTACGCTCTTCAAAAACTAAATTACTACTTACATAACGCAAATTTTGTTATTAGAACTGACCATATGCCTTTAAAGTCTTTTTTAGAAGCTCCAGTGCAGAACAGGAAAATACAAACGTGGGCATTGAACTTACAGGGATACAATACGAAAATTGAGTACATTCCAGGTAGGATTAACACATGCGCTGATTTACTGTCTAGGATTCCCTATCCACAGTCGTCAGGTGACACAGAAGATGAAGGAGAACCAGAGATTGACGATCGAAATTGGCAAGTAAATATTTTAGATTCTGCTATAATAAATAGAGAAGAATTTAATAGTCTACCATCGGAGCAAGAGTCTGAACATAGAGAAGAAGACCTACAAGTAGCACAGTTTAATATGAAAGAAGAACAAGAGTTGGACCCAAAAGTCATACAAATAAAAGAAAAATTACGAGAAACAGATGATAACAAATATAAAAGGAATTATTTGGTTTTACAAGAGGATGGACAGTTATACTATATGTGTGAAAGGAATGAACAGCTAAGGAAATATATTCCAAAACATTTAGAAAATGAACTTTTAAAAGCATATCACGATGAAAATGGACATCTCGGTAGAGATAAATTGCTGAAAGCACTTACAAGTAAATATTATTGGCCAAACTTGTTTAAATCTACATGCAAATATGTAGATACGTGTGAAAAATGCAGATTAAGGAACATGAAAACAATAAAGTCTCCCTTACAAGACACAGATATTCCTCAGTTCCCAATGCAAAAGATTAGTTTAGATATATCGGGTCCACACCCCAGGACATTGTCAGGAAATGTGTATTTAATTCATATAATAGACGTCTACAGTCTTTGGCCGGAGGTTTATACAATTCCAGATAAGAGCGCGGATACTGTCATTAATGTTTTTTTACAAGAGTTCGTACCAAGGTTTAGTTGCCCACAAAGTATACTTACAGATAATGGTAGAGAGTTTGTAAATAAAAAATTCGAAAAGTTAGTAAAAGATTTAAATGTAAAACATATAAAGACCTCATTTTATAGACCTTCTTCAAATGCGAAAAACGAGCGTCAACTTAGGACGTTATACGACATTTTGGCAAAGATTATTGATGAACATGACAGAGATTGGGATTTATTTTTGGGACCTGCCCTTAGCGCCATTCGTACAAATCAAAATGAGAGCACGGGTTTTTCACCATTTTATTTATTACACGGGAGGGAACCAATATTACCTATAGATAATCTATTAAAACCTAGACGGAAATATATGGGTGAAGAATTTCAAGAGACCATTATACAAGAAATGCATAAAGCACATGTGAGATTAAGGAATAATATAATTAAAGCTAGGGAAAGACAGAAAAAGTACAAAAATGTAAATACAAAATTACAGGAGTTTAAGGTAGGTGATAGAGTTTATTACAAGAAACATAGAAGAAACTCTAAGTTTGATGCTCGTTGGATTCCAGGGTATTACGTTTTGGAAAAACTAGGTAATGTATCGTATATTATAAAGAACCAGGTCACAGCACATATAGTGAGGGCACACGTTGAACACTTAAGAAGAGATGAAGATGAGATAGAAAATAATAATTATAATAATAATTATTATTCGGACACGAAATTTTTGGATGAACAGGTTGTCAGAGGAGCTACAGTAACCCCAGGTCTTAGAAAAGAACCAGCACAAAATCAGTTGCTAGCAAATCCAGGTTACGAAGATACTCAAGAACAGACAATTCCGAAAAGAATGGAAGAAGAAGGGCTGAATGAAACTCATTATGATAGTATGGAAGAAGACATAGGTGCTCCATTTAAAAATACTAGACAAGCAACGAAAAGAAGAATGGACAGTCAAAGAGATAAAGAAGTGAAACGACAGAGGAGAATTAGAGATTATTCAACAAGCGGAGAAGATATGCCTCTACTAGAAAGATCCTTAAGAAATAGGGATCGACAAATTAGGTGGGATGTTGAACGGAAGAGATTAGCGGCAGCTGAAGAGAGACATACAGACGAAGAAGAGGAAATGGATGAAAAGTCAGAGTCTAGTAGTAGTATGGAAGAAACTAATAAGTTGTACGAAGAAGAAGATATTGATGTAGAATTGGCACTTATTCAAAGAAATTTGGACTTGTTGAAGAAGAGGAAACGTAGGAGATAAATATTTGAAAGTACTGCAGATGGCAGGAGTTAGAAGTGAAAGGGATGCCTGAAGAAGCATACGAAACGGTAGAAGTGGTCTTGAAATATTGATACAAAAGGGGTGATGGAATTTTTTCGTTACTGTTGGTAATGCCGTGTTTCCAAGAGAAACCAGATCAAAAGTTCGTTGATAAGTAGAGGTTGGCTACTACGTTGAAGTAATATTGGATTAGTGGCCATGTAGTTTACAGTGCTCACTTAAGAGGTTATTTTGGATGTTATGTGCTGTTGGGAGTTAGGAGATAATAAATGGTATGGTAAATGTTGATTACTGATTTGTTTAGATAGATAGAACAGATGTGATTCTAATTGGACTGTAGTTAACAGATATACAGATGGACAGTGAACTGTTTAGTTTTTCGGTCATAGATATACTAGAATGACCTGTATAAATAGATATACGTTGTTTTACTTAGTATGAGGGGCCAATGTTGGTGGGTCACTATACGAGGTTGTAATAAGTTTTTATGATTGAGTTGGTTCTGGAAAATGATGGCTAATGTTTAGTTGCTTTAGTCCTTCATTATAAGTTTTTTTGTTTTGGTTTTGAAAAATAATTGTGGTTATTTGGTTTATTGAGTTAGAATAGGGTGATTGTGTTCCTAGCATTTGAGTTGATAAAAAACTATTGGGCCGTAAAAGTGTCCAATAGAGATAGCTAGAAGTAGGGTGTTTTATTCTGATTTGATGCATGTTATTTTATAAATGTGTTTTTCCTTATATTAATTTGGAGTTATGACGGCTGGTGTGATTTGATCTTGATTACATAAATGGTTTTGTATATTAAGTTACTTGGTTAGTAAATAAGTTATGAAGTTAGTTAATTAAGTTTAATTTTCAAATATAAGAGTTTTGCTTAAGGTTTTCGTTCAGAAAGGAGTTAATAAAAACTAAATTATCCACTGATATAAGGTAGGGGGAAGCTTAGATAACCTGAATGTTGAAATAGTTAAGCAATGCTGTGCATTCATAAATTAGTGGGAAATCAGGGTTGGTGAACGTGTGTACACGAATGGATAGACGTATCCAGGGCTTGCACACACGTCACTGTGTTCATAAATGGCAGTATGGGAAGTACGGGGGCAAGAAATAGGGGCTGTGAAATACCAGCTTTAATTTTATTAAAGGTGTTCATAAAATATGAACATGGGCTCAGGGTGGAAGGAACAGAATTGTGGTTGGCAATGTCAATGTGGAATGTATAAGCTTTATGAAAACTTATGCCAAATTGTTTTATAACGAACAACGATGTATTTCATAAGGTGTTTTAAAAAATTATTTTACAAATTTTTTTTATTGGCAAGGGAGGTAAAGGGTGAGTGTCTTAAATGAGCATTACTGTATGTACATGTGGTCATGTCGTGTATTCATTCTTTATACTTCTTACTAGGTGCGCACCGCTTCTTTACTTTTTCTAACTACATTGTTTTTGTACGTCCTCGGTTTTGGAAGAGTGGGAAGTTTTATAAAAAAGAAAAATGTTTCGATAAAGAATTTATGAGCTGTTCGTATAATATGTGTATTTGATACAGGAAACGGGAGGAGCTAAGAAAGAACCAGAAAAGTAGAAATATATAGTAGATAGCTATATAATTTTGAAAAAAAAAAAGAGAAGGAAGGAAAGAAGGACTATTTGGATTAACAGGGTTACCATACGTGGTATTATACAAAGAGAGTTCGAAGAAGAAGTATATGGGGGGGGGGGGGGGGTTACTAGCAAACCATATCACTGGGAGAAGAGTTAAAAGATATATTATTTACTTGAGCTGATTTAGGGAAGATTAGAGGAAAAAGAGGGAATAGAGTAAGGGGATTAGGAGTAAAGATTTTTCCTTTATAAGGAAAATTCTTTAATAAACATGGGGAGGTGTAACAGTAATGGAGTACTGGGGTATTATTAGGATCAAGTGGGAAACAGATACAGCACGATTGAGCATTGAGACTGAAAGCGGGGGGAGATGCTCAATCGTGACGTATTGGGTTGGCAAGGGCAGTTAACATCACACCCTTGAGAGGTAAAGAAGCAAGTTGTCATCATGAAGAAATAAACAGTATTTGCATAAAACCAACACGTCTTGTGAGTTCCTGCTCTGTTACAGAACACCAGGACTCCTAAATCCAGTGAGCAATAATCAATTGATTATGTGGTTGTTTCGGGATTTGAAATTTAAATATTGAGCACAACCCACTACTGGCAACGCCGATCGCATTCTGGTATGAACCTAAGGCCTATCCACGTCAATATGGAAGCACTATACTCGAGTTTCGCCCTCGTTTGAGCTCGTCAGTAGTGCATATCCCTGACCGGATCCGGAAACAGTCCCGGATCACGCGTGTGAAGCGGGTGTGTAACCACGCGGCACACACTGGACACACCAAATTATCACAACAGAACATCACAACGCTACCCATCGTAGGCTATGCTCAAGATTGCCCAATCGCCGAGACCGACGTCCGTCAATCGATGGGCCCCGAGCGATCAGGACTTCTCATTGGCAAGGAACACCAGGCCTCCTAAATCCAGTGAGCAATAATCGATTGATTATGTGGTTGTTTCGGGATTTGAAATTTAAATATTGAGCACAACACACTACTGGCAACGCCGATCGCATTCTGGTATGAACCTAAGGCCTATCCACGTCAATATGGAAGCACTATACTCGAGTTTCGCCCTCGTTTGAGCTCGTCAGTAGTGCATATCCCTGACCGGATCCGGAAACAGTCCCGGATCACGCGTGTGAAGCGGGTGTGTAATCACGCGGCACACACTGGACACACCAAATTATCACAACAGAACATCACAACGCTACCCATCGTAGGCTATGCTCAAGATTGCCCAATCGCCGCGACCGACGTCCGTCAATCGATGTGACCAGAACGATCAGGACTTCTCACTGGCAAGGAACACCAGGCCTCCTAAATCCAGTGAGCAATAATCAATTGATTATGTGGTTGTTTCGGGATTTGAAATTTAAATATTGAGCACAACCCACTACTGGCAACGCCGATCGCATTCTGGTATGAACCTAAGGCCTATCCACGTCAATATGGAAGCACTATACTCGAGTTTCGCCCTCGTTTGAGCTCGTCAGTAGTACATATCCCTGACCGGATCCGGAAACAGTCCCGGATCACGCGTGTGAAGCGGGTGTGTAACCACGCGGCACACACTGGACACACCAAATTATCACAACAGAACATCACAACGCTACCCATCGTAGGCTATGCTCAAGAATGCCCAATCGCCGCGACCGACGTCCGTCAATCGATGGGACCCGAACGATTAGGGTAGGCCTTAGTTCATACCAGAATGCGATCGGCGTTGAAAGTAGTGGGTTGTGCTCAATATTTAAATTTCAAATCCCGAAACAATCACATAATCAATTGATTATTGCTCACTGGATTTAGGAGGCCTGGTGTTCCTTGCCAGTGAGAAGTCCTGATCGTTCGGGTCCCATCGATTGACGGATGGTGGATCTGTAGAGTGAGTGTGTCTTGCCCACTCCTGATAACCTCTATTGGAATCCCATCCTTACCTGGAGCCTTGCCAGATGCAAGTTCATTTATAGCACACTTAACTTCTGTTATGGTGGGAAGTGTGTCCAGGTGGTCAAGAGTTGGTAGAGCCTCTATGGTGTTGAGGGCATCATCCGATAATTTGGTCTCAATTGAGTAAAGCTCCAAATAGTGCTCTACCCATCGGTCCATCTGCTGTTTCTTATCAGTTATGATTTCTCCAGTCAAGGTTTTCAATGGTGCACTTCTTTTGATCACTGGACCGCAGACTTTCTTTATTACTTCATACATGCTTCTTATGTTTCCCTTATCACTTGCGATTTGAATGGACTCACATAACTTGATCCAATAATCATTTGCACACTGCCTGGCAGCCTTTTGCACATCCTTCTTAGCTTGCCTTAGCTCACTCAGAGTGTTACTCGTTGGTTCTTCCTTGTTTCTTAAGAGAGCTATCTTCTTTTATCAATCAAGGGCTGCAGAGTCTCGCTGTTTGCCGCAAACCAGTCCTGCTTCTTAAGATCCACAGTGCCGTAAACCCCTACGGCAGTTTTATAAAGCGTTTCCTTAAGTTGACCCCACTCTTCATTTACTGTACAATTTTCTGGTGTATCAGTGAAAGCGCCTTCAAGTTGGTGTTGAAACTGAAAGCACTTTTCAGGATCGTGAGTGTTAATAATATTAATCATGGGGCTAGATTTGTGCTTAGCTGTGTAGATTCTCTTTGGTCTCAGTCTAACCCTTGCAACAACCAAAGAATGATCCGTATCACAGTCAGGACTGTGATAACTTCGAGTCAATGATATATGATTCAGATGTTGTCTCCGTGTGATGATGAAGTCCAGCTGGTTGCAATGGCCGGATCTTGGATGTTTCCATGTGACCTTATGCATATCTTTTGTTTTAAAAAAAGAGTTTGTAATACATAGGTCATTACTGGTGCAATGCTCCAGCAGCCTTTGCCCATTTTCATTCATGCGACCGATGTTGTATTTTCCAAGGCACACTGGCCATGAAATCGAGTGCTTGCCCACACGAGCATTGAAATCACCGAACATATAAATGTAGTCAGATTTTGGAACTGTCTTGATCAAGGAGTCTAACCCCTAATAGAACGAATCCTTCACATCATCAGAGGAATCGAGTGTCGGTGCATATGCAGTAATAATGGTGGCAAAACCACAAGAGGTTGCCAAGCGCAGGGATAATAGTCTTTCATTTCCTCCTGCTGGAATTTCAATCATTCCCAGTAGCGAATTCTTCACTGCAAAGCCCACACCGTGTTGCCTTTTTCTGCCTGCCCCCTACCCTTCCAAAAAAGGTGTTTGAATAACGAAGACACAAACAATAGATTGCACGATTTATTACCTGACATATTTCGCTGCATCTCGTCAGGTACATACTGCAGAAATCACACAACTTACGTGAATTAACTAGATAAATCCTTCAAACTGAAATATACACATGTTCGCACAATAATGTCGATTGTCTACCACGGTAATTTTAAACCGACTAACATGTCTTTCTGCTTGCACAAGGACGGCTTACGAAGGTTGATTATTATAGCTTCAGCAAACTTTAACAATCGACTACTTTGTGTGTTGAACAACACACGGAAGGCACTGTCTCTTTCAACCACGTGACCGCTCTCGAGCACATGTCTCGCGACCGATGAAGCAGGACTGTTCCGGTGTGTCGGCCTGCCTAGGCTACCATCTTCTGTGTGTAGTATCTTGTCCACCCAATTCGGAATGTGTTCCGACACCCTGTAATGTAACTGTCGCTCAGTTCTACCTATATAGATGGCCTCGCATCTGCACGTAAATTGGTAAATACAATTTGATTTGGCGTACAAAGCTACAGGTTCTTTTACTGCTGGGATGGGGATAGGTGTGTTTCTGTACCTGATGACTAGAGTTGCAGCACAGAATGTTCGCCCGACTGCTGTGATGAGCCGGTCCCGCAGACGTTGCATTACGTCATCTCCTCGGAAGGTTAGCTGGATGAATACCTTGAGTTTAGGGACTGTAGTTACTTCTGGTTTCGGTTTGGGCTGTTGGCAGTGGCGCTTTATAAATCCTGTTGAGTACCCATTCAGGTTTGAGGCATTCTTCAGAGTTTCAAATTCCTCTGTCAGTGTGTCCTGGGTGCATATCTTCCTAGCACGGTCAAACAGGGTCCGTACTAAGCCCCGTTTGTACTGGACAGGTGCGAAGCTCTGAAAATTTAAGTATTGGCCAGTCCATGTTTCTTTGCGGTACACCGATCTTTGAATTGTGCCGTCTGCTCTATGTCTCATTGGGATATCTAGAAACGGCTACGATTTGTTGTGTTCTTGTTCCATAGATAGAGAGATGTTTTTATGTGTCTCGTTTATTGTGGCCTGGAACGACGTTGCTTGTAGCTCGTCTGTGGTGATAATTAGTATATCGTCCACGTAACGACGGTAAAAGGCCAAGTTACTGATGTCTGAGTATCTCTTTTCTTTTAAGTGTACCATGAAGATGTCCGCTAGAATAGATCCAAGTGGGCTCCCTATGGTCACTCCGTCAATTTGGCGATGTGACTTGTTTAGAAAGTTGACTAGTATGTTGGCGGTACATAATTTTAATAGCCTCTCTAGAATAGCTGATGGTATGCCTAGTTTTAGTTGTTTGTCTCTAATGCGTTCACTTATTATATTCACGGTCTCATCTAATGGAAAGTTGGTGAATAAAGAGGCAATATCCATGGATGCCATGTGTTTGTTGTTTATGTCCATAGTATCCAATAATTCCACCAGTTCGAATGTATCTCTGAGTGTTCTTGGATCGAAGGATTGTCGTACTGGCTTTACAATTTTAGCTAGCCATCTCGCCATTTGGTGTTGTGCAGAGTTAACCATTGAAAGAATCGGTCTTAGTGGGATGCCGGGCTTGTGAAGCTTGGGTAGACCGTACATCTGAGGAGTTTGGGAGCCACGCGGTGTAAGCGTTTTTGCAGTGGCCTCACTGATGAGTCCCGCATTCACAAGTGACTGGATCTCTTTTCTCATTTTTGCATCCAGGTCCTCCGACTTGTTGACTATTTGCTCTACTCTAAATTTAGATGCATCTGATAATATTTCATCCATTTTTCTCTGGTAGTCTGACATGTCCATAAGTACTGCACCACTCCCTTTGTCAGGTTTGAATATTACGAGGGTTTTGTTAGCCTTTAACGCTTTTAAGGCAGTAAGGTGTTCGTTGGTCAGCGGACATGTCTGTTTAGAGGGTTTGTGCGATACTGGTGTTCTAAATCTATCAGTTAGGCCTCCAGCCACCCGACCGACTCAGCAGAAGTAGGTGATAACTTGGAGACTTGATCAAACAACATTTCAAATTTTGCTTGCGACTCAACACGGTTAATGTGTTTGGGCTTTATGCAGAATTTTAATCCGTATGCAAGGGCCTCCGTTTCAATGTTGTTGAGTACGTACGACGATAAGTTCCTCACATACTTCTCTGGGTTGTCTAGTACTGACGTTGTTATCTTTTTAGTGCTCAGTCATTTGTTGAGGCGAGCATTCTCTGCGATTTTCACCTTGTACACTGTTTCTGTACAGAATGTGGTGAACTTCAAGTAGCCGTACAAGCTCAATTCTTTGGTGACGTAGTAGGCAGAACTGTGTGTGCGCTTGAGGTTCGCCAGTTTAGACTGGGTTTCTTCTATCTGGTTTTTTGTCAGTCGTCTCAGATTTGTTCTTGTTGGACATATTCTGTCCGCCCTGAGAGATCTGAAATACCGGTGAGGGAATATTCCCGTCTTTAGGCATTCCTCGAGAAATCTCAATCGACACTCCTGTACCGATATTTTACACTTCAGCTTGAGTAATCCATCCAATCGCTTCACAGTTGGTAATGGGAGGCGACGTTTCAGAAATTCAAAACAATGTTTTCCCGTGATAAATTCGAATAACGAAGACACAAACAATAGATTGCACGATTTATTACCTGGCATATTTCGCGGCATTTCGTCAGGTACATACTGCAGAAATCACACAACTTACGTGAATTAACTAGATAAATCCTTCAAACTGAAATATACACATGTTCGCACAGTAATTTCGATTGTCTAGCACGGTAATTTTAAACTGACTAACATGTCTTTCTGCTTGCACAAGGACAGCGTACGAAGGTTGATTATCATAGCTTCAGCAAACTTTAACATAAAGTAATAGAATTATTACTCCAAGATGAACAATGTAAGAAAGCAGCGAAATATACCAGTCAATAAATGTTGCAATCTAATGTTTGTCTTCATGTTTGAAATTTACTACTTAAAAACAAGATGTTGGATTTTTTTCTGTCGGGGACAAAAAGAAAATCCTCAGGCTCAAAGACCCCTCTGCCATACACTGAAAGGTACTATATTGGCAGTAAATGACAGTTTTGACAGTTTTAAACATGGTTGTTAACATGTAACGCGATAGTTTAACATATTTGATTGTCAAAATATATCTGTTATGTCTTTAGCGGGTGTTAGTTTTGAGTCGAATATGTTATTCATACTTAAACTAAGATTGGCATTCTTCAATTCAAACATCGAAGATTGAGAGCATCTGCTGGATTTTTTTTCCACAGGACATGCTGGTGTGTTGGGAAATGAGCAGAAAGATAGATTGGCTGGGTGTGTACCGCCTGGTGGGTTATTGGTGGCATGATGAGGCAGATGTGGTCGGGACCCTTTGGGATCATGTGAATAGTGCAGAAGAACAGATAGATATTCGCGGACTGGAGTGAATGGTGCTGCAGGGAGTGACCAAAGGATATGAACGACAGGCAGGACTCGGGGGAAAGGCCTGAAAGACCATATTCAGACTGTTATTGGTACCATTAATATTGGGACTCTTCGCTGGCTGTTGTAGATGAGGACGGAGTCCGCATGAGAATATCCCAAATGCTCTAATGTGAGTTCTTGACTCAACTTCCTACAATCACATACAACTGAAATAACAACAAGATCTTACGACATCGATCCCATGTTTTTGTATTCCTCTCTCAAGGCTGCGCGGACTTTTGCATAGGACGTTGTATCCTTCTTCCAAAATTGGAGACACCTTGAGTAGAGAAAAACAGTTCATGATTTTACTAACACCCAAGGAATTAGTTAGTTAGTTAGTTAGTTAGTTGACAGATCATTCTCATTATACAATGAACCATTCAGACCATAAGTTCTCGGATCCCCTCCTCAGCAAATCCAGTAGCGTGTAGCGGCTCACGACACCAGTTCTGTGTTGGTTTATTAATCGTCTTTGGTTTCCTGCATATTGCTCTTGTATGGCCACACCTCTTTTAACTCGCTGTTCTCTCAGTCTGTCCATGGTTGTAGATTCACAGTGATCACTTGGTTCTCGCATACGACTTCCTGTCAGCCTGCTCCTTTCCTTGTACAACCGCATGCCCTGGCAAGAAAATGAAACTAATATTTGTCAGCTGTGATCACTCCAGAGGCAACAACCACTGTCTTCAGACCAACCCCACCTCTATCTTCCTGAGCATGCTCATAGAGTCACTAAGGAATCATGCTGATGTAAAGGTATGTGTCTCGAACCATGTTGTTGCTTTACTTACTGCCATGACCTCCATAGTCAGACACCCAAAGAATGTATTCGATTAAGACTATGATGACGGTTCTTAACGCAATTGAACACTGATAATAGCTTTTAACGCCATAAAACAATATCCAATGGATAGTTCGAGCAATCTCATGATTTCTGCATCACTCTTACAGACATTCTGTCATTACCAGCCTTGATTCTTGCCATAAGATCACAAGTGTTTATAATCTGATTCAGTGCTAAACGAAAAAGTATGTTTGAACCAAACATGATATACACTCAAATGAATAAGTATTATCATGTAAATGTTTGTTCTCTGAGTACTGAAATTGGGGAAGATACTAAGAAACAAAACAAACAACACGATATCCTTAGTACGGCGATATATCGTACTTCTGTCCAAATGAGAATTCACATGTGGCGATATATTATCCTTTTGCACTGAATCAACTAATTCAGTATTTAGCCTATCGTATAACATTCTACCAATCAAATCGCTCACCTTTCACACAAGGAACGAAGGAGAACTCTGGTACGTATTGATAGACGCTTACCGAATTCCTTCCGAATATAACTGCATCGAGAACCACAAGAAAATGAAGAGAATAACTGACATCGGCAAGCCCACGAGCAACCAATTGGCGAAGTCAACAGGGTTCTTGGCGTCGATCTTCATGTAAAGACTAAACGTGAAAGAAAGGGAAGGAAATGTAATGAAAATATATTGTAGAGAATTATACATTGATGGTCTTATGTGGCCGTGACATTTATTGTTGTAAGGGTTAACTAAGAAATAAATGAACGAACGAACGAACGAACGAACGAACGGGCGAATTTCATTTTCAAAGGGTCACAAATTGGGCACGCTGGCCCGTCTTGAATTCGGCCCTCCCAACTACTCATCTTTCGTACATCAGTTATCTGTCGTGCATGTTACAGTCACAAAGGAAAAACATTCACAAATGAATGCTATGAACATAAATAATGCATATTACGATGTTATTAGACTATATCGTCGTCGTCGTCGTCGTCGTCGTCGTCTCTCTCTCTCTCTCTCTCTCTCTCTCTCTCTCTGCTTCTCTCTCTCTCTCTCTCTCTCTCTCTCTCTCTCTCTCTCTCACGCTCGAATATCCTCGTTCACACTTAAAGTGAGGAGTGGTAAGCCTTGTTGTAAAGGCTGCAGTTAGTTAGTTAATAAGTTTGTTAGATATTAGTTAGTTAATTAGATAGTTAGTTAGTTAGTTAGTTAGTTAGTTAGTTGTCTAGTTAGTTAGCGAATTGCTTTGTTAGTTAGTTAATTAATTAATTAGCTAGTTATTTAGTTGATTAGTTTGATAGTTAAATGTTAGTTGCATATCCGTTTACGGAGGTCGCATCAACCTCAGCATTTTGATGCTGTTTGTGATCTCGTGGCAAGTTTAAGTTCAGTAATTTGCCATTGCTTTTTGAAGTTGGACGGCAAAGGGTCACCCCATTATGCTCAGTTCCTGTACCAGTGAATATCACCCATAATGCTCCTCACTGCCCCATTTGGTAGCAGAAATGAACGGTCGGTGTGTCCGACCTCGGCAGGCGAGGTTTTACTTCATCTAGACAGATTCCACCCGAGGTAACAGGCAGGCGAGGTTTACTTCATCTAGACAGATTCCACCCGAGGTAACAGGCAGGCGAGGTTTACTTCATCTAGACAGATTCCACCCGAGGTAACAGGCAGGCGAGGTTTACTTCATCTAGACAGATTCCACCCGAGGTAACAGGCAGGCGAGGTTTACTTCATCTAGACAGATTCCACCCGAGGTAACGGAAGGCGAGGTTTACTTCATCTAGACAGATTCCACCCGAGGTAACAGGCAGGCGAGGTTTACTTCATCTAGACAGATTCCACCCGAGGTAACGGAAGGCGAGGTTTACTTCATCTAGACAGATTCCACCCGAGGTAACAGGCAGGCGAGGTTTACTTCATCTAGACAGATTCCACCCGAGGTAACAGGCAGGCGAGGTTTACTTCATCTAGACAGATTCCACCCGAGGTAACAGGCAGGCGAGGTTTACTTCATCTAGACAGATTCCACCCGAGGTAACAGGCAGGCGAGGTTTACTTCATCTAGACAGATTCCACCCGAGGTAACAGGCAGGCGAGGTTTACTTCATCTAGACAGATTCCACCCGAGGTAACGGCAGGCGAGGTTTACTTCATCTAGACAGATTCCACCCGAGGTAACGGCAGGCGAGGTTTACTTCATCTAGACAGATTCCACCCGAGGTAACGGCAGGCGAGATTTACTTCATCTAGACAGATTCCACCCGAGGTAACGGCAGGCGAGGTTTACTTCATCTAGACAGATTCCACCCGAGGTAACAGGCAGGCGAGGTTTACTTCATCTAGACAGATTCCACCCGAGGTAACGGCAGGCGAGGTTTACTTCATCTAGACAGATTCCACCCGAGGTAACGGCAGGCGAGGTTTACTTCATCTAGACAGATTCCACCCGAGGTAACGGCAGGCGAGGTTTACTTCATCTAGACAGATTCCACCCGAGGTAACAGGCAGGCGAGGTTTACTTCATCTAGACAGATTCCACCCGAGGTAACAGGCGGGCGAGGTTTACTTCATCTAGACAGATTCCACCCGAGGTAACAGGCAGGCGAGGTTTACTTCATCTAGACAGATTCCACCCGAGGTAACAGGCAGGCGAGGTTTACTTCATCTAGACAGATTCCACCCGAGGTAACAGGCAGGCGAGGTTTACTTCATCTAGACAGATTCCACCCGAGGTAACAGGCAGGCGAGGTTTACTTCATCTAGACAGATTCCACCCGAGGTAACAGGCAGGCGAGGTTTACTTCATCTAGACAGATTCCACCCGAGGTAACAGGCAGGCGAGGTTTACTTCATCTAGACAGATTCCACCCGAGGTAACAGGCAGGCGAGGTTTACTTCATCTAGACAGATTCCACCCGAGGTAACAGGCAGGCGAGGTTTACTTCATCTAGACAGATTCCACCCGAGGTAACAGGCAGGCGAGGTTTACTTCATCTAGACAGATTCCACCCGAGGTAACAGGCAGGCGAGGTTTACTTCATCTAGACAGATTCCACCCGAGGTAACAGGCAGGCGAGGTTTACTTCATCTAGACAGATTCCACCCGAGGTAACAGGCAGGCGAGGTTTACTTCATCTAGACAGATTCCACCCGAGGTAACAGGCAGGCGAGGTTTACTTCATCTAGACAGATTCCACCCGAGGTAACAGGCAGGCGAGGTTTACTTCATCTAGACAGATTCCACCCGAGGTAACGGCAGGCGAGGTTTACTTCATCTAGACAGATTCCACCCGAGGTAACGGCAGGCGAGGTTTACTTCATCTAGACAGATTCCACCCGAGGTAACGGCAGGCGAGGTTTACTTCATCTAGACAGATTCCACCCGAGGTAACGGCAGGCGAGGTTTACTTCATCTAGACAGATTCCACCCGAGGTAACGGCAGGCGAGGTTTACTTCATCTAGACAGATTCCACCCGAGGTAACGGCAGGCGAGGTTTACTTCATCTAGACAGATTCCACCCGAGGTAACGGCAGGCGAGGTTTACTTCATCTAGACAGATTCCACCCGAGGTAACGGCAGGCGAGGTTTACTTCATCTAGACAGATTCCACCCGAGGTAACGGCAGGCGAGGTTTACTTCATCTAGACAGATTCCACCCGAGGTAACGGCATCTGTGTATGCTTGGGTAGCTTGTTGCTCATAACAACTTTGTCAGGACGTTAGCCTAACCGCCTGCTCTGTACTATTTCCCGCTATAAGAAATATTTTAGCCTGTGTCAGACAGATTGATGGGAAGACAGACAGGAAGTGAGGATGTCAGACAGGCAGGAAGTCAGAAAGATAGACATACAGGAAGTTAGAAAGACTGACACATGGGAAGTAAGAAAGACAAACATATATGAAGTAAGAAATACAATAAAACAGACATATAGAAAATATGAAAGAAAAGCAGGCAGACGGGAAGTAATAAAGGCACACACAAGAAGTAAGGAAGAAAGGAATAAAAACAGCCAAGCAAGTAGTCAAACATGTTGATGGAAAGACAGGCACACATGGCGTTATAAAGACATATATACAGGAAGTAAGAAAGACAAACAGACAAACAGGTAGACAACAGACAGACAGACAAAGAAACAGATAGACAGACAGACAGAAAAAGACAGAAAGACAGACAGATAGAAAGACAGACAGACAGTCAATCAGGTAGGCAAAGACAGACAGACAGACAGACAGACAGACAGACAGACAGACAGACTACTCACACATCCGATAAGCCTTTAAAGATGACATTTGGCGGGGTTCCAGTTAAAGTGGCCATACCTCCTATATTTGAACTGAAGGCAACGGCTAGAGAGAATGTCTTTGCGAAGCCGAGAAATTTCTTCTCTTTCTCCGCCCTGTTGACTATCACACTGAAACAGAAAACTTGTTGGTCATCATCATCATCATCTTCATCATTATCATTATCGTCATCATTATCTTCCACTGTTGCCGACAAGTGGCGTGGGGAGAAATAATTGGCGTTAACTTGTAAAGGAAGAGTTGAGTTGACTTGGGTTGAGCTAAGAACCGACATTACTGCACTAAGGACATTCCTTATACATACGCATATACGCATATACGCGCTCCGTCCCCTCGTTCAACAGCCAGCCAAGAGTCACACTACTAATTTTAATCCACCTGTTTTTCTTTTCTTCATATGCTTGATAGCGTCATTGACTTCTTCTTGTAGAATAGGTGGACCTTCTAAGTTACTTTCTTCTGTTAATTCTGCCCTTTCTCTGTCATGAAAGTCTCTTATATACTCATTCCACATCTTTATAATTGCATCTTCCTCCAATAATATTTTTCCTATTTTTTTAAAATATTTTAAACAGTTTATTCTTATTTTTTTTTCCTGTGAGCTCACCGATTTGTGTGTGCATATTTTTTGTATCTTTAACAGAATTTAATTCAATTTTCTTGCACTGTTAATTTAACCAACTTTCTTTGGCCGTCACACAGTTATTTCTCACTTCTTTATTTATCTCATTATATTCATGTTTATCATGTTAACCCTGTTTTATTTTGTCCATCAACTTTAATGTTTCTTCAGTCATACATTTTTTTCCCCTTAGCCCTTTTGTTTCTCTCACGTAATATTTCTTTGCTCGTTTGATGAATGGAGTCCCTTAATAGTTCTGACTGTTCGTTTATATTCTATATTTTAGCTATTGCATTATACCTATTTTTCACAATAACTCTGTATTGTTCTTTAATTTCTTTATCTACCTTTAAAACCTCTTTACTAAGTCTCATGTTCATAACCACGTTTTTACTTCTCTTCAGTCTTACTGTTATTATTCCACATCGTGGTACATGATCACTATTACAGTCAGCACCCGGCATTGTCTTTACATTAATTAATGCACAGGAACGGAGCATAATCATTATTATTATGTAGTCAATATGGTTGAGTATTTTCTTATCAGGGCTTTTCCTTGTGTAAAGTCGTCTTTTATGGTGTTTAAACCAGGTGTTTTCAATTATCATATCATTGATATTTGCCCATCCTATTACTTGTTCTCCTCGTTTATTTGTTTGTACCCAAACCATAATTCCCCACTACATCCGCCATTTTCCTTTTCCTACTTTTGTATTGAAATCACCTAGTATTATTTTTATAACTTGTAATTTAATTTGAGACATTATATATAAACAAATAGAAACGAAAATATAAATATATAAAAATAGAAACAAATAGAAAAAAAAAACCGATTTGGACCCTTTCACAAAGTGTGACTACCTACACACTCACACAAATGTTGGTAAAACTAACGCCAAGGGAGATTAACACAGCCGCTGTCTAACTCAAGGACAGATAACTACTGTCAGTTTATATATATATTCCATGCTCAGTCTTCGTAGACTTAGATGGATAGGACATCTTAGGCGGATGGATGATGGTAGAATACCAAAGGATATCTTTTTTGGTGAATTACAGATGGGTAAGAGATCTCAGGGTCGGCCTCTACTACGATACAAAGATGTGTGTAAGCGGGACATGATTGATACAGGCATTGATAATGCACATTGGGAGCAAGTCGCCGCTGAACGTGTTGCATGGAGGGCAAATATCAGAAATGGAATAAAGTCAAAGGAGAAAATTATTGCAGAAAAGTCACACACCAAGCGTTTGAGACGTAAGATGGTGCATGATGGTGGAAATGACCACGTGTTCACATGCACCCACTGTGAACGGACATTTACAGCGCAAATTGGCCTTATCAGTCACACTCGCTACCGCCATAGTTAAAAGTTATTATGCCTTTTTAAAGCACAAACTATCGTCTGTCAAGACGGCAAGGTGCCAATGTATATATATATATATATATATATATATATATATATATGATATAGCAATAATAATGGGAGATGTTAATGCAAAAGTAGGTGCAGGAAGAGCTAAAAATGAGAGGCAAAATACCCTACGGAGTGCAGACTGTGATACAGATCATCAGTTATTAGAAGCAGATCTGAAATTAAAACTCAAAAAGCTTACCCGAGGAAGAAGGCCACTTCGTTTTGATCTCACAAAAATACCAGATGCATACAACATAGAAGTTAGGAATCGCTTTGGGGTCTTGATGTCTGTACAAGAAGAAATGACGCCTGATGAACTGGCAGTATAAGCTAGAGATATAATGATAACTGCAGCCAGAGATTTCATTCCGACCAAGAAAAAACTACGTAAGCCATGGATTACATCAGACACGTTAGAATTAATAAAACAACGAAGGGAGCTGAAACAGAAAGGAGATGAATCCATTAACAGCAGGATGAAGTATAAATCTTTAACTCGAGAAATAAGAAAGAACACAAGAAAGGACAAAAATCAATATATACAAGATTGCTGTACCAGACTAGAGCAATATCATAAGACTGGAAGAGATTATGAAATTTTCAAAGAAATGAAGTTATTGACAAGAAATGTTCAACCTCAATTGAATGTTATCTGTGACAAGATGGGAAATATCTTAACATAATCTAGACAAATTCTAGAAAGATGGCAGGAGTACTGCAGTGGAATGTATGATATGAGTGACAGTGAGGATATGAATGAGATACATGAGCCAATGACAGCAGAGACAGAACCTGAACCCTCAGATGAAATTGCTTGGGCTATAAAGAACCCGAAGAATGGTAAATCACCTGGATGTGATGAGATAGCAGCTGAACTAATTAAAGCGGGAGGAGAAGAAAGCATACACATATATCATGCATTATGTACAAAGATTTGGAAATATGGTATATGGCCAAAAGATTGGAAGAGAACTATCTTCATTCCAATACCAAAATAGGGCAACCTGAAATTATGCACCAACTATAGAACTGTTGCCCTGATCAGTCATGCAAGTAAAATTCTACTAAAAGTCATAATGTGAAGACTTCGTAAGAAAATGGAAGAAGAGATTAACGTGGTTCAAGCTGGATTTAGACAAGGAAGAGGAACAAGAGATCACATATTCAACATGCGTTTAATAATAGAGAAGTGCAGAGAATTTACTGTAAACCCATTCTCATTTTTTGTGGATTATTCAAAGGCATTTGACTGTGTTCAACATCAGAAACTTTGGGAAATCATGAGGAATATGGGCTTTCCATCACATGTAGTACAACTCATAAAAATGCACCATCTAGACCAACAAGCAGCAGTTAGAATAGATGGAGAGATATAAGATTGGTTTGACATCAAGCAAGGAGTCCGTCAGGCTGCGTGCTGTCACCCTATTTGTTTAACCTGAACGCCGAAATTATAATGAGAAATGTAAGAGATGATATAAACAGGGAGCTATATGATGCCCTAAATATCGGCGGTGATGACATACCAGAGATTCGATATGCTGATGATACAGTATTACTATCCACAACACAGAATGGAATAGAAAACCTAATAGCCTCAACCCAATTGAATAGTGAAAATCACAACTTATATCTTAACATAGCAAAAACAAAGATAATGTATACAGATAAAACTACTATGGAGAAAGAAATATACATTACTGGGGGAAAATTGGAGGTGGTGGAAAATGTTGAATACCTTGGGTCATTGATCACCAATAACGGTGACACAATGAAAGAAATTAAACGCCTTTGAATATAAATGTTATAGACGACTTGTAAGAATATCTTGGGTAAAGAAAAGAACAAATGCATCCATACTTCAAGAGTTGAAAATTGAGGAGAGTTGGCTATTAAAGACGATAAAACAAAGAAAATTGAATTATTTTGGTCACTTGAAACGTCACGAAAGTTTGGAGAGAACAATAATGGAAGGGTATATGCCTGGGAAGAGAGGAAGAGGAAGGCCAAAGAAAAGATGGGTGCAGGATGTGGCGGATGATCTCCAGATGGATGTATCAGACGCGGGACATCTTGCTCATGATCGAGAGGTTTTCCGGAAGGTTGTTATGGGAGCGAGGTTCTGCAAAGGACATGCTACTGAATGAATGAATTATATATATATATATATATATATATATATATATATATATATATATATATATATATATATATATATATATATATATGTGTGTGTGTGTGTGTGATGACGTCAGACCATGCGCGCTACTGCACGCGCTGTTGTCAACGCGAGGCCGCGAGGCGGAGATCTACTTTAACCAGAGTATTCGCCTTACAAAGTTACCCCATAATAATCGATTACGACAGTGTAGAGTGATGAGAAATTACACATAAATACTAGAATGGATGTTGAATGCAAACATGCATTTATTATCACTGCCGTCACTCTGAATAGTCCATACGAATATTAAATGATCATCGATATATTATGACATGGAAAACTGCTATTTCTCGCCATTTAAATAGTCCATTACAGCATCATAGCATGAATCTTCATCATTTCCGTTTGGGATGTTACCTATGACCTAAATAGTTGAAAATTACACAATACGTGTACAAATGGATGCTCAATTTAATTATTAATACTAGCTCAATGCCCAAAGTCTATATAAAACGGAATTTACAAGTCTACTTACGTCTTATCTCCGTAAGAAGAAAAAATCTAGAAGCCAAGATGTATAGACAATGGAGGGTACTATTATACTCGGTAATCGGTTTCTGTTTTAATGTAATCTTAAAATAATCGGGGAATTTAACATAACGAGTACGCTTACTGTCCCAATATTGGAGACAAAACAAATAACTGAAGGTAATCGGGGAAAAAAAAATAATTTCGGTACAATTCGGCAAACATTGAACAGTAGTACCTACCACTTAGGATACCGTTCCTCGTGTCACATCCCTTTTTGGTATAACTATGTGAGAATGTCTTGGTTACATTAAATTGTCTCTAAGGATACCGTTCCTCGTGTTACATCCCGTTTTTGTATAACTATGTGAGAATGCATTGATTACGTTAAGTTGCCTCTTAGGATACCGTTCCTCATGTCACATCATTTGTTGGTACATCTACGTGAGAATGTCTTGGTTACATTAAGTGGCTTCGTATGATAGCGTTCGTCGTGTCAAATCCCTTTTTCGTATAACTACGTGAGAATGTCTTGGTTACATTAAGTTGCCTCTTAGGATACCGTTCCTCATGTCACATCATTTGTTGGTATATCTACGTGAGAATGCCGTGGTTACATAAAGTGGCTTCTTATGATACTGTTTCTCATGTTACATCCCTTTTTGGTATAACTACGTGAGAATGCCATGGTTACATTAAGTTGCCTCTTAGGATACAGTTCCTCATTTTACATCCCAAATTGAATACGGATCTGCGAGGCTAAGTGATTTACGCAACCTGTCTGGCGTTCGAAGGTCACATAACTCACATGCAAGATCACAGGATCCCTAAACGATATTTTACGGCGAGTTGCGCTGTGGTAAACGCTCCCAAGGCGGCCAGAAGACACGCTTTAAGAACTCTCTGAACATCTCACTAACAGCATTTGGAATTCATCGCAACACTTGAAAGACTGCTGTCAAAGACCGAAATTCGTAGCGTACATCAATACACAAGGGTTTAGACACTTATGGAGCAAACAAGACTGCAAGAGCTGTGGAAAAAAAAAGCTGGACAAACAAATCACTGCAGGAGATCCTCCGCTTGGAACGTCAAGCATTCTTTTGCCACATTGTCAAATACATTTCGAGCCAAAATAGACCTTACCAGCCATCTTAGAAGTCAAGGCTCTAAACGTCCAACCCCACTGGATGAAATGAACGGTCATCATCATTCTTTATGTACAAACACAACGTCGCTAATTTCACAAATGTAATTTTCTTGCAGATTCCTGGGAAAGCGGTTGATCTCTTTCTTATTGTTAGATATAATGTTTTAGTCTTAGATAGTTTTTGTTATGGATTTAATATGCGCATGTGCAGATATTATACTGTAAGAGATAGAAGAATATTGATGAATAAGTGAGAAGAATATAGATGCCAAACTAAGAAGGATATAGATTGAAACTAAGAAGGATGTAGATGACAAACTAAGAAGGATATGGGTTGTAATTATTATGTCATTTTTTTAAAGCGCAATGTAACATAATTTCGTCTGTCAAAACGGCAAGGTGATAGCAGATGTTTATCAGCTTGTCTCATTTTGCCCAAGCATAGTTGCATATCCTTTACAGGACGTTGTATCCAACTCCAGCATTTTTGTCTGTTTGTGATTTCTTGGCAAGTTTACGTTCTGAACGACAGGGACTCATAACATGTTATAAAGAAGAAGAGGTAGAGAAGGAGGAGGAGGTGGTGGAGGAGATGGTGGAGGAGGAGGCGTAAGAGGAGGAGGAGGAGGAAGAAGAAGAAAAATAAGAAGAGGCAGACCAGGAGGAAGAGAAGGAAGACGAGGAAGAAGAAAGAAGAAGTCAAGTATAAGCGCAAAAATAAACAGAGAAGCAATTCATCAAAGATTACCTTTCTTCTTTCATTTCAACTTTCGTCGTGGCATTCATCTCCATATAGCTATTTTCCATACCCTCCACACCTAAAGCTGGGTCACTTCTACTGACTATCATCATCTCTTCCTGGTTGTCTGATTTCAAAAGTGAAGAGACATAAAATCAGTCTTTGATACAAAAGTGTACGCTGTCAGAGGTCTATACTAGGACGTGTCACTCAAGGTTGCTACGTCGAATGGAAAGGAATCTGCACTGGATGACTTTAAGGACACTTGTCCGCGACATCTGTCCGCGGTTTTTTGTAGCGTAAACTGCATGTTCAGAAAAATGGCGACAGGCCGTTCGCTGAACTAACTGGTTTGCCTCATGCAGTAATGCGTAGCTGCTGGTTTTCTAGTGACTGCCGCTTCCATCGACAATGAATTGTATTTTTCGGGGAGGACTTTTGTTTTGGAATTCAGGAAGCGGCATTATGCATAGTATACCTGTGTGGGCTGTTGGTTTGTCGAGACTCATGTCTGTTCCACTTTTTACAGTGGGCAGTGAGGAGCATTTTGTGTGATATTCACTGGCACAGGAACGGAGCATGACTGGGCCACTCTTTGCTGTAAAGTTGGAACCGCGACTAACTAACTAACTAACTAACTAACTAAGGACACTTGGTAATCTTCTGTCTTGTCTAGAGTGAGGGAGATGAGACTGAGTGTTACTCATCATTGGCTGTAATTTTCTCCCCATATGGTTTTAGGTATTCCGCTATTTCGCTTGCCTTTCACGTTCCGGACAAGAGATTGTCTAGTTATATTGTCCTCATGTTTTGCCAATGTTTGTTCTATCCAGCGCCACTATTTTTCCTCACCTCTTGCTTCACTGGTATTTGTCTAGTTCTACCTGTGAGCTCCTCTACATTGGTGATTCTGTCATACCATTTTATTGTCACCGTTGTCCGCAGCCGCGTTTCGAACTCGAGTATACGGGATCCGAACCGCGTCCGTAACGCCTTCGCCACGGAACAGGCTTATATCATTAGGATACCAATGGTTGTTGTAAAAAACCCAGCCTGAGGCTGAAATGGATCCCGGTTCTTGTTGACTTGAGACGGACACAGTAACTTCTCAGCCGGAGAGACTATGAGGAAGAACACTGTGTAACCCACCTTGCAGTTGAATGTGACGATCGGCATCAGCATGGCTGTGATAGCCTTGCGGATCATCTCTTCGGAGAGATTATGAAGAAGAACACCAGACAACTCACCTTGCAGCTGGCACTCCTTAACCTGCAGCAGTATGGCTGTGACGATCGGCATCATCATGGCTGTGGTAGCCGTGTTGCTCATCCACATGGAGAGGAACCAGGTCGGTAGCATCACACCCAGCAACAACCTGTTGGATCGGCGATCATAGAAAGTGGAGTAGATTAACTTTACAGTAAGACCAACACGGGAAGTGATGAGCTCTGCAAGAACACAAGTCACAGAAAGTGAAACAGTCCAGCTTTACAAGAACACAAGTCAAAGAAAGTGGGACACTCTAGCTTTACAAGAACACATGTCACAAAACGTGGAACTCATAAGCTTTACAAGAACAGATGTCACAGAAAGTCGAACTGATAAGCTTTACAAGAACACGTGTCACAGAAAGTGGAACTGATAAGATTTACAAGATCACAAGTCACAGAAAGTGGGACACACTAGCTTTACAAGAACACAAGTCACACAAAGTGGAACAGATCATATTTACAAGAACATAAGTCACAGAATGTGGAGTAGTTAACTTTACAAGAGGACCATCACAAGACACATAATGTGGCGTAGATTAACTTTACAAGAAGACCATCATACGTCACAGAATCATCAAACATGGACATTTGATTCGTTCAGCTTTACAAAATCACAATCACTAGTGACAGAATGAGGGTTCTTCATTCTGGGACATAAAACATTTACTTGGGCTATTCTGCATGAATCTTATAAAGCAAGCCCCTATAGAAATGCTATATAGAGCATGATTTATTGTATGGAATGTTAATGAACAGATTAGGAAAAGCTGGGAAGCAACGGATATGTAGTTCATGGGACGAATGTTTCGAATATCTTGAACTGTCAGAGTAACTAACGACAATTGCCTGGAAGAGACTAATGAAACTGAACATGTTATACAACAATAAGAAATAGACAAACAGCTGTCTTTGGTCATGTGATAAGACGAGAGACATTGGAGAACAGCGTAAACACTTGACAGATTGCTGTTTCACTCATTCCATTTTTAATTTTCCCGCAGTTCAACTTGTTTGAAGCAGCGGCCAGAACATTAAGAACCGCAATGAATCATCACGTTCCTACACCCTAATGCACCTTTCCACAGACGTGAAGCTTCAGGACCTTACTGGTTTCTGATCTTGGAGAGAGGATCGAGAGCATTGCAGCAAAGACGTTGTGAAGATGATGCCTCGGCATTGGATAGGGAGAAAAGTATCTTGTCATTCTATATGCGCAAGTACTGGTGTGGGATCTGAACGACAATAAATAGAGTGTCAGAGTTATATCTAATATTCCAGAATATTCATTAACCACACAATGATGCTGGGGCCCAAGAGCACGGATGTTCTTCTTTGGCAGCCTGGTCGTTATAGTTGAGAAACTGATCCTTCCCAAGCGTTTGACTCCGAGAACATTCATGAGCTATGGGGTCTGTTGGCTTCAGCAGAAACAGTAGCCAGAATGCTGACGATGGGCAAGGTAGACATTTTGAAGACTGTCTGTGAACGACTGCTAGTTAAAGATATAATAGCACAAACCAATACATATGCTAGGATGCTCGATTTTGGAGCTAAATGTGATTCTGGGTGGGAGGGATGTATGATACTAATAGACGATTCTTGAAAAGGAGAGTATGGCATACGAGGCTTCGACCTCCATCATGAGAATGGAGGTGGAAGCAGTCACAGTGGCATTCCGTTGGTTAGAGGAGACCACTGGAACACACACTGTCTTCATCATGAACTCAAGGAGTATGCTTAGTAAAGCGGAGAAAGGAATGTTTCGTGTGCAATGGATCACCTCGCTTCAGAGGTCACAGATTGTAATAATTGTACGGATATTTTGCCTTGGCCATGCGAGAGTGCGGCGGAATGAATAGGCTGATAGGCTGGCAGGGAATGCACCTCTTGGTGGTAGATTACCCATGGACAAGGGAGAGGTGGTTGTGCGCATGTGGGATCAGGTGGAAAAGGTGGAGGAACAGATTGAGAACCCGTATGTGGAAAGGATGAGATTGCGGGGGGATTCGCAGGGGTTCTGGCAGAATCTCAAAACTGAGAGGGTAAACGATGAGAACTTTCAATCCGATAGCAGTGGGAACGATTAGTAGTGTGACCCTTCGCTGGCTGTTGAACAAGGGGACAGAGAACGTATAGGAATGTCCCGAGTGCAGTGATGTTGATTATTAGCTCAACAAACCTCAACTCTGATAGGACGAATTTGGCGTGTCTACAACCAGTATATCAGTTGAGCATCTATGGCCTGTATAACATTTACACCTTGCGGCATATGCTTCTGGAGACAAAGCCTAATTGGGTTTACCCGAAATGTTATGATGTGGACAGACATGAACACCCGTGGCACTCGCTTCGGAAGATGGTTATGATGTTAGAAACAATGAACTTCATACCATTTGGCTTCTGTTCCAACTAAAGTCAGCGTTCTGAGAGCCAGGCGTTTGTGAAGGTTCCATTTCTCTACGGCTACGGCAACAATCAAGCTCCCAAGGAACAGCATCAGCGTGTCCTACAATGACATCAAGAAGTGCATTGTAACAGAAATGTTCACAAATATACAACATGAATTGTTTGGCGCTCATGGAAGAAGTAGAAGAAAGAAGTAGAGACTAGAGGACTCACTTGACAACATAAATAAAGACACATGTATTGTTTGGTGCTCATAGAAGTAGAAGAAAGAAGTAGAGACTAGACGAAGTCACCGACTATTCATCAAGGCATGGGAACACGTGAGCACGGAAGCTCATGCATTCTGTTTAAGATTACATGAACGTAGAGAGAGTATGATCGCCGATGCCAGTCGGCAAGGTATTTGATGAAATGTAAATGCATGCCTACTCAGACCACTTGCCAGGCAATACAGCGTCATCGGTGCACACAATAACCCATTTTGTGTGCTGACGAAAGCTTTCTAGCCTCAAAGGCCATTCTGTATTTTTTTTCAACACTGCCTTGCATTACAATCAGATGACTTTCTATAAATGATTATTGTACGTAAATTTTTATTGTTTATTTTTTATTTTTTTAAAAATTTGTTTTTGCGTTTGCTCGGTTTGAACTCAAGCGTAGTCCATAAGACTGTACTACTTCTAGTGCCTAGGTCTGATTGTTGTGTGTGGATTTGCTTTCCCTATTACCAGTGTCCCTCATGAACCCTCTCCGACTTTTGAGGTACTAGTAATTTATGTCTCCAAGTCAAGGACGAGAAGTCAACATTTAAGTACAAATGACTGGTGTAGGTGTTGAACCCGCAACCTCTGCGTAAGCACACCAGAAGTTTAACAGCGAGCGCGCTTATCCATTCCAGCATTCTGACCTCCTCTGGATGTATTTAGTTTGTCTACGTCCATATTATTTATGTTGAACGATGACTGTACTATACTATACTATATTACACTACACTACACTACACTACACTACACTACACTACACTACACTACACTACACGACATGACACGGCACGGCACGGCACGGCACAGCACTATACTATACTATACTATACTATACTATACTATACTATACTATACTATACTATACTATACTATACTATAATGACTGGCACCTTACCGTCTTGACAGACGATAGTTTGTAAAATGGAGTTATACCTCTCCATAACACAAAACCTGGGCTGAATTTAGAGACTGTGTTGCCGCATGATCCCTCTCACAGACAAGCTGCAGAAGCTGCCGGATCAGCAAAGCAATGCTCTAACTGTCCGCCTATCGGAGCTTCGATCCTAGACCAGTTGCCGACCAAAGCTTAGGGCCTGGTCTGCCCTGCCATGACATTTAGTCTTTAGATTGCATTTCCTCGCACTAGGATAAGGCTTGTACACTCCCAGTTGCGCTCCTCCGCCCGAAACTATGCTATACTATACTATACTATACTATACTATACTATACTATACTATACTATCATTTCTTTGATGAATACCTTTGACTACCAGAGCATCCAAGAACAACTGCCTGGAAGATGTCAATAAAACAAAAACATAATATACAACTAAGAGAAAGAGAAAGAGACACACATCTGTCCTTTGTCGTGCGATGAGTTGAGAGGCATTGGAAAACATCACTACCTCTGGACAGATCACTAGGACAAGAAGCAGAGGCAGACAGATAGAAATGATGCTGGAGGAATACCATCAAAGCGGGGGAACAGACTGAGAACCCATATGTGTAGAGAATGATATGGCGTAGAATCGGCAAGGGCTCTGGATGAATCTAAACACTGAGAGGAAACACCAGGTGAACTTTAAATCATATGGCAATTGGAACCATTAGCAGTATGACTCTTTGCTGGCTGTTGAACGACGGAACAGAGTGCGTGTGTGAATGTCCTGAGTGCAGAGTTGTCCTTTCGTAGCTCACCACACCTCAAATACCATCAACATAGTTGATCCAGAATGCCAAAAACCATGATATAGGGACATGCAAGAATACCAAATCGTGAGTCTAAAGCAGAATAACGGATGGATCATCTCGACTTGGAATAGTGCTGCAGGGAATAACCAGAGGATCTGGCCGACGCTCTAAACTCACAGGAACGGTCAGGCGACCACATAATCATACTGCTAATGATACCATAATTATTGGGACTCTTCGCTGGCTGTTGCATATGAGCTCAGAGCACGTAAAGTAATGTCCCGAACGCAGTTATGTCTGCTCTTGTCTCAACTCAACTCAATACCATAGTTAGTCAGTTAGTTGCGCTTCCAACTTCACAGCAAAGAGCCGCCTGATTTTGCTCTGTTCCTGTGCCGGTGAGTATCACATCAAATGCTCAACATTTCCCCATGTATAAAGTGGAGCAGACAGGAGTCTCGACAAATCAACAGCCCGTACAGGTAAACTATGAATAATGCCACTATCAGAATACCAACACAAAAAACCGCCTCGAAAAATAGTTCATCGTCGATGGAAGCGGCAGTCACTAAAATACCAGCAGCTACACATTACTGCATAAGGCAACCCAGTTAGTTCAGCGACCGGCTGGCCGCTAACATTCTAAACATGCATTTCAAGCAAAACTTAATACCAAAGAACGAGATCAGCGGAAAAACAAGGACATCTAAACAAGGCTCGTGTTGGTGATGACACATTTGATGACCTCGGGTATTCACCAGTGTGTAATATACATACCTGGACGTAGGTCCGACACACATCTCTGGCTGGCATGATTCCGAACACAGGAAACAGAATAACTGGCAACAGCGAGGTCACTGCCAGTGGAATGACCTCGGTGACCCAGTAGGTCCCGATCACTATCACACAGAAGCCACAATTTGCCACCTGACCACACACAAAGACAATATGGTTACTATATACTGCTGTATAGTCGTAATGTATGATAATTACTGTTAATTAATGTTTTCATTAATTCATGAATTGACTGAGTGAATGGCCGTGACACGGCTTTCGTATGGCTGGTATTACAGATTTACACTCAAGTTTGTGTGCAAAACTGTCTTGAGTTAATTCCATACAATGGTATGAGTGTCGGTCGTTCAGAAAGCAATGGCAAACTACTGAACATAAACATGCCCAGGAACCACAAACAGTCAGAAAATGCTGGAGTTGACTGCTACGTCCAGTAAAGAATATGCAACAAACTTAGTGCGTGCTAAGTGATTCAATGAGCCTGGCAAGAATTGTTGAGTTGGGCTCTGCGCCAGTGGGCAGAATCGCTGCGGAGGTCTGCTGTCCGTAGAGTCCCTTTCATCTTCGTCCCAGGACATGCGGGAGTTGAGGGAAATGAACGAGCTGATAAACCTGCTGGCTCTGTATCCTCTGCAGATGGTCAGGCTAGGGATGGTGCGGATGTTATTGGTGCCCCTAGAGCTAAGGATGGTGCGGATGTTATTGGTACCCCTAGAGCTAAGGATGGTGTGGATGTTATTGGTGCCCCTAGCCTTAGTTTGAATAAAAAGAAAGACAAAAGTCATGGTGATATCAATGAAACAATTTGTGCTTAAATGTGCAATTAAAGTGCATGACGTTATTTTGGGGCAAGTGCAGAAATTCAAATATCTAGGCACATGAATGTATCCCTGGTCTAGGGGTTACATGACTTTCTCCGTAATCCCGTATACTCTCGTGAATAACGTGACGTACGCGAGAATCGGTAGCGGTTCTCTCGTCGGTAACTTACGGGCTATGTGAACCGATCGCTCAGAGAGTAATGGCAAACTACTGAGCGTAATCTTCCCAAGAAATCAACAATCAGCTGAAAGATGCTGATGTTGACAGCGATGTCCTGTAAAGGACATGCGAACAAAACAAAAAAAAAGGCACATGAATAACATTAGATGGAAGATACATCACTGAGATAAAGGCAGAATAGGACAAGCAAACACTGCATTCTATCAAATGAAGAACTTTTTTTGCAAGTCACTGTTGTTGAATGTCAGAAAAAGAGTTCTTGCATGTTACATAGAACCAGTTTTAACATATGGCTGAGAATTCTGGATAATTAGTAAACAAACGAAAAATTCTCTAGAAGCCTTGGAGATGTGGTTTTATAGAAGAAGGCTTAATATTAATTGGACAGCCAAAAGTAGCTATCAGCGGAAGCTGAGTTGCAAAGACAACTTATCACAAACAACAGAAAGAGGCAGTCGTCGTTGTTTGGCCACGTTATGAGAAGACAAAAACTGGAACATGTTCTGACAACTGGAAAGATTTGCGGAAAGAAAGATAGAAGAATAACGCGTGAAAAGATTCTTGACAGTCTGTTTCATGGCACGGAAGGAAGTCAACACACGATGTCAGAGACCGTGGAGAGTAAAGTCTTTGACGTCAGTGACTCCGCATCGTTGTCTAGAATGAGAGATTCGGGAGTAGGAATTGGCACGTCCAGACACCAGAGGCACATTGGGAGAACGAGGGGTCTCGTCAACCAGCATAGAACTGGCACTATTAGCTGCAGAACGCTGATTTACATGTTGGGGGAGGATCAGAGCACCCCTGGATATATCCAGAAGCAAGGATGATAACCTAACTAACTAGTTAGTTAGTTATCCGTTGTGGTTTAATGTAATAACAGATTATTGCAGAAGAGAAATAAAATCAAAAAGAGGATAAGAATAGGCAAAAAATACTTTCAACAGCGTGAAACCAGTGTTAACATCTAAAGCGATTAACAACGCACTAAAAATTAGAATGGTCAAATGTTACGTATATTCAACACTACTGCATAGCGCGGAAGACAGAACAATGAAAAAGCAATTAGAAAGTCGAATAGAGGCCCCGGAGATGTGTATGTAGACAGAAAAATATGTCCTATTTCGTTGAAACAAAAAGAATCAAATACAGAGTTTCTAGAGAAATTGACATAATACTCTTATAAAAATCATACTGGAGGGCAAGGTTGAGGACAAGTGAGCAAGAGGTAAACAACGATATAATTGGGAAGATAACATCAACAGACTGACGAACATCAATCTGGCATAATGTACAGTCAGGACGAGAGGCAGACAATGTTAGAGATCCATTGCAGCCAACCTTCATTGTGGAGACGGCACCTGATTTATTGTTTGTATGGGTATCATCATAGCACTCCGGACATGGTCATAGGTAGGTAGGTAGGAAGGTAGGTAAGCAGGTAGACTAATATGTAGATATATGTAGACAGATGACGCTCACCAAACCCGACACCCCCAATGTGCCAAAGGCTTCGGACGGAGGAGTACAATTGAGAGGGTACAAACCTTACCCTAGTGCCAGGAAATGCAACCAAAGATATCATGGCAGGACAGACCAGGCCCGAAGCCTTGTTCGGCAACTTGTCTAGAATGGAAGCTCCGAGAGGCGGACAGTTAGAGTATTGCTTTGCTGATTCAGCAGCTTCTGCAGCTTGTCTTGTTCCCCATGTATTGGTGTTACCTTTCGTCTGGAGTAAACTAGACAGGGCGAGAGAGGGATCATGCTGCATGGGCAACACATGGTCTCTAAATTCAGCCCACACTTTGTGTTATAATCATCATCATCAAGTGCCCTGCCAGCTGGCGTAGGCGTTCATGGCTCTCCAGAGATCTCGGTCTTTGGTGTTCTGGATCAACTCTGCTGCTGATATTCCTCCATGCCACCGTCTCAGTCCATCCAGCATCATTTCTCTTGGTCTGCCTCTGCCTCTCTTCCCCTCGATCTTTCCAGTTGTAACGATGTTCTCCAGTGCCTTCATGGCTTTGTGTTATGGAGAGGTATAACTCCAGTTTACAAACTATCGTCTGTGAAGATGGTCAGATGCCAGTCTTGTAGACAGACACAATGGGGAGGTAGGTTATTAAGTAGGTGGATAGGTATATAGGTGAGTTGGTAGGCAGACTAGTATTATAAAATGTAGGTTAACATATGGGTAGGTTTGTGGACATATAAGATAGCTAGGTAGGTTTATATATAAACTGAATGTTAGGTAGGTAGGTTGTTACGTTGACAGGCAGGTAGATAAACTGGTAAACAGTTTGGTGGCCATATTAATAAACTGGTAATTATGTAGGATTGTGGTTAAGTAGGTGGGTAGGTCGGTAGGTAAGCATGTTGGTCGGTATATAAATAAACTCATATGTATTAGGTGGGTGGGCGAGTAGGTAGATTTGTAGGTAGGTGGGGGTGGGGGGAGTAGGTAGTTACGTAGACAAGTAGTTAGTTAGGTTAGGTGATATGTAAGTAGACAAGTGTGAAAGAACTACGTAGGTAGACAACTATATTAGGGAATAACATTTAATACTAATTAAGGAACACTTACTGAGTTTTGACCCAATATCGGTAGCGGAGATGCTAACACTGGAATCAACAAAGAGAGCCATAGCGTGTGTGATTTCCAGAACTTTCTCACACATCCACGTAAGGCCATTGGTGTCATTCTGTTTGTTTCGATGTCGTATCCGCCTAAACTGTTTACAATTTGACTCTGCTTTCATTGGCTGCGCTATCAAATACGTCACGGTACAGTTAATAATTTTGTCTCAGACGAGTCGTGACTTCTGGGGAAGTGTTCTTAAGGTTGACGGCTAGGCAAATGTAGCTGGACTCGTTCCTAAGAAAGAGAAAAGATGCTTGTTAATGTTTTTTAAAATGAAAAGTGGAAAGATGAAAGGATGTGTATGACAGTTACAGATGCGAGATTTCGGCTTTGGTGGTTACCTTGTAGTATATTTGTGGGAATGAACAGGATAATTGGCTGGCTCTCGTGGCTCTTGATAAGGAACACTGAGGTTCTCCGCAAAGGAGATATTTTCAAACTAAATTGTACCAAACAGTTTCCGGTCATAGTTAGTTGGTTGGTTGGTTGATTGGTCAGTTAGTTAGTTAGTTAGTTAGTTAGTTAGTTAGTTAGTTAGTTAGTTAGTTAGTTAGTTAATCTGTTGGGGTATCATCCTTGCACTCTGGATATGTCCATGGGTGCTCAGATCCTACCCGGAACATAAGCATCAGCGTCCGGTGGCTAATAGTGCCAGTTATGTGTTGGTTGACAAAGCCCCTCATCCTCCCGATGTGCTTCTCGTTTCTGGCTATGACAATTCTTACTTCCAAGTCCTCATTCTGGATAACGATGTGGATTCACCGGCGTCCAATGCCTAAGCTCTCAATTCTAAGAGCATTAATAATATCGGCTCGAACCACGGGCTGGCCATCTGCAGGGGATGCAGAGCCAGCAAGTTTATCACTACCCTCAACTCCCGCGTGTCCCGGGACGAAGATGAAGGCAACTTCTAACAGTGGACCTCCGCAGCGACTGAATCCACTGTCTGCTTACAGAACCCTGCTAAGGATCTGTAATGTTAAAGGGGTATCACCTTTTGTGAATGAAAGGAGGAATAGGTGCGCTCGTTTTCCCACGCTTAGCAGACGAAGAGTCCATTCTTCGAACTCTGGTCCGAACGTGCTCTTGACATCATTATCGCAGTTTCCTTCGATAACGCACCCGATGGGAGGCTATTTATAGTGTATAAATTATATCTTTTGCACGAGAAAACCAACATCGATGACTATATGCGGCTTAGACTGTGGGAATCACATATATAATTTGGTACTAGCAGGTAGGTTCGCGGTTGAGGACGGAGATTATGCGTGTGAAACTAATTGGACACCATCATCGTTATGTGCCATGCCGATAAGCATGGACGGTCATGCTTCGCCATCTTACACGATCACCATATTCGCGGATCAGCTCTGTGTTCTTGTCTCGACCATATCACGTGGCCAAACCATCTAGATATTTACATGTCTGCCTTCTCTTCCCCTCAATCTTGCCAGTTGTCACCAAGTTTTCTAATTTATAGGCCATATGAATGGTAGTTGTCCATCTGATTCAACATCTTTTTTGAAGACAGATCTCATCTCATCTCATTTTGTTCCTCTAGTACCTTGCGGTGTTGAGGTGAAACATAAACAGCAGCAGAGTTCCCGTTTATGGGCTTCATGTATCGAGATTCCTATGGGCTGTTATTCCCTCTGTCCATCGGTTTACATGGTCTGCCTCGTTTTCTGGTTCCATTTGGTCTGATCACCTGTAGGAATGTACCGGACTCACAATGGGTAGCTATGTGTGTACAGTAAGTAAAATTTTAAGTGACCAGTCAGATGTAGTATGTTATATTTAGCAATCGCTCACTAACATCAAAGCCTATATCAGGTCTATATTCTTGTCTCGATCATAATATACGACCAAGCAATCCATATATGTATTTAGTTGTGTTCCTCTTGATCTCTTCCCATCTAGCCTGCTGGTTGTGATTAAGTTGTGATGGTTTTTTTCCCCTTCTTGTCATAAACTCTCCAACATTTTTTGACTGTCTTGTTTAATCATCATGTTCCATACGGATAAGCGTGGGCGGTCATGTTTCGCCATCACACACGATCACCAGAGTCGTGGTTCAGCTCTTTAATTTTGTCTCGAGTATGCCATGTGGCCAAGCCATCCAAATATTTACCTATCTGCCTTCCCGTGTTGTTTTCTTCTTAATCTTGCCAGTTGTCGATAAGTTCTCTAGTTTAGTTTTTCTAACAACGTCTCATATCTTTAACCAGTGTAGGATTTGCATTTATTTCTTGAAGGACTGCCTAGTTGTTTTTCTTGTTCGTCCATTCTATTTATTGCTTGTTGATCAGACGACTGCTCTGTGGCGAAGTGGTTACGGACGCAAGGATGTTGTGGGTAGAGGATGTTGTGGTGGACAGAGAAGAATGTTGTGGGCAGAGAAGGATGTTGTGGGCAGAGAAGGATGTTGTGGACAGAGACGGATGTTGTGGGCAGAGAAGGATGTTGTTGGCAGAGAAGGATGTTGTGGGCAGAGAAGGAACTTGTGGGCAAATAAGGATGTTGTGAGCACAGAAGTATGTTGTGAGTAGACAAGTATGTTGTGAGTAGAGAAGTATGTTGTGGGTAGAGAAGGATGTTGTGGGCAGAGAAGGATGTTGTGGGCAGAGAAGGAACTTGTGGGCAAAGAAGTATGTTGTGAATAGAGAAATATGTTGTGAGTAGAGAGAAGTATGTTGTGAGTAAAGAGAAGTATGTTGTGAGTAGAGAGAAGTATGTTGTGAGTAGAGAGAAATATGTTGTGAGTAGAGAGAAGTATGTTGTGAGTAGAGAAGTATGTTCTGAGTAGAGAAGTATGTTGTGAGTAGAGAGAAGTATGTTGTGAGTAGAGAAGTATGTTGTGAATAGAGAAGTATGTTATGTGTAGAGAAGTGTGTTGTGAGTAGAGAAGTATGTTGTGAGTAGAGAAGTATGTTGTAAGTAGAGAAGTATGTTGTGGGTAGAGAAGGATGTTCTGAGCAGAGATGTATGTTGAGAATAGAGAAGTATGTTGTGAGTAGAGAAGTATGTTGTGAGTAGAGAAGTATGTTGTGGGTAGAGAAGGATGTTCTGAGCAGAGATGTATGTTGTGAGTAGAGAAGTATGCTGTGAGTAGAGAGGTATGTTGTGGGTAGAGAAGTATGTTGTGAGTAGAGAGAAGTATGTTGTGGGTAGAGAAGTATGTTGTGAGTAGAGAGAAGTATGTTGTGGGTAGAGAAGTATGTTGTGGATAGAGAAGTATGTTGTGAGTAGAGAAGTATGTTGTGAGTAGAGAGAAGTATGTTGTGAGTAGAGAGAAGTATACTGTGAGTAGAGAGAAGTATGTTGTGAGTAGAGAGAAGTATGTTGTGAGTAGAGAGAAGTATGTTGTGAGTAGAGAGAAGTATGTTGTGGGTAGAGAAGGATGTTCTGAGCAGAGATGTATGTTGTGAATAGAGAAGTATGTTGTGAGTAGAGAAGTATGTTGTGAGTAGAGAAGTATGTTGTGAGTAGAGAAGTATGTTGTGAGTAGAGAGAAGTATGTTGTGAGTAGAGAAGTATGTTGTGAGTAGAGAAGTATGTTGTGAGTAGAGAAGTATGTTGTGGGTAGAGAAGTATGTTGTGAGTAGAGAGAAGTATGTTGTGGGTAGAGAAGTATGTTGTGAGTAGAGAGAAGTATGTTGTGGGTAGAGAAGTATGTTGTGGGTAGAGAAGTATGTTGTGAGTAGAGAAGTATGTTGTGAGTAGAGAAGTATGTTGTGAGTAGAGAGAAGTATGTTGTGAGTAGAGAGAAGTATGTTGTGAGTAGAGAGAAGTATGTTGTGAGTAGAGAGAAGTATGTTGTGAGTAGAGAGAAGTATGTTGTGGGTAGAGAAGGATGTTCTGAGCAGAGATGTATGTTGTGAGTAGAGAAGTATGTTGTGAGTAGAGAAGTATGTTGTGAGTAGAGAAGTATGTTGTGAGTAGAGAAGTATGTTGTGAGTAGAGAGAAGTATGTTGTGAGTAGAGAAGTATGTTGTGAGTAGAGAAGTATGTTGTGAGTAGAGAAGTATGTTGTGAGTAGAGAGAAGTATGTTGTGAGTAGAGAAGTATGTTGTGAGTAGAGAAGTATGTTGTGAGTAGAGAGAAGTATGTTGTGAGTAGAGAAGTATGTTGTGAGTAGAGAAGTATGTTGTGAGTAGAGAAGTATGTTGTGAGTAGAGAAGTATGTTGTGAGTAGAGAGAAGTATGTTGTGAGTAGAGAGAAGTATGTTGTGAGTAGAGAGAAGTATGTTGTGAGTAGAGAGAAGTATGTTGTGAGTAGAGAGAAGTATGTTGTTGGTAGAGAAGGATGTTCTGAGCAGAGATGTATGTTGTGAGTAGAGAAGTATGTTGTGAGTAGAGAAGTATGTTGTGAGTAGAGAAGTATGTTGTGAGTAGAGAAGTATGTTGTGAGTAGAGAGAAGTATGTTGTGAGTAGAGAGAAGTATGTTGTGAGTAGAGAAGTATGTTGTGAGTAGAGAGAAGTATGTTGTGAGTAGAGAGAAGTATGTTGTGGACAGAGAAGGAAACACAAACGCTCAAACACTGAGTGATGCAAATCTCAATTATAAGATTTATTTTTCGTTCGGTAGCTTTGAACGCTAGCGTAGTCTATATAACTACTAGTAGTTGTTACTACGGCTTACTCCACTGGAATGATATTTGCGTGTGAATTAGCTTTCCATATTACCGGTGTCCCTCGCTATTAAATCAACCAACTCCGTCTTCTGAGGCACTTGTAATTTATGTGACCAAGTCAAGAATGACAAGTTAACATTTTAGTCTAACTGAACGGTGTAGGGATTGAACCCGCTAACCCAAGATGAACGGGTAGAACTATAACAACGTGAATGTTTAAAAGTATGCAGTAGATGACCGGTTACTGGGACAACTAGCCCAAGTTCTGCCGTAGAGAAAGATACCTATTAAGTACTACAGCGAATTTCATAAGAACTATTTTTGGGCGACATTATGCTACTAATGACAAACATGGAGGCTTACTGCAATTATTGAGCGCATAATCATAACAACAGAGATGAGATGCCATAGAAAAGCTGTGAGAATAACCATGAGAGATAGAATTATAAATGAGGAAATTAGAGGATGACTAGATTTGAAACAAATCATGAACTTCATTAAAGAACACAGACTAAATAGTTTGGCCATCACACAAGAATGTCCTGGTATGTGCCACAAAGAGACACATTGAAGAAATATAATGAATACAGAGCAAGGGGAAAAACACGTAAAAGATGGAGTGATGGTTTGAAGAACAACAGTAGAGAAATTAATGCCAGCTTACAAAGAGCATTAGAAAACTCACAGACAAGATCTTTACATCTCCTCCCACCACTTTACTGAGGTAAATGGAGGAAGAGATAAAGAAGTATATCAACATCAAAGCGAGGATAAAGAGATGTGTCTTGCGTAGGGAACATACCAGGTAAGAGAAGTGGAAGAATAAGTATGTGGAAATTTGTGTGTGTGTGTGTGTGTGTGTGTGTGTGTGTGTGTGTGTCCATATGAAAACACAATAGTGGAAGATAAACTATATGGACCACTGAGTGAACTAAAAAAGACAGTGAAGTTCATACAAGAGACAACATAGATACATTTCAAGCGAACGAAGGAAGAAGAAGGAAGCTTTTTAACCACAACATCCATTCTCTCATCTGTTATTGTGTTCCTGGTCAGCTGACCCTTTCCATTATCGTTTTTGTTGATTGAGATAAACCGGAAGCTTAGCAAAGGTCGACTTTGCAAACGATGTATTTATGAAAAATGAGAAGAAGGGATAAAGCACATGAAATCTCGCTCCAGATTTCTTCTTTTATTTCTCGTTCACTTGGTCAAACATTTAACTAACCCAGCTCTGTGGCGAAGGAGTGAGGGATGCGGTTCGTAATCCCACAAACTGTGTTCGAAATACAGCTGCGGGGGATTTGGAAGCAGACCGCCTTTTGCAGACCTGCATTGGTTTTAATAAAATGGTACAAGTGCCGGTCGTTCAGAAAGCAATGGTAATCAAGTGAGCTTAAACCAGCCAAGAAATCACAGCCTAAAAAATCTGGGGTTGATTGGAACGTCCTGTAAAGGATATGCAACTAACTTAATCACTAATGTGGTGTGCCTGGAACTGCTTCTCTTTGATCAGGAGTGTCACGTTAGTTAGCTGGCATTGTTGATGTTGCTACTTGCAACTGCTTTTCCAGGTTTGCGTCGGTCAGTCTGGAGCGCAGTCGACTCTTTATGATGGTAAGTTTTGAAACTAGTAGGAAAACTATTACATAAGTGATGTTGAAATTCGCATTCTCAGGAGACGTTTCAATGAATGTCTCCTGAAAATGCGAATTTCAACATCGCTTATGTAATATTTATAGATTTAATGAATTTCTAGTCTCGTCTGCGGTTGCCTTGGCAGGGCCAACCAAGTGATTTAGCGGGCCATATGCGATAGTCAGGGCGAGAGACAAACAGTGTTGCAGCCAACCTTCATTGCGGAGATGGCACCCGATTGTTTGATTTATACGACCCGCCGGCTCAACGTTTCGCACCTCTGGGTCCACGACAATGCCATGAGTAAATATTATCAGTAGAACTGATTCAGAGCACGAAAGACCGAGATATGTGGAGTGGCATGGACGCCTACGCCACCTTGCTGGGCTCATGATAATGGTGATGAGGCCCTAACCTCGGTATGATACCACATGTGTAGGCAAGCGACTACCAGGCGATCGCTGCAACATTCACAGGGATGATACAACCGTACATAAATTATTCCCACATATGCAGGACATGCAAGCCGTGATTACGCATAGCAAATGAAGATTATGTTGATAGAGTGAATGATATGCGTTATGTGATATAGAGATGAGGATAGGTGCATTTTCTATAGGGAAATACAACAAGGTTGCAAAGAAGAAGGAGACGGAGGAGAAGAAGAGGGTGAGGAGGGGAGAAGAAGAAGTGGGTGAGAAGAAGAAGAAGAGGAAGAAGAAGAAGAAGAAGAAGAAGAAGAAGAAGAAGAAGAAGAAGAAGAAGAAGAAGAAGAAGAAGAAGAAGAAGAAGAAGAAGAAGAAGAAGAAGAAGAAGAAGAAGAAGATGATTGATTGATTGATTGATTGATTGATTTAGAAATCGACATCACAGCATTCGGGGCATTCCCATAAGCGCTCCGTCCCCATCCTCAGCAGCCAGCGAAGAGTTCCAACACCAATAGTACCAGTAGCAATCTGATTATATGTCCGTCTCGCCTTTCCTCTGAGCGTTGAGTGTCAGCCAGATCCCCTCGTCACTCCTCGCTGTCTCATTCTTGCCAGACCATGGTAATCCATTTGCTCCTCCGAGGTGTACATGTGCTCCCACAAGGCCGCAACCACGTCTGCCTTGTCGTGTGTCAATACTCCACCAAGTTCTGCAGAGCTAGCCAATCTGTCCGCCTGTTCATTTCCCAGCACACCGGCATGCCCCGGAGAAAAGATCAAGGCGATGCTTGTCACCCGTGACCTCCGAAGCGAAGCAAGCCACAACGCGCGAAGCCTGCCCATCCTCACCCTCGTCAGCATGCTTTCTGAGTCAGTTACAATGTGTGTGTGTGTGTGTGTGTGTGTGTGTGTGTGTGTGTGTGTGTGTGTGATATTCTCCATCCAGCGGAGAGCTGCAGTGACTGCCTCCACCTCCGTTAAGCTGGATGTTGTGGTATCATATGTCAGGCTCTCCTGCACCAAACATCGACCATTATCTTTGGCTATGAACCCCCAGCCACTTCTCTCACCTCTTGACACCGAACCATCTGTGTAGATAATCATATCACCCGGTGAGCATTGTCCTGAATTAGATGCTGGATTTTCACTTCCGTGGCCCTGCTGGCCACTCCTTGCACTCCCGGCTTAATGTAATTTTAACTCTGCACAAGTCTGACTGCTCCGCTGGTACTCTGACCCACTCCTCTCCTCGCCTGATGGTCTCCAAGGGGCATACCTGTCTGATCGTATCCTCCGCCTGAGCCATCCATGATTTCCCTCTTATCATTCGCTGACCCTTAACTGCGTCCAGCGCCTCATGCAGTGGGTGGTCTGTGTCTGCAGCTACTCTGAGGTATGCCTTCGCCTGCATCACCTTGAGCCTACCAGCAACAGACGGCAAACCAAGGATGTAACGCATACACACTACTGGGGTGTCTCTGGTGTATCCCAGAATGACCCGCATAGAAGAAACAGCAGGAGAGGGACGATGACGATGACGAACGTAGAAAAAGAAGGAGAAAGAGTTCTTTTAGCACAATTAAATCTCATCTAATCTCAACTAATCTTATCTGGTTATTCTTGTAGCTTGCGGTGTCGAGGTGAATTATAATCAGCGGGAAAGTGCCGATTTCGGGCTTCATATATCGATATTTATATTTATATTTTTATACACATGTATATGTTCCCCGAAATGTGTCTGCATTGCAACCTGTCTTGAGTTGAATTGATTTGAATCAAGAACTGTCATAACAGCACTCGGGACTTGCCCATACATTCTCAGATATCTTTAACAGACAACGAAGAGTCCCAATACGAATGGCACCAGTAGCAGTCTGATTATGTGTTTGTGTGGCCTTTCCTTGGAGTACTGTGTCGACCAGATCCTCTAGTAACTCCCAGCTGAATCATTCTTTCCAAGCCGTGATGACTCAGTGGTATGTTCTGCCACACTATACACGATCCCAGAGGGCGCCGACCACATCTGTCTTATCATGCACCACTACCCCGCCCAGTGGTGCAGACCCAGCCAATCTATCCGCCTTCTTGTTTCCTACCACACCAGCATGTCCTGGGGAAAAGATCCAACACATCCTCTCTATCTTTGATTTTATTTAAATTGAAGCATGCCGCTCTGCACGAAATATGCCTGTCTTCACCTTTCTCTGCATGCGCTGTGATTCCGTTACAGACACATTTGCGTGACTTTTGTTCTTCATCCATGGGATGCCGATGTGACCGCCTCCAACCCCATTCTCACACTAGAAGTTGGATCAGCATATGCCAGGCTCTCCTGCACTAAACACCGTCCATTAAATTTCGCTTTGAAACCTGTGTTTCCAGACTGCCAGAGTAACTAACAACGATTGCCTGAAAGAGGCTAATGAAACTAGAATACTATATACAACAATAAGAAAGAGACAAACAGCTTTCTTTGGTCATGTGATGAGAAGAGAGCCACTGAAAAACATCGCGACAACTGGAAAGATCGAGTGGAAGAGAGGCAGAGGTAGACCACAAGAAATGATGCTGGATGGACTGAGACGGTGACATAGAGGAATATCATCAGTAGAGTTGATAAAGAACACCAAAGACTGAGATCTGTGGAGAGACATGAACGTCTGCGCAATCTGGCAAGGCACTTGATGATGATGATGAACCCTGTGGCACGACGTTTTTCCTTTGAACTTGTATATATATTTGTGTGTGTGTGTGTGTGTGTGTGTGTGTGTGTGCGTGCGTGTGTGCTTGCGCGTTAGTGTGTGTGTTTTGTTGCTGAATTTCCCCCCTCTGATTTACGTTTAGCGTTGAGGAGTTCGTTGTAAGGTTTGTACACTGTGTGTGTGTGTTTTGTACCTCTCACGTTTTCGTAGGAGTTACGCGTACCTCACAGTTTGCATTTTCTAAAGGATGTTAACATTAGCTGCATATCCTTTACATGACGTCGCAGTCAAACCCAGTATTTGTGGCTGTTCGTGATTTCTTGGCAAGTTTTATTTTGCATATCCTTTTACATGACATCGCTGCCAACACTAGCATTTTACTGCTGTTGGTGAGACTCGTACCATTTTATAAAAACACCAACGCATGTAGGTCTGCTGCCAACGCGCCCGCAGCTGTGTTTGGAATGCTGTATGCGGGATTACGAACTCCGCCCGCAACCCAATGATCACAAAGCCTATAGGATGAATATAGTTCTATTTAAAGAACAATTGCGGATCTTCAGTTCTCGTAAACAGGAGATGATCGTAACTAGTCTCCCCTAGAACAAGTGGACTGCCAAAGCATTTTTCATTGGCAGTGCTAAAAGTGGAACAGTGCTGACTAGATCAATATGTTGATTTACATTATTTATCTAAACGAACAGGGTCACTGTTGACACAGTGGGTAGTAACTATCCCTGCAAATATAGTGGTTTAGGTTCAAACCCCAACAGTACTAGCATTCTTTTTTTAAGTTTGTGTGTGGAAGTCAAAAGGAATTAAACTCAGCAGCAAACTTATAATATTCAATCCCAGTGTTATACTATTCTGGTTAATCTATTCTAGTTATATTCTTCTAGTTATATTCTTCTACTTATATTATTCTAGTTATACTATTATAGTTATAGTATTCTAATTATACTATCTTATATATTATCTTATTGTATATCTTCCTATACTATCTTAGCTACACTATTCTAGTTATACTATTCTTCCTATACTATCTTAGCTATATTATTCTAGTTATACTATTCTTCCTATACTATCTTAGCTATACTATTCTAGTTATACTATTTTTCTTATACCATCTTAGCTATACTATTCTAGTTATACTATTCTTCCTATATCATCTAAGCTATATTATTCTAGTTATATTATTCTTCCTATACTATCTTAGCTATACTATTCTAGTTATACTATTCTTCCTATAACATCTTAGCTATACTATTCTAGTTATACTATTCTTCTTAAACTATCTTAGCTATACTATTCAAGTTATACTATTCTTCCTATACTATCTGAGCTATACTATTATAGTTATACTATTCTTCCTATACTATCTTAGCTATACTATTCTAGTTATACTATTCTAGTTATACTATTCTTCCTATACCATCTTAGCTATACTATTCTAGTTATAACATTCTTCCTATACCATCTTAGCTATACTATTCTAGTTATACTATTTTTCCTATACCATCTTAGCTATACTTTTCTTCCTATACTATCGTAGATATACTATTCTAATTATACTATACTTGTTATACTATTCTTCCTATACTATCTTAGCTATACTATTCTAGCTATACTATTCTTCCTATACCATCTTAGCTATACTATTCTAGTTATACTATTCTTCCTATACCATCTTAGCTATAATATTCTAGTTATACTATTCTTCCTATACTATCTTAGCTATACTATTCTAGTTATACTATTCTTCCTATACTATCATAGCTATACTATTCTAGTTATACTATTCTTCCTATACCATCTTAGCTATACTATTCTAGTTATATTATTCTTCCTATACCATCTTAGCTATACTATTCTAGTTATACTATTCTTCCTATACTATCTTAACTATACTATTCTAGTTATACTATTCTTCCTATACTATCTGAGCTATACTATTATAGTTATACTATTCTTCCTATACTATCTTAGCTATACTATTCTAGTTATACTATTCTTCCTATACCATCTTAGCTATAATATTCTAGTTATACTATTCTTCCTATACTATCTTAGCTATACTATTCTAGTTATACTATTCTTCCTATACTATCATAGCTATACTATTCTAGTTATACTATTCTTCCTATACCATCTTAGCTATACTATTCTAGTTATATTATTCTTCCTATACCATCTTAGCTATACTATTCTAGTTATACTATTCTTCCTATACTATCTTAACTATACTATTCTAGTTATACTATTCTTCCTATACTATCTGAGCTATACTATTATAGTTATACTATTCTTCCTATACTATCTTAGCTATACTATTCTAGTTATACTATTCTTCCTATACTATCTTAGCTATACTATTCTAGTTATTCTATTCTTCCTATACCATCTTAGCTATACTATTCTAGTTATACTATTTTTCCTGTACCATCTTAGCTATACTATTCTAGTTATACTATTCTTCCTATACTATCTTAGCTATACTATTCTAGTTATACTATTCTTCCTATACTATCATAGCTATACTATTCTAGTTATACTATTCTTCCTATACTATCTTAGCTATACTATTCTAGTTTTACTATTCTTCCTATACTATTTTAGCTACACTATTCTAGTTATACTATTCTTCCTATACCACCTTAGCTATACTATTCTAGTTATACTATTCTTCCTATACCATCTTAGCTATACTATTCTAGTTATACTATTCTTCCTATACTATCTTAGCTATACTATTCTAGTTATACTATTCTTCCTATACTATCTTAGCTATACTATTCTTGTTATACTAATCTTCCTATATTATCTTAGCTATACTATTCTAGTTATACTATTCTTCCTATACTATCTTAGCTAAAATATTCTAGTTATAATATTCTTCCTATACTATCTTAGCTATACTATTCTAGTTATACTATGGTTTCTATACTATCTTAGTTATACTATTATAGTTATAATATTCTTCCTATACTATCTTAGTTATACTATTCTAGTTATACTATTCTTCCTATACTATTTTAGATATACTATTCTAGTTATACTATGCTTTCTATACTATCTTAGCTATACTATTCTAGTTATACTATTCTTCCTATACTATCTTAGCTATACTATTCTAGTTATACTATTCTTCCTATACTATCTCAGCTATACTATTCTAGTTGCACTATTCTTCCTATACTATCTTAGCTATACTATTCTAGTTATACTATTCTTCCTATACTATCTTAGCTATACTATTCTAGTTATACTATTCTTCCTATACTATCTTAGCTATACTATTCTAGTTATACTATTCTTCCTGTACTATTTTAGCTATACTATTCTAGTTATACTATGCTTTCTATACTATCTTAGCTATACTATTCTAGTTATACTATTCTTCCTATACTATCTTAGCTATACTATTCTAGTTATACTATTCTTCCTATACTATCTCAGCTATACTATTCTAGTTATACTATTCTTCATATACTATCTTAGTTATACTATTCTAGTTATACTATTCTAGTTATGCTGTTGTATTCTAGTTCTACGTTTCTAGTTTTACTATAACAATTGCATTATTCTAGTGAAACTATTCAGCCAGGTGTTTGTAAAATCTCACTACACTTTGAATGTAGAACAAATGTGAAAAAAATGAAGTATATGGCGTCATCAAAAATGTGCGGCACAGTACACCGTGAAGCAATATGCAGCAAACTGCCGTCGTCTGCTGGAGTAATTCTTTGCACTCTAAACAGAATGATGTTTGTTATCAACGGAAGACAGATATTTTTGATTGGTTGAACAAGTGTTTCGAAATGGCAGTCGATACACATGGATGGTTGTTCAAAGATTTATAGCAATATTTCCTGATAAACAACCTCCTCGTCGTATTACTGTTAGAAGAAGGGGGGGGGGGGGAGGGGGGAGGGGGCTGCGTGGTCTCGAGGTATGGTGTCCGCCTCGAGTGCTGGAGGTCATGGGTTCAAGTCCCGGTGATGACCGGGAATTTTCTCGTGGACTTCTAGTAACAAAATTTCCCCTGGTCTCTGGGTAGTGAGATCGGACGCCCGTGTGTATTGTTGCGTACGTAAAAAGTCCCTTGGCAGTTGGAAATAGAAAAAGAGTAGCCTAACGGCGCTGCCCGAGCAAAATTTCGAGTTAAAAATCTACCCAAAGTATTTTTCAGGATCCTCGTCGGTGCTACTGAGTTCGTGCACTGAGCTGAGTTTCTCCAGACTCAGGTTTGAGTTAGAAGGAGAACGGAGCACTTATGGGATGCACCCGTGTGCCGTGATGTTGATCCATCGACTAAACTAAACTAAACTAAACTATTACTGTTAGAAATTGTTTGAATAATTTTCTTGCTGCGGGACATGATCCGCGATCTGGTAGACCTGCTGTGTCTGAAGAAAAATGTCTAGATATCCAAGACAGGATCCTGAAAAGCCCAAGCAAGTCCTTAATGAAAATGTCGCAACAAGTGAACGTATCAGTGAACAGAGTGCACAATATTCTTAAACAACGATTAACTTTTTCATCCATACATGATTTCTGTTGTGTCATAACTAAAAGAGTGTGATAATAAATCTAGAGACAGCTACGCCACCTAGCTTAAAGCATGTTTAGCTAAAGAATACGAGTCAATTCTCGATGTAACATTCTTATCTGATGAGGCATGGTTTCATCTATATGGATACGTTAATAGCCAAAATAATCGTATTTGGAGCACATTTAATCCCAATGCATTTCATGAAGATCCGCTACACTATGAGAAAATTGGGGTATTATGTGCCGTCAGTAGAAAACGTTTTATTGGACTAATTTTCTTCAACCTATAAATGCCGATTCGTACCGTAATGACATTCTGGAACCCTTTTTTAGAACAGCTGAATGAACTTAAAATTGAAGAAGCCTGGTTCCAACAGGTTGGTGCAACTGCTAGAGCATCACTGAGTTTTTTCGAAGACATTTTCGCAAATCGCATAATTAATATCACGTGGGATTTGGCCTGGTCGCTCTCCAGGTCTGACTCTATTAGATTATTATCTATGGGCTTCTTGGAAGGAAATATTTACAAACATAATGTACACACAATTGAGGAGTTGACAGAAGCAATGAGAATTACCATTCAAGAAATAACAACAGACACGTTTCAGAAGGTATTTGACAATATGAACAGGCGTGTACAGCCATGTCTTGAAACCTGTTGTGGACATTTCCAACACCTGTTATAATGAATACATAATTGGTACTTTCCAGCTTCCCTAAAACAGCGTTAGACCATAGCAGTGACTATTGTAACTAACTTAATGAATATTTTGGCACATTTTTTAATGACATCATGTACTTCATTTGTCAAATTCCTCCGAAGTCGGAGAGTGTCTGCCTGTACGGCGAGGAACCACCAGTCTGCACACCAATAAGCCAGACATGGGACAACGGATACTCACGCAAAACTCAGGTCCTGTATGACATCACACTGATGTTGGACAACAGGATGCCTTCATCCGACATACAGGACTTCGCGTTGGAGCTCAAGCCAACGAACACAAGCAAGCAAGCAAGCATTTGTCAAATTTGTTCTACACACAAAGTGTAGTGAGACTTTACAAACACCCTGTACTAGTTGTCATTTTAAATTATTATATTGGTATCGTGTGCTAGTTACACTATTCTAATTATATTATTTTAGTTATATTATTCTAGTTATATTATTATTGTTATATTACTCTGTTTATATTATTCTAGTTATATCATTTTGTTTCTATTATTCTTGTTATATTTTTCGTTTTTATATTATTTTAGTAATATTATTATTTTTATATTAATCTAGATATATTAATCTGTTTATATTATTCTAGTTATATTATTATGTTTATATTTTTCTAGTTATATTATTTTTTTTATATTATTCTAATTATATTATTCTAGTTGTATTATTGTTTATATGTTATTCTAGTTATATTATTCTAGTTATATTATTCTAGTTATATTATTCTAGTTATATTATTCTAGTTATACTATTTTTATATATTTCTGTTTGTCATTTTCCTCAGAAACCACATTTCCACAGCCACCAGATATTTTTTTCTTTTAAGCTTGTCTGCTTATTGTCCACGTCTCACATCCATACAAAAGTACAGGTCCTATATAGCACGTCGACAAACTTCTTCTTGCTTCAATTGACATTTTTTTTTTATTGTTCAGTATTTTTTCCATCATGCAAAAGGCTACATTCGCGCCACCGACCCACCCGCGCCACCGACCCACCGACCGACCGACCCACCCACCCACCCACACACACACACACACACAGATTATCAGCGTGGCCGATAGGTGAAATACTGTTGCGCTTAAAATACTTGTGCGCTAAAGAAGTAGTCAAATCATACTACACACTGATTAGTTGCAATTAGACGTCGACTCCTCGTTCAGAAAGCAATGGCAAACTACTAATCGTAAAATTTGAACATATTTCGCTGCATCTCATCAGGCGCAGAATGCACACAACATAATACAGTAGATAAATTACCGTGTGAATAAGATTACAGTGGGGATAAAATTACCGTGGGGATGACACATGCTCTACTCTCGAACAATACCTGTGACAATGTGTTTTAAGTATTTAAGCCAAAGTATTAATTCATTTATTCACTTCATTTGATATATAACTCTGCAGTATGCACCTGACCAGATGCAGCGACATATGCCAGGTAATAAGTGGTGCCACATATTGTAACTCGGCTTCTGTGGTTAACTAAGTGATGTGTGTATGTATGGGGGTGTGTGGGTGGGGAATATGTGGGTGGGTGAGGGATGTGTGGGAGGGGATGTGATTTTAGGTTGGTGTGTTTGTGGGGGTACTGGTGGGTAGTGGTATGTGTGGGTGTTAGCGGGTGGGAGATGTGTGGGTATTGGTAGGTGGGGGATGTGTGTGTGTGGATGGGTGTGTTGGGGCGTGTGTTGGGGGAGTGGGGGATGTATATATGCGTGAGGGATTGTGTGTCGATGGGGGAATGTGTGTGGTTGAGGGATGTGTGTATGTGGGCGGGGGTTGTATGTGTGGTTGGTGGGGTGTGTGGGTGGATGTTAAATGTGTAGGTGGGTGGGAAAATAAGTGTGTGGGGATGTGTGTGTGTGTGGATGGGAAAATGTATGGGTATGGATAGATGATGTGTGAGTGGGTGAGGGATGTGTCTGTGGGTTGGTGCGGGATGTGTGTGTGTGTGGTTGGTGGTGTGTCGGTGGGTGGGTGGAGCATGTGTGTGGGTGAGTTTGTGTGGGTTGGGGTATGTGTGAGTGGGTAGGGAGTTGTGTGTGGCTGGGGATGTGGGTGAAGGATGTGTGTGTGTGTGTGGGTGGGTGCGAGATGTCTGGATTGGTGAGGGGATGTGTGAATGGGTGGAGTGATGTGTGGTTGGTGGGGAATGTGTGGTTATTGGTGGGTTATGTGTGAATGGGTGAGGGATGTGTGTGTGGGTTGGTGCGGGATGTATGTGTGGGAGGGAGATGTGCCATATAACATGATAATCTGCATTGATTATGCTTACAAGATTCATTTGGCAATGCTTTTTTTTCCTGTGAATGTATCATGCACTGTTGATGAACGAAAGATGAGTAATTGGAAGGGCCGAATGTAAGACGGGCCTACGTGCGCAATTTTTAACCCATTCAAAATAAAGTTCAATAATAATAATAATAATAATAATAATAATAATAATAATAATAATAATAATAATAATATAAGCTAATAATATTAATAAACTTCACTAAATTAATACATTTTAAAATAAAAAAATAAGTCCGTCAAGCTCTTATACACGAGGGGGCTTCAAGTGAAAACCTTCAATGTTTTTTGTTGTTGCGTGAATATATTCTGAAATAGTAAAAAAACAAATGTATCATTGTTCGATGTAGTCACCACTGCGTTCAATGTATGTCATCCCACGCCATTAAAATGCTTGGATTCCTATAGAACGGTCTGTCACTAAAGTCACGCTTTTTTGTGTGAAACTTCCTAATCATCTCATAACAGTTTATAAATAAACACACATAGTATTATTTTGCGCTTATAGAAGTGAGAAGAAGGCAGCAGACAGATACCAGAGGACGCACTAGACAACATATACATTGAAAGCTATAGTTAGCGACTGGGATTCGAACCTCTCACCCCCAAATGACGACAATGCCTCGCTGCAGGAACAAGTTTACTTCGACGCATGACGAACTAGATAGTCCTTGATTTCCTGTATTCCACTTATACACTTGCTGGACTGACAGTCGCCGATGAATTTCTATAGGATTCACACCTTCACAAAAAAAAAAAAAAAAACGGGTAACACAGCGCTGCTCCTTTTTGGTGCCTGTCTAAAGTGGGCTGCCATCTTTAATTTGTCCTTATGACGTCACCGTGTTCGTCTACACTGTGATGGTACGTGCTTAACACTCTTGACACCCTTAGCAACAATAGTGACATTTTACAAGAATGTGGCATAGTTATTGTAATTTCTATCGCACTGTTAAAGTGTTCATATTAAGCCCCATTGTATAACGCACGACAATATGCAAGAAAAATGCAAGAAAAATACAAGAAAAATGCCGTGAACAGAATCAACCACTGTTTATTGCCTTCATCGACCTCACAAAGGCATTTGATTTGGTCAGTCGTGAGGGTCTGTTCAAGGCACTAAAGAAGATTGGCTGCCCACCAACTCTTCTGTCCATTGTGGAATCGTTCCACACAGGCATGAAGGGTATAATCAAGTTTGATGGTGCAACTTCTGAAGAATTTGAAATCAAGAGTGGGGTTAAGCAAGGTTGTGTACTAGCTCCCACCCTCTTTGGAATATACTTTTCACTTCTACTGAAATATGCATTTCGTGATCAGGATGGTGGTATATACATTCACTCACGCTCAGATGGCGGCCTCTACAATGCTCAGAGATTGAAGGCTAAGACCAAAATTAGGAGGGTACTGATCAGAGAGTTGCTTTTTGCAGATGATGCTGCAGTTAAGACCCACTCTGAGGAAGAATTGCAATGTCTACTATCTGCATTCTCCAATGCTTGTTCTGAATTTGGTTTAACAATTAGCAAAAAGAAGACACAGATTATGTCACAAGGTGCACATGGGGTACCATCAATCTTTATTGACGACGCCGAACTAGAGATAGTAGATCAATTTACATATCTAGGATCAGTGGTAAATAGCAAATTATCCCTAGATCAGGAAATCAACATCCGGATTGGTAAGGCAGCAACAACAATGAACAGGTTAAGAAAAAGAGTCTGGGAGAACAGGAAGCTTACTGCCAAAACAAAAGTCCTTGTCTATCAAGCCTGTGTCCTTAGTACTCTTCTCTATGGCAGTGAAACCTGGACAACTTACTCACACCAAGAGAACAATTTAAACAGCTTTCATATGCGGTGTCTGCGAAGAATTCTTGGTATTAAGTGGCAAGACAAAATCACAAATACTGAAGTATTGGAAAGATCAGGTTGTGTGACAGTTTATTCCATGCTCAGTCTTCGTAGACTTAGATGGATAGGACATCTTAGGAGGATGGATGATGGTAGAATACCAAAGGATATCTTTTTTGGTGAATTACAGATGGGTAAGAGATCTCAGGGTCGGCCTCTACTACGATACAAAGATGTGTGTAAGCGGGACATGATTGATACAGGCATTGATAATGCACATTGGGAGCAAGTCGCCGCTGAACGTGTTGCATGGAGGGCAAATATCAGAAATGGAATAAAGTCAAAGGAAAAAATTATTGCAGAAAAGTCACACACCAAGCGTTTGAGACGTAAGATGGTGCATGATGGTGGAAATGACCACGTGTTCAGATGCACCCACTGTGAACGGACATTTACAGCGCAAATTGGCCTTATCAGTCACACTCGCTACCGCCATAGTTAAAAGTTATTATGCCTTTTTAAAGCACAAACTATCGTCTGTCAAGACGGCAAGGTGCCAATGAATGAATGATAACGCACGTATTCATACAGTAATTTGAATTGTATACCACGGTAATTTTAGACTTAAAATCGTGTCTTTTTGTTTAAAGTAACATTGTCTTACAAATCAACCTGGGATTGATCTCTCTCACTCACTCACATACACCAATGTTGTTTGTCCATCAAGAATGATGATGACCATTCATTTCATTCAGTGGGGTTGAAAGTATGGAGCCATGAGTTCTAAGATGGCTGATAAGGCCTATTTTGGTTCGAAATGTTCTTTGACAATGCGGGAAAAGAATGCTTGACGTTCCAGGAGGAGGATCTCCTACAGTGGTTTTCTGCCCAGCCTTTTCTTCACAGCTCTTGCAGTCCTGGTTACTTCACAAGTGACTGCACCCTTACGTAATGATGTACGTATCGAATGTGTCAAGATGAATTCCAAAAGCTTTCAGTGAGATTATCCGAGTCTTTAAAGTTTAAAGCGTTTCCTCTGGCCACCTTGAGAGCGTTTGCTACAACGAAGCTCGCCGTAAAAAAAAAATTGCTTAGGGAGCCTGTGATCTGGCATACGAGTTAGGTGACCAGCCCAGCAAATCTGATTTTTCATTAGTATAATTTGCATACTGGGCATGGACGCTCTTTCTAGAACTTCAGTGTCTGGGATCTTGTCTTGCCATTTAATCGTCAATAGCTTCCTCAGGCAGATTGTGTGGAAGTGGCTTAATTTCCTAGCATTTCGCTGATAAACAGTCCATATTTCACAAGCATATAGGGATGCAGAGGTATTTCCAACGCGTCCTCGTCGAGCATCTTGGGCAACAGGTCCCTTTGGGGTCCTGGCTGAAGTCAGTAGGATCGCCGATTCCTCCGAAGTCGGAGAGTGTCTACCTGTACGGCGAGGAACCACCAGTCTGCACACTAATAAGCCAGACATGGGACAACGGATACTCACGCAAACCTCAGGGCCTTTTTGAAATCACAGTGATGTTGGACAACAGGATGACTTCATCCGACATACAGGACTTCGCGTTGGAGCTCAAGCCAACGAACACAAGCAGGGCAAGCCAGCAACAAGCATATAGCAGTGTGGATAATACAAATACTTTATAGACTTTCAGCTTTTCAGGCTTATTCCATTTCTGTCCCATACATTCTTGTACAGTCTGCCAAAGGCCGCGCTGGCCTTGGAGATTATTGCATTCACTTCGTCATCAATTGTGGCAGCTTGTGACACAGTGCTGCTAAGATAGGTGAATTTGTCCACAACAATTAGTCTATGACCGTTCGCCTTGATATTTGCACGATGTGATTATTCCCTGGAGCTGGCTGGCTCATAACTACAGTCTTCTCCAAGGTGATATTGATCCCAAAGGTGACACAGGCATATACAAAAGCTGAAACATTGTGTTGCATGCCTGCATCTCAGTTGGCATATAGAACGCAATCAGTAAAGAGCAGTTCTCTGACGATGTCACTTTTAGTTTTGATTTTGGCTTTCAGCCTTCTGAGATTGAACAACTTTCCATCCATGCGGTAGTTGATGTCTCTTGCAATGTCATTGTTCTTGAAGGCATTCGTCAGCACAGCTGAAAACATGAGGCTGAACAGTGTTGCTGCCAGGACACATCCTTGCTTCACTCCATTGGTGACAGGACAGAAAAGAGCTCAGACAGTTCACCATTTTCCTGTGCTCTAGCCCCCCACCCACCACACACACACACACACACACAAATCTGGACAGCGCCGGAACACCACTGGAAACAAAGCAACTAGTGATTTCTTTGTCTGATGTTGGCCCGACTTGTTGATAGGAACAAAAGTGCTGTTATGTTGTATTGAGATGTGGGAACAATTCCCTGAGCTGATCTGTGGTCAAGTAATGCCTTGGTAAAACTGTACGTTTTAACTGATTAAGTTGAAAATAAGTAATTAATATAACTCATATTTTAAAGCGAAGCGTGCCCCAGGCTACAGGCTCAAAAGTGTTTGCATGGTGAAACAGGCGTGGGTGAAAAGAATTGTTAGTTAGGCGAGCTTGTAGGGACAAAGAAACACAAACAGATAATGTAGATGAGTATTACTAAAGTGAGCTGTTCTACAGATTGATTTAGTGTCTCTGAAGCTTTAGGAAAATAACATTTAACAGGCTAATTCATAGAGGTGTAAGTAATCAGGCAAGGTATTGTGAAGTGGGGTATGATAAACTGAGATGTTTCTATAATTAAAATCAAACAGGCAGTGTGCTTGATGTTGTGGTTTCTCTATGTAGACATTCCAAGCTAGCAGAAATGTAGGGTATACAATGTGTGGGGCCATAAATTATAGTTGAAAGTAAAACAGAATACCTTCTAAGAATACCATGGACAGAAAGAATACCATGGACAGACAGAAAAACCAATGACCAAGTACTACAGGAGACAAATGAACATCGTATACTGATTAGAGAAATTAGACGTAGACAGTCAACATTTTTTGGACATGTTATGAGAAGAAATGGGTTGGGGAACTTAGTGACAACTGGCAAGATCGAGGGGAACAGACCAAGAGGAAGACCGAAAGGAAAATACCTGGATGGCTTGGCCACATGGCATGGACGAGACAGGAACACTGAGCTGATCCACGACACTGGTGATCGAGTGAAATGGCGAGTCATGACCGCCCACGCTTTCCGGCATGGCACATGATTGATTGATTGATTGAAAGTAAAAACTAAATCATGCCACATGGTGTCATGCTGGCAATATGGGCAAGGGAGTGAATGCTTGTGAGATTGCTAGAAATGAAGGCTACTTAATAACAGAGAGTGGTGAGGATCACATGTGTGTAATATGTATGCAGCAAGATATGTTTGCAGGATTATTCTGTGACAATGATGGGCATAAGATTGAATGTTTGGTCAAGTGTTGGGTATGAACACTCCAAAGCAACAATGAGTAGGGGAAAATAACTATGATCTATGGGTTAATTCATATGCTATATGTATGTGCTCATTGCTTCATATGTTTAACATGATTTCTTTACAATGATAATCATAGATTGTGTTTTCCATTGTTACAGGAGCGGCTGACTAGTTAGTGTCAGCAGGCCTGGGTTCATAGTGGTGTAGTAATTTGTGTCACAACTCTTTTGTTTATGTCGCTTCTTAAGATTCATGTTGCGTAACTTGTTTTTGTAGTGTCTTATTCTTGTCTGTGTCAAAGTCCTTTATGGTATCATTCTACGCAGCTACTGTTTGGAGCATCCGTGTTGTGGTACATGGTGTACCCTGTTGTCTTAAGTTCTGGTGGCTGAATAGAGGTTACCCTTGGTTGATGTTTGATATATGCAGTTGTTTGTTGTATCTGTTATTGAACATATGTTATTGGATGTGAACTTCATTGTTATCCAACATGTTCTGTTAGAAGAGATAAATAAAGAGCTAATTTTGTACTGTCCTTGATTTAATTGTTCAATCTCTTTTTAGTTTTACAACCACTATTTCTACCACAATCTAACCCCTTAATTTATTGTCTAGACCTCAAATATTACAGTTATTGTCCAGAGTTGAGGCCCCTGCCCAAGATCTCGTATATCTTCTTATCTAATTACTATCCTCTTTTTTTTTGTCAGTTGAGGGCGGTGTGAGGTTCTCTCTCTTATTACTCCTTTTCTTCTTTGGCCATAACGAAGTCAGAGTTACTCTCTACCTCTTAGCACTGTAGCAAAGGAAACATCAGTCTTTCCCTCTTGCTCCTTTTTCCCTCGGATATATATATATATATATATATATATATATATATATATATATATATATATATATATATATATAAAAAACTTCTGGTACAATGGCGACAAAATGACGCGTTACTCTTCGGGGGGGGGGGGGAGACGCTATTTAGTGTTTTCCTTTGGATTTCGTGTGAATTCCTATGGATTTCCTGTGAATAGTGTTTTCCTGTGGATTATGTTATTTTGTGTTCTTTTATTGGAAGTTTTCAAAAGAAGCCACGGAAGGCAGGTGGTGGATGAAATTTTGAGGGCAGCCGACAGATATTTGTTGGTCATAGTCTCGAGTTTCACCACGGCAGGCAGAGGAGCTCTTCTTGAGTCAATGGCTGCGGTCTCCGACCAGTAAGGTCACTGCCATAGAGGAAAGCAACGGCAAACTACCTCTTTAAAAGTGCCTAGTACATCATGATTCGCTTAAAGACTGATCATAGCAAGACAAGGACAGAGGCGTTAAAATTAGCAACATGGAACGTTAGGACGTTAAACGACGACGAAAAATTAGAGAACATAAAACAAGAAATTGAAAGGGAAACAATTAATATTTTAGGTATGTGCGAAACGAGATGGACAGGAGCAGGCATCAAGATAGATGAAGATTTCAAGATTATTTATTCTGGAGGTGAAGATCGTCATAGGGGAGTGGCAATTATTTTGGACCGGAAAGCATCAAAATCTGTTCAAGGATATTGGGCCGTGTCGGACAGAGTTCTACTAGTTAAATTAAGTGGCAGCCCTTTTAGCATAAATATTATTCAAGTGCATGCCCCAACAGGAGAATCCAGTGAAGATAGTGTAGAAGAATTTTATAATGACATAGAGTCTGCCTTAAAGAAATGTAAAAATTCAGAAATAAACATCATAATAGGGGACTTCAATGCAAATGTAGGAAATCAAGGGGATAGATACACAGTAGGAAACTATGGTTTAGGCGAGAGAAATGAAAGAGGATACAGACTCGTAGAGTGGGCAAAAGAACAGGAAATGATTGTAGGAAACACCTTGTTTAAGCAACACCCTAGAAGATTATGGACATGGAGGAGTCCTGATAGCAGGATTAGAAACCAGACTGACTACATTCTCATTAGCAGAAGATTTAGAAACGCGCTAACAGTAGCAAAAACAGTTCCCAGTGCTGATTGTTATAGTGACCACAGATTACTAACAGGAACATTGAGGATAAAGTTGAAGAAAGTCAAGTATATAACAGGAAACACTAAATATGATTTGTGTACATTGAGTTATGACAAGGAAATACAAAACAAATTCAACATAGAAGTACAGAACAGATTTGAAATATTGTCTGATCTAGAGATCCTATTCCATGATGTGGAAGATCAATGGGAAACGTTGAAGAATTCAATCAATGTGGCTGCAGAAACAACTATTCCAAAATTATAGATGGTGGGTCATAAGAAATGGATGACTGAAGAAATTTTACACCTCATGGAAACAAGAAGACTCAACAAAAATAATTCTATCAAATATGAAGAAATTCACAGACAAATCAGAATATTATGTAAGGAGGCAAAAGAAGCATGGCTCGAGGAAAAGTGCTTAGAAATTGAAAACCAACACAACAGTCAAAATACCAAATTAGTGCACAAAATAATTCAGGAACTTACTAATAAAAGAACAAGTACACCAACAAGGTGTCTAAAAACTAAAGATGGCAAAATCATAATAGAAAAAGACCAGATTTTACATGTATGGACAGATTATGTGAAACACCTTTATGATGATAACAGAGACGAACAGTATGATATTAGATTTAATAATGAAGGACCGCCAATTTTGGAGATGGAGGTTCGAAATGTTCTTAAGCATATGAAAGCTGGCAAGGCCCCCCCCCCCCCCCCCCGGTGAAGATAACATCACAACAGAAATGATTAAAGCTTTAGAAGAATTTGGACTAGAGCAAGTCACCAGACTGCTGAACACATTATATGATACTGGAGATATACCTCCTAAATTATGTAACTCTGTATTTATTGTAATCCCAAAGAAATCAGGAAGCTTGGAATGTGATCAACATAGAACAATTAGTATAATGAGTCACATCACAAAGATTTTGCTAAGAATTATCATGCAAAGAGCGAGGAAGAAGATACAACCTGAAATAGGGGAAGAACAATGTGGGTTTGTAGAAGGAAAGGGTACAGTAAATGATGTGTATATGCTGCGAACAGTTATTGAACGTGCTATAGAAGTAAACAAGGATATACATCTTTGCTTTATTGACTATACAAAGGCTTTTGATAGAGTTAGACATGTCAACATGGTGGATATGCTTGCAGATCTACAAATTGATGGAAAAGACATTAGACTTATAAAAAACATATATTGGAAACAACAAGCTGCAATAAGGATTGATAATGAAGTGGGACAGTATCAGCCAATTAAGAGAGGTGTTAGGCAGGGATGTGTGATGTCTCCAGATCTTTTTTCCCTATACAGTGAAAATATTTTCAGAAATGTAGAGGATATAAATGGAATCAGCATTGGAGGACGAAACATCAATAACATTAGATATGCAGATGATACAGTATTAATTGCAGACAATGCGCAGGACCTGCAACAATTAGTAGATGCGGTTGTTGTATACAGTGAGCAACTGGGGTTAGAATTAAATTGTAAAATGACTCAGGTTATGGTCGTCACTAGGAAGAAAGAAGTGCCACAATGTAATATACAAGTAAATGGAAATATTCTTCAACAAGTGAATCGGTACAATTATCTTGGAACAGTCATAACATCTGATGGGAGATGCCTTGAAGAGATTAGAACAAGAATCGCCATGGCGAAAGTAGCCTTTAGCAAGATGAAAAACATTCTGACCAATAAAAAGATGTCAATTGAAACGAGAAAAAGAGTGTTGAGGGGATACATAGAGGCTGTTCTTTTGTATGGATGTGAAACTTGGACAATGAGCAGTCAAGCTGAAAAACATCTGATGGCTGCAGAAATGTGGTTTCTGAGGAAAATGCAAAGAATACCATGGACAGACAGAAAAACCAATGACCAAGTACTACAGGAGACAAATGAACATCGTAAACTGATTAGAGAAATTAGACGTAGACAGTCAACATTTTTTGAACATGTTATGAGAAGAAATGGATTGGAGAACTTGGTGACAACTGGCAAGATCGAAGGGAACAGACCAAGAGGAAGACCGAGAGGAAAATACCTGGATGGCTTGGCCACATGGCATGGACTAGACAGGAACACTGAGCTGATCCACGACACTGGTGATCGAGTGAAATGGCGAGTCATGACCGCTGACGCTTTCCGGCATGGCACATTATATATATATATATATATATATATATATATATATATATATATATATATATATATATATATATATTTATATATGTAGTTATATGAACTTGTGTAAATATATAAACTATAGCTCATCTTTGGCCACACACACACACACACACACGCGCACGCACGCACGCACGCACGCACACACACACACACACACACACACACACACATATACACACTAAAGCCTGACATGAAACAGATATTGCAGAATGTAAGAATAATTCCAGCTGTGAATACTCAACTGAATCATCGTAAACAAAACAATAAGAGTATCTCAACCATGCATGCATGCATACTCACGCTGTTCAAATATACTCTTCAACTCCTAGTTATTGCATCACTGTGCCAACCATTAAATTGTCCAGAAAATCATAACAACTGAATGATAACAATCCGCAGATAACAACACACTTATTCTGTTGGTGCAGTTACGTGTCCTGATCATTGCTGCCTTGTTACACCAAATGCTGTTTTGTTTACGTTTGCCAAGTTTTCTAGGAAAGTCTAGCTTGCTCTGCGCCGACCAATCCTGGCTCGTTTTAAGTAGGTCAAGGTTTCATTTCTATGTGAAAGCGTGTATATTCAGTAAGGGGCGTTATTTTCATTTCGTCACTGGTATGTTTAGATTCTAAATTTAGAAATATGTAAACATATTCTTTGATCTGTCTATAATCTATAAAGATATATTGATTTGTTTTTCGTTTTTAAAAGTTTTTGTATACAGCACAGATTCAGTTGTACAGGAGACTCCGTGGCGAAGTAGTAGAGCCGTCTGCTTCGCGCTCCGAAGGTTGTGGGTTCGAATACGGGTCGTGTCCTTCGGTTCATGAGTGCATTTGTTTCGGAGACTCCTGTGGGTCGTCGATGGAGCTACGGAATTCGTGCTTTGTGCGACGCTTTCCGCGCTGCGGAAAGAGACTGCCATATGGGATAAACAACCCGGTGCAATGACCCTAGCGACTTTAAAAAAAAAAAATTTATTTGTATTTGCGTGATAAACTGGTTTGCTGCAGAGAATATTGTAATGTAAATGAACAAATTATGAAGAACGTGGAGGCAACAGAGATGTGGTTCCTGAGACTAATGTTGTTAATTTCTTTGGCTGCCAGAGTAACTAACAATGATTGCCTCAAAGAGGCTAATGAAACTAGTAAATTAAATAAGAAATAGACAAACAGCTTTTTTGGTTATGTGATGAGAAGTGAGGCATTGGAGAACTTATTTGACAACTGAAAAGACCAATGGGAAAATTGTTAGAGACCACGAGAAATGATGCTGAATGGAATAAGACAATGGCATGAAGGAATATCATCAGCAGATTTGGTCCAGAGACGAGGGGCCCATGATCTGTGGTAAGACATGAGCACTTACGCCAGATGGCAGGGCACTTGACGATGATGATGATGTACGATAAAGAAAGACCACAAAACTGTTAAGCTGTTCGCTTATTATATATTCTTACACAAAGTTAGTTGCGTGTCCTTTGCATGATATAGCAATCAATCCCAGAATTGTTAGACAGATTATACAGATAGACAGATTAGACAGGCAGACATATTACACAGAGACAGATTAGACAGACAGACAGACAGATTAGATAGACAGACAGATGGGAGGATGGAAGAACATATTCTTTTTTTGGAAGTAAAGTATTTCTGTCGGCAGCTAATTAGATATATTGATAAGTGGCCAGATGACACGTACTGTCTCAGGAGTTGAAGTGAAGTATGTTAACATATACTAGGTGAGAAGAGAGGCATTGGAGAACATCGTGACAATTGGATAGATCGAGGGGAAGAGAACGAACGAACGAACGAACGAACAGACTTTATTTTCCAAGGGTAACAAATTAGGCACGCAGGCCCGTCTTACATTCGGCCCTTCCAATCACTCATCTTTCTTTCATCAACAGTGCATAGGAAAAAAAAACATTGTCACATGAATTTTGTAAACATAAACAATGCATATTACTATGTTATGAGACACATCCACCACCCACCCACACATCCCCATTCACTCCAACTCCCCCACCCAACCACACACACATACAATACATTCCCCCACCCATCCACCACATCCCTACACCTACACATCTCCCCACCCACACACACCTCTAACCCACCACACATCCCATCCACCCACACCCCAAGCACACATACATTCAATAACCCACACATCCCCCACCTACACACATCTCCCCACCCACTCACATATCCTCTACCCGTCCCATTTCCCTACAAAAATCACTCACCCAATATCCTCCTCCACCCACACACCTCCAACCACCCAGCCAAACACACATTCCTCAGCCACACACACATCTCCCCGTCAACTCACATATTCCGCACCTACCCACACACAAATTCCGCACTCACCCACATAATCTCCCATCTCCCCCAGCCCACTCACAGATCCCGAGCCCACACCACACCTACAAACATCCCCCACCATCTCCTAACCTGCACAGACTCACCCACACACATATCCTCTACCCACCCACACATCCTCTATCCACCCATCCCCCAACCAAACATCCCTTACCCACACACCCTTACTCATATACAATCACCCACCCACACATCCTCTACCCAACCACACATCCTCCATCCACCCATTCCCCCAGTCACACATCCCTTAACCACACACCCCTACCCATATACACACATCCCCACCCACGCACAATCTCCCCACCCATACAAACATCCCTCACACACAACTGGCTGGCTCTGCACCCCTGGCTGGCTCTGCAGTTTATCAGCTCGTTCATTTCCCTCGACTCCCGCATGTCCCGGGACGAAGATAAAGGTGACTTTACGAACAACAGACTTCTGCAGCGACTCAGTCCACTGTCTACGTACAGATCCAGCTTCGATCCAGAGGCAGAGGCAGATCAAGAGAGAGTATGCTGGACGAATTGAGACGGTGGCATGGAGGAATATCATCAGCAGAGTTGATCCAGAACACCAAGGACCGAGATCTGTGGAGAGCCATGAACGCCTACACCAGCTGGAAAGGCACTTGATGATGATGATGATGATGATGATGATGATGATGATGATGATGATGATGATGATGATGATGATGATATTAGGCCATCTTAGTTTGAATCAAGTGACCAGCTTGTCGATTTGTTTGGTTAGTCGGATGTTTGATGCCGGTTCCACGTGTCTTATCGATTTTGGCGAACCGTGTTGGTCAGTCAGGGAACATGTTTAGTGCTGATACTGCTGAGCGGTCAAATGTGACTATTGTGTTAGCCGATATGTTGTTATTTTCAAATAAAACGCGCAGGGAGAGAGAAAGATACAGATAGAGGGGGAGGGGAGGAGAGATAGATAGATAGATAGATAGAGAGAGAGAGAGAGAAAGAGAGAGAGAGAGAGATCGTATCAAAGGGATCACTGAGAGCGACAGAGAGCAACTGAGAGAGCGATAGAGAGGGAGCGACAAAGAGGTAGCGACAGAGAGAGAGAGAGAGAGAGGGGGGGGGAGAGTGCGTGTGTGTGTGTGACAGAGCGCGTTCTTAAAAGTGAGAATCAGAGATAGAGAGAGTGCATGAAAGAATAAGTAAGAGATAGCGGGAAAGAGAGCGTTAAAATACGTGAGTGAGTGAGAGAGAAAGAGATAGAGAACAACGACAGAACGAACGAATTTTATTTTCAAAGGGTTAAGAATTGGGCACGCAGGACTGTATGACATTCTGCCCTTCTTCTCTAATTCCTCTCACATATTCTTTCATTCAACATCACATATGAAGCTAATCTTAGACAACAAAAGAACAATAAGCATTAATACGCATGAAAGATAATCAATTATACATGACTCACTGAGGCAATGTTTACCATGGGCATGATAAGTACCTAAGGACGGTGTAACGTGCCATACATATGGGAATGTTTATTAACTAGTTGTTGTTTGAGATAATTTACCATTATTATATTTAGGGGGGCATGTAGCCTGTACTGAGATAGTGTTAAAACAGGTTGCGACTGTATGTATAATAATTGGTGGTGTCTTTGATTTCTTGTGGAAGATTGTATGCTAAGCAGAGTATGCTAAGCTTGTTTTCAGTTTATCAGTTATCAGTTATCAGTTGGGGTATCTTTATTGCACTCCGGACATGTCCATAGGTGCTCAGATCCTCCCCCAGCATATGCATCAGCGTCCGGTGGCTAATAGTGCCAGTTCTGTGTTGGTTGACGAGGCGCCTTGTTCTCCCGATGTACCTCTCGCGTCTGGCTGTGCCGATTCTTACTCCCAAGTCTTTTATCTTGGAGAGCGATGTGGATTCACTGACGTCAAAGTCCTCTGTTTTCGCCATATCTTTAAGGACGTTAATAACATCGGCACGATCCATGGGCTGGCCATCTACAGGGGGTGCAGAGCCAGCCAGTTTATCAGCTCGTTCATTTCCCTCGACTCCCGCATGTCCCGGGACGAAGATGAAGGTGACTTTACGAACAACAGACTTCTGCAGCGACTCAGTCCACTGTCTACGTACAGATCCAGCTTCGATCTTCTGAATCATGCTCATTGAGTCACTTAGTACACACACGTTGGTATAATGCTGTGATTCCAGCCATATAAAAGCCTGTGTAACTGCCATCACCTCCATCGTCATGCTGCTCGTGGTCATAGAGTGGGCACCACTGGATTCTTGAACGGTTCGGCCCGCTGAACGAGCTGTAAATGCCCACGCACTTCTCTGCTGCTTTACAACAGATCCATCTGTATAGATGAGCACTTCGGGGCTATCTGAGTGTTCATAGATGAGCGCGTTGACTTCTGCATTGACAGCGACAGGGTTCTGCTCTCTGCACCGTCTGTCGAGCGTGATAATGCGAGAGAATGTGCACTTAAAAGCTGGAGGCACCGGCACCCATTCCTTGCCGGGGTTGATACTGGTAAGACTGCAGACCTGTCTGACGACATCTTCCGCCCGACCCATCCATGATTTGCCTCTCATTAGCCTGTCACCCTTTTCTCTGAATATAGCGTCATGCAGAGGGTGCTCATCTGCACTTATTTTTAAGTATGCACGAGCTCTCCAGATCTTGATCCTGTGTTCCATTGTCGGGAAGTCTAGGAGGTATCTCATTGCTACACAGCTGGTGTCTTTCGTGCAGTCCAAAATTTTCAAGTCTTCCAATCTGTGTAGGGCTGACAGTGAGGATGGCCAGGGCATACTCGATGCGTGAAAGCACCAGTCCTTGGAACAGAAGTATTAGCAGTCTTTGCTCGATATTGGAAGCCGCCATGACTCTCATTGCTGACAAACCTTTTCGAGCTTTCATTATAACATAATCGACATGATCTCTAAAGGACAGGCTTCGATCAAGCCTCACACCAAGATATGTCATTGACTGGGTTCTTCTCAAAAGGCTCCCATCCATTCTTACTGCCGGCAGGTGTGTGTTCACAATATGGTTGTTTAGGGAGAACCATGTAACCGATGTCTTTGCAGGGTTGACAAGGGCACGGCATCAGCGCACCATGAGGAAATTCGATCTAGTTCGCCCTGCATATCATTGGTAACCACCTGTCTGTCTCGACCCTGTCGGTACACGAGAATGTCGCCAGCAAATGATAAGAGTCCTACCCCTCCCGTCCAACTATTGTTCAGTGATCGGCACCGTATACGCGTTGAATAGTACTGGTGACAGTGGTGAACCCTGCGGCAATCCTGGACATATCGTTATCGGCTCAGAAGACCAACTCCCGCATCTTAGCACCACCTTCCTTTGGAGCAGAACTGCAGCTATCCATCGTACAAGGTGAGGGTGCACTTTCAGTCTGAGGAGGGTTTGCATCAAGTGCTCGAAGGGTACTCTATTCTATGCGTCCTCTAAGTCTATAAGCTTGTTTTATATAAGTCTATCCTAAGTTTAGGGAAATGAAGTATATTTAGTCGTTCGCTATGTCTTGCGTTATATTTAAACAATGGCCAAAGGTAGCTTGGAGCATTTTGAAATAGGATTTTGTGAATTAGTTCAGCCTTATTGCAAAGTAGGCGTTTGTGGAGTGGCAGAGACCATGAGAGAGATAGAGAGAGAGAGAGAAAGAGAGAGAGAGAGAGAGAGAGAGAGAGAGAGAGAGAGAGAGAGAGAGAGAGAGAGAGCGGGAACGAATGGTGAGATGGAGAACGAGAGAGAGAGAGAGAGAGAGAGAGAGATATGAAAACGGGATAGAGACCAAGAAAGAGAGAGAGAAAGAGAGAGAGAGAGCGGGAACGAATGGTGAGATAGAGAACGATAGAGAGAGAGAGAGAGAGAGAGAGAGAGAGAGAGAGAGAGAGAGAGAGAGATGAGAACGAGATAGAGACCAAGAAAAAGAGAGAGAGAAAGAGAGACAGCGGGAACGAATGGGGAGATTGTCGGATGTTTTGGGAAAATCTCAAAGAGATAGAGAACAACTAGTACTAGTTTTCCTATTTCCAAATGTGATACTGGCCCGTTATAATTTTTATAGCCTTCCCTGGCTCAATTTCTTGCGTCAACAAATAGAGTCCAGGAGAGCCAAGGAAGTCCACAACGTGAACAAGGAAAAGATTTCCTCGAACAGTAATACTATTCTTGTGGAGTGTCCTTGTATTTCTGCTCTCAGCTAAATAATTAATATCAATGGTATATTAATTAATAACAACAACAACGTAATCACTCAAAGAATTCTTGTAACACTCAAGAGTGAAAATGAAATTGCTTGTATATTTAATAAACACAACAATTAGGGTTGTGGTGATTCTGTTACAAATAAAAAATAATAATCCATCCCAAAGGTCATTGGCACCTTTCCGTCTTGACAGACGATTGTTTGGTACATTGTGCTTCAAAAAGGCATAATAACTACAACCCATGGCGGTGGCGAATGTGGCTGATAAGGCCACAGTGAATGCATGTGAACACATGGTTATTTCCACCATCATGCACCATCTTACGTCTCTCTCGCTCTGTGTGTGCTTTATCTGCAATCACTTTCTCCTTTGTCTTTATTCCATTTCTGATAGTTGCCCTCTATGCAACACGTTCAGCAGAGATTTGCTCCCAATGTGCATTATCAATACATATATCAATCATGTCCCGTTTACACATATCTTTGTATCGTAGTAGAGGCCCACCCTGAGATCTCTTACCCATCTGTAATTCACCAAAAAAGATGTTCTTTGGTATTCTACCGTCATCCATCCTCCTAACGTGTCCTATCCATCTAAGTTGGATACTGCTGTTAATTTTGCCCTATTTTACCGGAATATTTCTTGCGGTTACGTTCGGATATTTGTTTTTGTGTCTCCGATATGGGGGTGGTAAGCATACTCATGATATTAAATTCCACGATTATTTCAAGATCGAATTAAAACAGACACTGATTACTTGATATAGTTTTCCCCAACCCCGGTTTGCGTTCTGCATTTCTGGTGCATCGGGATTTCTTGTTATACCGGAAAAACAAGCTACCTATTCTGAGTGGTAAATAAACCCGTAAATACCGTTTTATGAGACGTATTAAATTGTTCTACTATATATTATTAAATTTAGCATCCATTTTTACGTGTATTTTGTAATTTTCGACCATTTAAGTTGGCAATCAATGTCACACTGAAATTGTGAAGAACGCATGCTGTAATGCGTTATTTCAATGGCGGGAGATGGCAGGTTCACTCCAGCTAGGAACATTTAATATTGTTATGGAATAGTCAGAGCGACTACAATGATAATGAATGAATGTTTACATTCAACACCCATTATTGTATGTATGTTTAATTTTTCATCATTCTAAATGGACCAGATCATTGTTAATTTTTCATCTTTCCAACGGAATATCTGTTGTCAAAATGCATTTATCTACGATGGCTGACAAGACTCGCGTGCAGTTCACGCGCGGTCTGACATATATATATGTGTGTGTGTGTGTGTGCGTGTGTGTGTGTGTGTGTATATATATAAACCGGCAGAGTTATATTTCCTTGAGTTAGACAGGCCGCCGTGTTAATCTCCCTTGGCGACAGTGTAAACCGATAATGTGTAAGTGTGTAGGTAGAGTCACACAAAGTGAAAGGTCAAAATCGTATTTCTTTTATATGTCCGCGTTAAACAGTAAACTTACACACAAACATTGATATCTCGGCTTAAAACTGACCTACAGACTTGAATAAGGTACCGTTGGATTTGTTTTTTCAAGGGTTATCCAACTATGTAGGTTATATAATTAAAAAGCAATTAAGAAAAAGTTACTAAAGTGGCTAATCTAAGTCTACGAAGACTGAGCATATAACAAACCGTCACACAACCTGACCTTTCCAATACTTCAGTATTTGTGATTTTGTCTTGTCACTTAATACCAATTATTTTTCGCAGACACCGCATATGAAAGCTGTTTAAACGTTTCTCTTGGTGTGAGTAAGTTGACCAGGGTTCATTGCCATAAAGAAGAGTACTAAGGACACAGGCTTGGTAGACAAGGACTTTTGTTTTGGCAGTAGTTTTCCTGTTCTCCCAGACACTTTTTGTTAACCTGTTCTTGTTGTTGCTGCCTTACCATTCCTGATGTTGATTTCCTGATCTAGGGATAATTTGCTATTTGCCTCTGATCCTAGATATGTAAAATGGTCTACTATCTCCAATTCGGCATCGTCAATACAGATTGATGGTACCCCATGTGCACCTTGTGGCATAATGTGTGTCTTTTTGTTTGTTTGTTAATTGTTAAACCAAATTCAGAACAAGCATTGGAGAATGCAGTTGTAGTAGATGTTGTAATTCTTCCTCAGAGTGGGTCGTAATTGCAGCATCATTTGCAAAAAGCAACTCTCTGATTAGTACCCTCCTAATTTTGGTCTTGGACTTTAATCTCTGAGCATTATAGAGGCCACCATCTGAGCGTGAGTGAATTTATTTAGCGGCATCCTGATCACGAAAGGCATGTTTCATTAGAAGTGAGAAGTATATTCCAAAGAGAGTTGGAGCTAGTACACAACCGTGCTTAACTCCACTCTTGATTTCAAACTCTTCTGAAGTTACACCATCAAACTTGATTATACCCTTCATGCCTGAGTGGAACGATTCCACAATGGACAGAAGAGTTGGTGGGCAGCCAGTCGTCTTTAGTGCCTTGAACAGACCCTCACGACTGACTAAATCAAATGCCTTTGTGACGTCGATGAAGACAATAAACAATTGTTGATTTTTTTCTCGGCATTTTTCTAGCATTTGTCGGAATGAGAATATCATTTCAATGGTAGACCGGTTCTCTCGGAAGCCGCACTATGATTCGGGGTAGGCTTGATCTCCCAGGACTTGAAGTCTGCGCAGAACAATTTTGGCAAATACTTTCCCAACAATACGCAGAAGTGAGATTCCCCTATAGTTGTTGCAGTCGCACCGATCGCCCTTGTTCTTGTACACTGTTATGATGCTTGAATCTTTGAAATCCGGTGGGACTTGTCCTTCTCGCCAGCATAGCTCTATTAGCTGATGGATCTGTAGAGTGAGTGTGTCTTGCCCACTCATGATAACCTCTACTGGAATCCCATCTTTACCTGGAGCCTTGCCAGATGCACGTTCATTTATAGCACACTTAACTTCTGTCATTCCAAAGGCATGATAAATAAAATACATTAATGCCCCAAGCATTCACTTTAAACAAAAACACCAACATAAACCTCAATTCCCTAGTTGGTTAAATGATATATAAGAATAGATAGATAGATAGATAGATAGATAGATAGATAGATAGATAGATAGATATATAGATAGATAGATAGATAGATAGATAGATAGATAGAGAGCCTACCTTGTGCCAGACGTATTGGTTACCCATTCCTCTGGAATACACAAGGCTAGGCCGAGAGAGGGATCATGTCGTTTGGGCACCACATGTTTCTCTGAAGCTCTGCCCAGGCATTGTGATGGAAGTTTGGCCACATTCCAACTCACATACTTTGGTCTGTCAAGACTGCAAGGTACCACTCACTCACAGATAGATAGATAGATAGATAGAGAGAGGGGAGGGGAGGAGGAGAGATAAAACAAGAGACTAACCAACTGCCTAGATTGTCGCAGATGTATTTCACAAGTGCGTGGAATCTGTTTGCCGTGCCTTATCGATCAATGTACCGTAGTGCTCTTTGTAAATACACGGAGCTGAACATTATCGCATTAGATCGGGAGTGCAGGGAAAGGCCGGTAAGCTGCTCTGAATGAGAGGTGCAACAATTGAAAAACGACAATTCGCGACCATGTGGTGTAATCGTCAACATTTGGAGGGGGGGGGGGGGGGGGGTTCTGTGCTAAGATGTGAAAGAAGTACCTGAGCGTTCGTGGCGAAGGTTGGTGGACGGTGTTTGGTGCAGGGGAGCCTGACATACAATACAATAACAGCTAATCTGAGAATGGAATTGGCGGTAGTAACGGAAGCGTTCAAACATCACACACGTGTGATTGTAACGGGCTCATAAAGTGTGATGAAAACGGTAAAGACCTGCATGCTTTGGGCAGAACGTAGTCTTTACTTCAACAATGAAAAATGTAGAGCATATGTTGGTGTTTTCCCCCAGGACATGCTGGTGTGGTGGAAAACGAGCACACTGACAGTTTGGCTGGGCCTGCGCCGCTAGGTGGAGTATTGGTGCATGATAAGGCAGATGTGGTCGGGAAGCTTTGAAATCGTGTGCATAGTGCAGAAATACATATACATCAGTGGGTCTCTGCCTTTTATTTTTTGGCCCATGTCATTCCCCTCCTTTAGAATTTCCTCCCTATAAATCCTCCTCCCTCCCCCGCCCCTACACAATATATGTAAAAATGGAAGCTAAAATTAATAACACACACTAGAACAAGTCTAGACGTCTACATAAAACGTGATTTGCGGGTTTACTTACGTTATAAAACGAATTTCAGATGGGCGAGATGTACAGAACAGTAAAGCATGGAGGAAAAAACAATATCAAGTAATCGGTTCTTGTATTAACCTTGAAATAATGTTCACCCCCCCCCCCCCCAATGTCCTACTGCTTTTGTCATACTACTCTAGTCCTACGGATATTCTCCTAATAATAGTGTCCTACTACTTTAGTCCTACTGCTTTTGACCTACTACTATTGTCCTACTTCTATTATCCTACTGCTTTTGTCCTGCTACTATTGTCCTACTGCTTTAGTCCCATTACTATTGTCCTACTACTGTTGTCCTACTGCTTTAGTCCTACTGCTTTAGTCCTACTGCTATTTTCCTAATAATATTGTCCTCTTGCTTTTGCCCTATTGCTTTTGTCCTACTGCTTTAGTCCTACTGTTATTTTCCTAATAATATTGTCCTCTTGCTTTTGTCCTATTGATTTTGTCCTACTGCTTTAGTCCTACTGTTATTTTCCTAATAATATTGTACTCTTGCTTTTGTCCTACTGCTTTTGCCCTACTGCTCTAGTCCTACTGATATTCTCCTAATAATAGTGTCCTACTACTTTAGTCCTACTGCTTTTGTCCTACTACAATTGTACTACTACTATTATCCTACTGCTTTTGTCCTGCTACTATTGTCTTACTGCTTTTGTCCTACTACTTTTGTCCTAGTACTGTTGTCCTACTGCTTTTATCCTACTACTATTGTCCTACTACATTAGTCCTACTGCTTTAGTCCAACCGCTTTTGTCCTACTACTATTGTACTACTACTATTATCTTACTGCTTGTGTTCTACTGCTTTTGTCCTACTGCTTTTGTCCTACTGCTTTTGTCCTACTGCTTTTGTCCTACTACTATAGTCCTACTACTATTGTCCTACTACTATTGTCCTACTAATATTGTCCCTCTACTATTGTCCTACTGCGTTAGTCTCACTAATATTGTTCTACTACTATTGTCCTACTGCTATAGTCCTACTTCTATAGTCCTACTGCTATAGTCCTACGACTATTGTCTTACTAATATTGTCTTACTACTATTGTTCTACTACTATTTTCCTACAGCTGTAGTCCTACTACTATTGTCCTACTGCTTTAGTCCCACTACTATTGTTATACTACTATTGTCCTACTGCTTTAGTCCTACTAGTAATATCCTACTACTATTGTCCTACCGCTGTAGTCCTAATGCTGTTGCCGGGTAGCTTCGCAGAGTGGAGGCAGAAGTAATGTTCTGTATTTCACTTGTCTTTTTGCTCGTGCTAATGTGATATTTGATTTCTTCAATGTTGCTTTCACTTCATCTAACCCTCTCTTCCTGGGTCGTCCTCTGGCCTTGTATCCTGATGTTCTCACGCAGAACGCTCTAGCCGCAGGTTGATCTTGTTCCATCCATCCATCCATCATGTGCCATGCCGGTAAGCATGGGCGGTCATGTTCTGCCATCTCACTCGATCACCAGAGTCGTGGATCAGCTCCGTGTTTCTGTCCCGACCATGCCACAAGGCCAAGCCATCCAGGTACTTGCTTCTAGGTCTTCCCCTTGGTCTGTTCCCCTCGATCTTACCAGTTGTCACCAAATTCTCCAATCCATTTCTTCTCATAACATGCCCAAAAAATGTTGACTGTCTACGTCTAATTTCTCTAATCAATTTACAATCTTCATTTGTTTCTTGAAGGACTTGTTCACTGGTCTTTCTGGCTGTCCATGGTATTCTTTGCATTTTCCTCAGAAACCACATCTCTACAGCCATCAGATGTTTTTCAGCCTGACTGCTCATTGTCCACGCTTCACATCCATACAAAAGTACAAAAAGATCTTGTTCCATTGTAACAAAATACCCGAACATTTAATTCTAGGGTGTTCTATACAGCCAGTAATTGGTGCTATCCATATACATGTTCTTACATTCTCATTTGTCTCCACTACATGATGATGGTGATGATGATGATGATGATGATGATGATGATGAATTTGATGATGATGGTGATGATGATGATTATAATGATGATGATGATAATAATGATGATGATGATGATGCTGATGATGATGATGCTGATGATGATGATGATGATGATGATGATGATGATGATGAAGATGATGAATTTGATGATGAGGATGATGATGATGATGATGTTTATAATAATGATGATGATGATGGTGATGATGATGATGATGATGAAGATGATGATGATGATGATGAGGATGATGATGATGATGATGATGATGATGATGATGATGATGAAGATGATGATGATGATGATGATGATGATGATGATGATGATGAATATTATGTTGATGATGATGAAGATGATGGTGAAGATTATGTTGATGATGATGAAGATGATGTTGATGATGATGATGATGATGATGATGATGATGATGATGATGATGATGATGATGATGATGATGAAGATGATAAATATGCTGTTGTAAAACTCGGCAATTCTACACTACATACATTCTTGACTCCATGTAGCATAGAGTACTTTTTGACCCCGAGTATTCAAACATGGTTTCGTTGTTCTGCAGCCGGACCTCTATTTCTGCACTAACTGTCACATATGCGGATGTTTTCAACTACCATTTCAGGGTCTCCCTTCATATCCAGTTGCTATTGTCTGTTTTGTCGCTGTATCAGACAATTGAGCTGTTGTGAATAATGTACATTTCTTTGTGTGAAAGTAAGTAAGAAATTATGGGCGTGTTTGTGTTTCGTGAATTGATCGTGAATGCGTGGGTTGCCTATGTCCTGTTTATTCTTCATATTCTTTTCCTTTAGCGTTCGCTCGCCTTGAGATCGAGCGTAGGCCATACACGTGAAGCTACATCCATTGAACTGAACTGATGTTTGCGTGTGGATTAGCTTTCCCTGTTACCAGTATCCCTCGCCATCAGGCAAACTCACACCGACATCTGAGGTACTTGTAATTTATGTCTCAAGTCAAGGATGAAAAGTCAACATTTAAGTCCAACTGACCGTTGTAGGTGTTGAACCTCAGCGTCAGCACACCGGAAGTTTAAGAGTAAGCGTTCTTATCCATTCGGCCATGTTGGCCTCCCTGTTTCTTCTCAAAGTTGTTGTCTTCTATGTATGGCGTTGTGCATCGTGAGAAGGTGTAACTGACGTTCCAGGGCTTGCGACTAGCGTCCTTCTTCACATTTCCTCCATGATTCGTTAGCAGTGTCGTCTAGCATCAAGTAAATTCTAGACCTATCACAGGTTCCTTACCTACTTAACCCTTTTATATTTGCTGCAACCACCTTGTCACAGTGTATTAGTAACAACACTGGGCCATGAGTGCAGAGAACGGGCAGCTGGCCGCACAGAGTTTGAGGTGCAACAACTGATCCAGAGTAATACACATCATGGTGAAATAGTGATTTATACTGATGGGTCAGTGGTGAGAAACAGACGGAGTGGTTGGGGTTTCATTGCAAAGGTCAATGGACGATTCTTGAAAAAGGAGTCTGGCATATGAGGCTACGATCTCTAGCTTTCTAATGGAGGTAAAAGCAGTCACAGCGGCATTCCGGTGGATAGATGAGACCACTGCAACACACATTGTATTCATTACGGACTCAAGGAGTATGCTTAGTAAGATTGAGAAAGGAATGTTTCGCAAGGAATGACTCACCTCGCTTATGAGGTCACAGATTGTGAGAAATGTAATAACCTTTTGCCCTGGCCATGCGCGAGTGCGGGATGGAGGGGTTGGGGGGGGGGGGGGTGAACAGGCTGATAGGCTGGCAGGGAATGCAATTTTAGTTGTAGGTTACCTATGAACAAGGCAGACGCGGTCGTGCGTATGTGGGACCAGGTGGAGAAGGCGGAGGAACATATTGTGAACCTGTAAGTGGATATGATGATATTGCTAGGGATTGACTGGGGTTCTCGTCGAATCTCAAAATTAAGAGTGAAGACCAGGAGAACCTTCAATCGGATAGTGATGGGAACGATTAGTAGTGTGACTCTTCGATGGCTGTTCAACGAGGGCACGAAGCGCACATGGGAATGTCCTGAATGCAGTGATGTCGGTATTTAGCTCAACTCAACTTAAATCAACAAAACAACCTTGTCATACGGATGTGTTCTGCAATTTAAAACTCATTCCAAATATGGTGCCACGATAGGGCCCCGTATGTCCGAGCTCTTCATTGACTCACGAGCCGTGGGCGTTGGCGATCATGTCTTTCCGCAGCCCTCTGGCTTGCGTTTTGCTAATCCTTTCTGATACTGATATTATGATGTCAAACTGTTATGTATATTTTCTCGTTTTCTTTCCTTGACCCTCCTCCCCTCCATTTTCCCGCTTTGACTACATACTGAAGCTTTAGTTTTCTCATGACATGTTCAAATGAGAGAGAGAGAGAGAGAGAGAGAGAGAGAGAGAGAGAGGAGAGAGAGAGAGAGAGAGAGAGAGAAAGCGAGCGAGAGAGAGAGAGAAAGAGAGCGTGAGAGAGAGAGAGAGCGAGAGAGAGAGAGAGAGAGAGAAAGCGAGTGAGAGAGAGAGAGAAAGAGAGCGTGAGAGAGAGAGAGAGAGAGCGAGAGAGAGAGAGAGAGAGAGAGAAAGCGAGCGAGAGAGAGAGAGAAAGAGAGCGTGAGAGAGAGAGAGCGAGAGAGAGAGAGAGAGAGAGAGAGAGAGAGAGAGAGAGAGAGGAGAGAGAGCGAGAGAGAGAGAAAGCGAGCGAGAGAGAGAGAAAGAGCGCGCGCGAGAGAGAGAGAGAGAGAGAGAGAGAGAGAGAGAGAGAGAGAGAGAGAGAGCATGAACCTGAGAGATTATTAATAAGTGAATAATTTAGTGTGTTTGTGATTGTGAGTGTGTGTGTGTGTGTGTGTGTGTGTGTGTGTGTGTGAGGAAGTATGTGTGACTGTGCGGCTGTCTGGGTGTGTGAACGTTTGTGTAAATTATGTCAGTCCGTATGTCTGTTTGTCTGTCTGCCTATCTATCTGTCTGTCTCATTGCCTGCCTTACTGTATGCATGCATGCGTGCGTGTGTGAATGCGTGTGTTTGTGTATCTCTGTGTGTGTCTTCTTCTTCTTCTTCTTCTTCTTCTTCTTCTTCTTCTTCTTCTTCTTCTTCTTCTTCTTCTTCTTCTTCTTCGTTTCTTTTTTTTCCTTCTAGAATAGTGGGTCACACTTATCAATGCACCCCAGACGTTAGCGTGTCCCACTTCGGCATACATGTGTGTCAGGTTTGCTTCCTCTATCTATCTCCCACCCCAGTCAACAGATTGACCCTACCCGCGCTGGCTATCCAATACGGTAGACAGTATAGCCAAGTCTCAGTCAATGCTCCAGCAGTCTCAGTCTTGCTATCTCTGACATGAGTAGTTGGCCCACACAGTCTCACACCCACACGAGTTGAAGTGGCTCTAAGGTCGAGGTCATGTTGGTGGTATTGAAGTTGCACATTCTGATTTGATCCTTTTCCCTCCACGTACTTCCAGTTGAAATACTCTGCTTTAGCAAGAGGGAAATGAGCGAGTGCGTTAGCGAAGTTGATACTAAACATCTCTGATAATGTCGTGAGCAGGGTCGGGTGCTGGTTCGACGTCTGGCTCGTAGACTGCGAAAGTGAGGGACAGATTGACCACGTATTCCTCTTTGTATTAATTAATTAATTAATTCATTCATTCATTTATTCATTCATCCATTCATTCATACAGTAGCATGTCTTTTGCAGAACCTCACTCCCATAACAACCTTCCGGAAAACTTCTCGGTCATAAGCAAGATGTCCCGCGTCCGATACACCCATCTGGAGATCATCTTCCACATCCTGCACTCATCTTCTCTTTGGCCTTCCTCTCTTTCCGGGCATATACCCCTCCATTATTGTTCTCCCCAAACATTTATGACGTGTAATTGACCAAAATATTAAAATGTTCTTTGTTTTATCGTCATTAGTAGCCAACCTTCTTCAATATTCAGCTCTTGAAGTATGGGTGCATTTGTTCTTTTCTGTATCCACGATATTCTTAGATGTTATGCATTTTCAATCTGGTGTTATAAATACCCCTAGGTATTTAAAATTGTCCACTTGATTAAGAATGTTCCCTTCTACTAACAGTTAACATTTTGGTGTCACCTTTTTCTTTAATATCACCATTATTAATGTTGTTTGTGTGTGTGTGTGTGTGTGTGTGCGCGCGCGCGCGTGTGTGTGTGTGTGTGTGCGTGCGTGCGTGTGTGTGTGCGTGTGTGTGTGTGAGTGTGTGTGTGTAGCATGATGAAACAGAACTCCCCATTCCCAGCCCTACACATTCATAAAAATACTTCCGATTTAAGTGGCGTTTCCAAATAGAAGGACGATTCTTGGAACTAGTATGTTCCAGAACGAGTTGGGGGAGGCGGCGGTATGCGCTTGTCTTTTGATTGGTTAATAAGTAATGAGCCCACGCTATTCCTGAGCCATATTTTAAAATTTAATTAGTTTGAGCGGGGATCTCACCGGGAGCGGTCGCTAGTGTGATGTGATGACCCAACAATGCCCTTAAAGATTCAATAATATATTGTTCTCTGGACAACAGGTACCACTTTAAAACATACTTTAATGTTGTGGCTAGACCTAGTGAACGAAAGAGAAGAATATAAGAGTATTTTATGAATTAAATGTGAAAGTGGAAAACCTAACTTCTGTGCGCCAGTATTCTGGATACTGCTTCTTCCACCTTGACATGTCTTTCACGCTGTATACTCCAAATGCATATCAATCCCTTGATGTGACTGGTTGCGTATGCTTGATGAATGTGTAGTACACTCATGCAAATTCGCAAACCCAAACCCCTTGTGCATTCTTCATGCCTAGGATGACTCATTCTTGAACCAACTGTACCTTTGCTCTCGCGAGTTAACAAATGGCAGTCTGGATTGGAATGAGTGATGTAAACATGTACAAGTTCCTTGGTAAAACGCTGAGAATGTTGGAGTGAGTGAGTTGGTGATTTAATAAATAGCCTCTCACATCTAGTGGAAAGAAAGATGCTTCAGATATCCATATGTAAACAGGACGGTGATGGCACGCCAGAATTGCTAAGTCCATGTGATACCTGGTGGCTATAAGCTCAAGAGAATTAATATAATTTCTCTTTGAAGTATTGCACTGTTACCTTTACTGTTGGTTGGTTCATATAAACTAGTTCTTAAGAGAACCATAGGTGTGTGAACCTGTGTCTTAGTTGGCTGAATATAATGTATGGCTCATGCAAATTTACAAGGACTAAACATGTTTTTCCCATATGTGCTTGGTGCATATGTGAACCATTGCTATGCAATTGAGCTTCTGTTACCGACTGTAGTAGACATGAACATTGCTCAGTGGGGAAACAGCACATGATGATGATGAAGATGATGTACCTGTGAGTCAGGTCTGTCTGAGAAAAGGGGTGAGGTCTGGCATTGCTGTGTAAGTGAATATGGAATAGGACATTCATGCACCAACATCACAGCCATAGTAATGGATGTCTGGTCTGCTAATTGGGTAAATGCCATTAGTTAATACATAATGCATATTGCAGTTGTAAATGCCTATTTTCCATTTCCCTTCACAATGCCTGTCTCATGTTGCTATGTCACAATGATTGCTGTACTGTGTCTGGTCCTCCTTGTGCCCAGGTCTACTGTGGTTCAAACATGGTGGAACTTAGACCACATGAATGCTTGTAATTGTGTTAAGCTACCCTGTCTCAGCATATGGTCTTGTGATTACCACAGATAAGGGTGAATTGAACACATATCACCCACAGTACATCAGAGTGAAATACACTGCATCATCAAACTAGGAGAGGTGTGTTTGGACCACACCCATCCTTTTCCTCCCCATCCCCAATCTGTGTCTGTTGATGTATAATAACATTATCTTTTACCATATGTAAAGAGATGTTGTGCCATTTTGTATATCGACAGAGAACAGTATGGTGGAGAGGCCATCCATATATCATCTGGGAAAACTAACCAGTAGTCCCAGAATCCAGAACCAACTCTCTATAAGTGAAATCTTATAGAACCCACAATATGGGAATTTCCTAGAGACTTTCAGCTCAGCTCTCAAACAGCTGGATATAAATAAGGGAGAAAAAGAGTTCTGAAGACTTCAGTGATCATAATTATCAATGACATCTGAGAACTAAACAACAAGTCTATGGTGGTGAACCTCATTCAAGACGTCTGGTGAAATGACTGGGACAATGGATTGTTTAGCTATGACTTATCTTAGTTAATCTCCAGCCTGGTGCTCACACAGTGTTTTCAGAATGAAGACTTGTAAAGGAGGTGAGATAGACTGAGGAGAAAGAAGACTGGGACATATTTGTATCTTAGATCTTCCTCTACAGGAAAAGTAGAACAACATCCTAAGTCTCAACTTCATAAACAGTCAACTCACCAGTGAAAGACAAGGCTGTAGCTTTTCTTCAAACTGTGACAGTAGGGGATAATTAGTCAGACTTGGAAAATCATCATGGGGAGAACTGCAACCTGAGCTTGTCCAACACCCATCATAGGTGCTAAAAGGATTAAACAGACCAGTAGAGCAGAATGTCCCTATGCTTGCCCCAGGTTATGGCTTATCTTGGTTTTCCCTCATTAACAGTAGAGGAAAGGATAAAAGTCAATGGTGTAGTGGTGATTAGAGAGGAGAGGAGGAGGAAAGTTTGGTTATTAGCTGGAGGAGGGTGTAGGAGTGGTGTATCATGTTTATCTTCATGCATGTGGCACATATTTTATGCATTTTCAATGTATGTATTGAAGTGTTGACATGCCAGGAGATGGAACAATGGTCATCACTGGACTCACCATCAGCTCAATAAACAGTATTATTGAATCAGTGTTTTAAGTACATGTCCCCAGTGAATTTCTTGTACAGTTGCTGTCAAGTGTTGTCTCTGGTGACTGTCTTAAGTGCTGTGGTTGGTTATACATATTGTGAAAAGACCTGTATAGATGTTGTCAAGTATCACATGATGTCTATCTTGTACAATTGTGGTGTAAACAATTCCTTGTGAATGTATGTCCCACTTTTGGCGGGAAACTGTCATGTAGATGTCTTGTCCAACAGATGTAATGTACAGTTATTGTTGAAGTTTGTTTGTCTTCAAATAATTGGGTCCTAAAGTCCTAAAGACTAATTGAACTGATATAGGTCACAAAATGACAAAATATATAGGAGAAGATCTATGTGACGGACGAACAGCACACTGGCAACATTATCTTGAGTGAGAGGGATCCTCAGTTGTACAGGCGCTAATAGTTCAGATCTTCTCTGGCCTTGGGTGAACTAGTTACTTCTTTTATAAATTTCTGTGTAGATACATAGTGGTCTCACAGTGGGGGTTTGAGCCAAAGAAAAATGGTTCTCCAAAAAGGCTATTGCGGGAATGATTAGCTCATTTGAGTGACCTCTAGACAAAACGTGCTAAATCATATCCTTTATCTTATTTATTATTCAAGATATATCTCCAGAGAACACTACAAACTAGGTCCTCTGTCAATCATCTAATAATTTGTCACAGTGTGGATATTCAAGGAGAGTCCTTTCTTGGCATTCTCTGTTACTACAATGTCCAACAATTGTTGTAGATCTTTTGCATTATCCGCCGCCAATTCTGTGTACAGTTCTATAGTTGGTGCATAATTTCAAGTTGTCCTTTTTTGGTATTCATGTCAGTGAGTACATGCGGGCGTGATGATCAAATCTATGTATTCAGAGCTACAACATGTGATCACAGACCCATGGCAAGAAACTGCGTCGGTATAAATGTAATTACTATGTTTGTAAAAAAAAAATCGTCTAAGGCACGAGGGAACTTAAATGTCAATATCTGAACATTTATGATCCTCCGCGCTGCTTCCTGTCAACTAGACGACGACAGTCAAGATTTTTTGGGTCAAGTTATGAGAAGAAATAAACTAGAGACCTCGGTGACAGCTGTCAAGATTGAGGGGGAACGAATAAGGGGAAGGCAGAAAAGTAAATATCTGGATGGTTTGGCCACATGGCGTGGTAAAGACATGAATACTGAGCCGATCCACGATTCTGGTTATCGTGTGAGATGGCGAAATATGACCTCTTCGCTTATCGGCATGGCACATAATTATGTCTATTTATGTGCGCTTTCATTAAATACGCCGTGTGTTCTCCTGCTCAAAATGCTGCCTACAGACCCGGATGTTGGCGGAATATTATCCATGCAATGTCTTCCTGGTAGCTATACAGACAAGACCTTCATGACCCGAGTGTAATGTCAAGGACTAACCGAGCTCTGGAAGGTAAAAATAGCTCATCAATGTTATCCTTCCGGTATCGCGGAGGGGCAAATAAGTTGTGGGTATGTTTACATTTTCTAGCTGAATTAAAACAGCGAGCTCCTTTATCTTGCTTCATTGACGCTTTTACGTACTCTACTAGCGAACAGTGAGTGTTCTGTTTACAACTCGTAAACAGGCGGAATTATTTAACAGATGCAGTGCCAAATGAAAAGTAGGTTTGGACCAAACATTAAAATGAATAGCGGGAAAATGAGAAGTACTCAAGTAGGGATGTGTCATATTTATGACTTCAAAGTTGTTAATATGGTAGGAAGCATGTTGTATTATATATCCAATTAAAGAAGGTTGCATAGGGAAAACAGCTGTATATACAATTAAGCCCACGGCAGTACAGAAAGTCAATTAAGTCGACTTATGTCCCAAGCCTCGCGATAGATGGTAGAAGCGTCAACAGAGAGAACAAAATGAAGTATCTGGGAATCACATTTGACAGGAGCCTGTCCTCCAAGGACCATGTGGAGACGATTGTGACAAGGTCTCAAAAGGGACTCAATGCACTTAAAAATATGGCTGCAATGGACAGAGAACAGAGAATGTTTTTCACACTATACCAGCACTTGATCCTCTCAGTGATTGATTATAGACTAGGACTGCTCACTGTCTCAAAGAGTCAGCTGGTGAAATTAGAGCGCATACAGAACGAAGCTATGCGGGTCATTCTGGGATGCACCAGAGACACCCCAATAGTGTGTATGCGTTACATACTTAGTCTGTCGACTGTTGCTGGTAGGCTCAAGGTGATGCAGGCGAAGGCATACCTCAGAGTAGCTAAGACACAGATCACCCGTTGCATTAGGCGCTGGACGCAGTTAAGGGTCAGCGACTGATAGGAGGGAAATCATGGATGGCTCAGGCGTAGGATACGATCAGACAGGTGTGCATTTTGGAGAACATTAGGCGAGGAGAGGAGTGGGTCTGAGTGCCAGCGGATCAGTAAGACTTGTGCAGAGTTATAATCACATTGAGCCGGGAGTGCAGGAAGTGGCCAGCAGGGGCCACGGAAGTGGAAATCCAACAACTAATTCAGGATAATGCTCGCTCGGGTGGTGTGATTATCTGTGTCGGTGTTGAGAGGTAGGAGAAGTGCCTGGGGGTTCTTAGCTAAAGCTAATGGTCGACGTTTGGTGCAGGAGAGCCTGGCATATGATACCACAACATCTAGCTTAAGAATGGAGGTGGAGGCGGTCAGTGCAGCTTTCCGCTGGATGGAGAATACGATACACACACACACACATCGTGATTGTAACTGACTCAGAAAGCATGCTGAGGAAGGTGAGGACAGGCAAGCTTCGGGCATAGTGACTTGCTTCGCTTCGGAGGTCACGGGTGACAAGCATCGTCTGGATCTTTTCTCCGGGGCATGCTGGTGTGCTGGGGAATGAACAGGCGGACAGATTAGCTGGCTCTGCAAAACTTGGTGGAGTATTGATGCATGACACGGCAGACGTGGTTGCGGCTTTGTGGGAGCACGTGTACACCTCGGAGGAGCAAATGGATTACCATGGTCTGGCAAGAATGAGACAGCGAGGAGTGACGAGGTGATCTGGCCAACGCTCGACGCTCAGAGGAAAGGCGAGATGGACATATAATCAGATTTCTACTGGTACTATTGGTGTTGGAACTCTTCGCTGACTGCTGAGGATGGGGACGGAGCGCTTAAGGGAATGCCCCGAATGCTGTGATGTCGGTTCCTCAGTGAATCAATCAATCAATCAATCAATCAATCAATCAAGTTGACTAATCATCCAGTGGTACTTGATCGGTTATAACAAAAGTTGAACTCTAAATAAAAAACATAACAAACGACAGGTTGTGTTAAGCACATGGGTTTTCCGTGTCAAGGAATTATATTTGTGGTATGAATGCAAGCGTTTCTATATTAGTGCATGTGATATTTTGTGTGTGTGTGTGTCAGGGTGTTTCGCAATGTGTGTGGGTGTAAACGTGTGTATGTGTGTGTGAGACTGTGTAAGACATATATAATATAGTAGTACCAATGTGTCCTAAGAGCATGAGCAGCGCCGGGTTGGAAAGATTTGACTCCCTTGGGGTACCTGTGCATGATTCCCAACTCTCGGGAAGTTACCACAGGGATAACTGGTTTGTGGCAGTTTGTAGCGACGTTGCGTTTTGATCCTTCGATGTCGGCTTTTCCTATCATTGCAAATCAGAATTCGCCAAGCGTTGGATTGTTCATTAATGAGATGTACACGTTCTTACAGGTCCAGACACTTGATTTAAGGGCTTTATTTGAAGGATATGGCTGAACGCCTCCAAGCCAAATCCCACAGATATGACGGCCTGCCACCACTCATCTTCTGCTCTTAGAGGTTTGAAGCTATGTCAACAGCATCTGCAGCCTACCTTGTTCCAGACGTGCTGATTATCCTTTCCTCTGGAGTAAAAAAGGCAAGGCCGAGAGAGGGATCATGCTGCATGGGCAACACATGTTCTCTGATTCCATACCCAGGCCATTGTGCGATGGAATTCTGGCATTCCAATGCACATACTTTCGTCTGTAAAGACGGCAAGGTGCCCGTTGTTGTTGTTGTTGTTGATTACCAACAATGGTGACACAATGAAAGAAATTAAACGATGACTATCAGTTGCTCTTCAAAGACAAAAACAACTGAATAAATTATGGAGTGGGGTAGACAGAACTACAAAAATTAGATTTTTAAGAGCATGCATCTTTCCCATTACAACATACGCCTGTGAGGCCTGGACACTTACTAAAATGGCTTAAAGGCGCATAAATACCTTTGAAAATAAATGTTATAGACGAGTTCTAAGAATATCTTGGGTAAAGAAAAGAACAAATGCATCCATACTTCAAGAGCTGAATATTGAAGAAGGTTGGCTATTAAAGACGATACAACAAAGAAAATTGAACTATTTTGGTCACTTGAAACGTCATGAAAGTCTGGAGAGAACAATAATGGAGGGCTATATGCCTGGGAAGAGAGGAAGGGGAAGGCCAGAGAGAAGATGGGTGCAGGATGTGGTAGAAGATCTCCAAATTGGTGTATCAGACGCGGGACATCTTGCTTGTGATCGAGAAGTTTTCCGGATGGTTGTTATGGGAGCGAGGTTCTAGTTAGTTAGTTAGTCGAGGTTCCAACTTCACGGCTACGGATCATCTCCTTTATGTTCCGTTCCAGTGCCAGTGAATATCACACAAAATTCTCCCCACTGTCCAATGTGAAAAGTGGGATAGGCAGGAGTCTCGGCAATACAAGAGCCCGCACAGGTACACTGTGCATAATGCCGCCGCCAGAATGCCAACACAAAATTAATCCACGAAAACCAGTTTATCGTCGATGGACTCGGCAGTCACCAGAAAGACGTCATTGACCCGGGTTTTCTCACATGGCTCGGTCTGTTACCGCAGAGCGACCCGCCGAAAGTGTCACATAAAGCACGAACTCCGCAGCTTCAGCGCCGACTCCCGGGAGTCTCCCGAAAAGGCAAATCAGTCAATTCAGCAGCAGCCGGTAGCCATTGTTCCGAACATGCAGGTCACTGTACAGTCTGTAAAGTACAGATGTAAAAACATTCCTGCGAATTTCACAGCTAACAGTGTCGCCCACGCACTCACTCAGAAGCAGGATGACGGAACCAGCGAGGTTTTCAAAGGACATGCTACTGAATGAATGAATGAATGAATGAATGAATGAATGAATGTATGAATGAATGAAAGCATATGACACAATATTGGTGGCTGATAAATCAACAGACCTACAACAATTGTTGGACACTAGTAACAGAGAGTGCAAGGAAAGGACTCTCCTTGATTATCAAGAAAACAGTAACAATGGTAATATCAAAGAAAATGGTGACACCAAAATGTGACATAGAGATAGAAGGAAAAATTCTTAACCAAGTGGATAATTCTAGATACCTGGGGACATTTATAACATCAGATGGAAGATGTACAACAGTGATTAAGAGCAGAATAGGGCAAGCAAAGGCTGCATTTCAGAAAATGAAGAGTATCTTATGCAATAAGTCACTATCGCTAAATGTAAGAAAGAGAGTGCTGAAATGCTATGTAGAACCAGTTTTGCTGTATGGCAATGAATCTTGGAATGTAAATGAACAGATTAGGAAGAAATTAGAAGCAACAGATGTGGTTCCTGAGACGAATGTTGCGAATTCCTTGGACTGCCAGAGTAACTAACAACGACTGCCTGAAACAGGCTAATGAAACTAGAACATTATATACAACAATCAGAAAGAGACAAACATCTTTCTTCGGTCATGTAATGAGAAGAGAGGCATTGGAGAACATCATGACAACTGGAAAGATCGAGGGGAAGAGAGGCAGAGGCAGACCAAGAGAAATGATGCTGGATGTATTGAGACGGTGGCATGGAGGAATATGAGCAACAGAGTTGATCCAGAAAACCAAATGCTGAGATCTATGGAGAGCCATGAATGCCTACTCCAGCTGGCAGAGCACTTGATGATGATGACTGTTTCTTCTGTTTTTAGCCTCGTAAGTATTGAAGATATTTTGCTACAGGCACATTATTTCTATTTCCCTCTACATCTAATGATCTTCCTCGGTCCTCTGTCTTCAGTTTCAAAAGTAATAACTGCACATTGTCCTGCCACCTTCTTCTTAGTCGTGTTCAGCACATGGTCTATTTGATTTTCCAGAATGCAGTTAATGAATAATATCTGTCAAACTCATTTACTTAATAATAGCTTTCAGAATCCACTTACTGAATAATTGCTTTCAGAATCTACTTACTGAATAATAGCATTCAGAATCTACTTATTGAACAACAGCATACCTAATTTAACTCTTAAAGGATATGAGGGATGTGTGTTTGACTGCCTGTCTGAGTCTTCATATGCTGTTAAAGATTATGAGTTATTTGTTTCCATGGTTTTGAAATCTGTACCGACGTTATCAGTAACAATAAAGGGGATATATCACCAGGGCTAAACAAAACAAAACGATCAGCAGAAGTTATCCCATCATGCACACTTGTGAATATCTGGCCCAGATGGTGTACTCATTGTCTTTCCAAGGTAATCTGGTGGATTATTTATATTTATGATTTAAATATGTTTGTATACCATATTGTGCAGAATCATGGCCATTAAACAAACAATTAGAACATCAAATTTAGATCATGTGTCATCACACGGAAAATGCATAACAGATTAAAAGCAGAATAGGCCAAGCAGAAACTGCATTTCATAAGATTAAAAGTATGCTATGTCATAAATCACTTTCATTGAATGTATGAATGAGAGTATGGAAATGTTATATTAAACCTTTGCTGCTGTATGGTTCTCCGTGGCGAAGTGGTTATGGACACGATTTGTAATCGCATATACCCGGGTTCGAAACACAGCGGTGCTGGTTTTTTTCGAAAAAGGTATAGGTGCTGGTCGTTGAGAAATCAATGGCAAACTGCTGAACGTAAAACTTGCCCAGGAATAACAAACAGCTAAAATGACGGGTTTGACTGCTACGTCCTGTGAAGGAGATACAACTAAATTAATTAGCTGTATGGTAATGATTCTTGGAATTTGAACAAACAAATTGTGAAGAATTTGGAAGTATCGGAGATGTGGTGCCTGAGGTGAAAGCTGGGAATACCTTGGGCTGCTAGAGTAACAACAATTTCCTGGCAGAAGCTAATGAAAGTAGAACGTAATACACACTTTTACAAGAAAGAGACAAACCATGTTCTTTGGTCATGTGATGAGAAGAGAGGCAATGAAGAACATCTTGCCGACTGGAAAGATAAGATATATACATTCAGCACTACCATATGGCCGGTCTCTCTGGCTGTGGGGTTACAACACTTTCTCTCTGTAATCCCGTTTATCACGCAGAGTCTCGCAGCGGAGCGAGAACTGAGGTGGTTCGACCCCCGCTCGTGACTTGCGGATACTGAGCCGGCCGCTCAGAAAGCAATGGCAAACTACTGAGCGTAATCTTGCCAAGAGATCAACAGACAGCTGAAAGATGCTGCTGTTGACAGCTAAGTCCTGTAAAAAGGATACGCAAAAAAAAAAAAAAAAAAAAAAAAAAAAAAAAAAAAACTACCATATGATAAAGAAATATTGACATTACACAAGCAATTCTTTCTTTCTTTTCTTTTATTCGCATATCCTTTTACAGGACTTAGCTGTCAACAGCTAGTCACCAGCGGTGGTCGAACCGCTCCCAGTTCTCTCCCGCTACGAGACTCTGCGTGATAAACGGGATTACGGAGAAAGTGTTGTAACCCCTCGGCCAGAGAGACCGGCACACAAGCAATTAGAACATCGCATTGAGAATCTGTGACGTCAGTGATGTGTTGAATGTGGTTGATTACTCACTCTCTTTATCTTCTGGGGGATGAGTGGTCTCGAGGTATGGTGTCCGCTTTGAATGCTGGAAGTCCCGGGTTCAAGCCCCTGTGAGGGCCGGTATTTTTTCATGTGAACTACTAGTAAAAAAATTTCCCCTGGTCTCTGGGTAGTGAAATTGGACGCCTGTGTATTGTTGCGCACATACAAAATCCCTTGGCAGTTGGAAATCAAACAAGAGTAGCCTAACGGCGCTGCCCGGGAAAAACTTTGAGTTAAAAATCTACCCAAAGTATTTCAGGATCATCGTCGGTGCTACGGAGTTCGTGCACTGAGTTGAAATTCTCCGGACTGAGGCTTGAGTTAGGAGTAGAACGGAGCACTTATGGGTTACACCCGTGTGCCGTGATGTTGATCCATCGACTAAACTAAACTAAACTAAACTGAGAAGCTAAAAATGGGTATACTGTATATAGAAGAATAGGTTATATTTCATGAAGCAAAACCAACTACGCGTAGATGTATTAAAGAAGCTGGAAGGGAACAGAGAACTGAATATAAAATTTTTTTTAAAAAGAAACAAGTTATATATTTTTGGCACATTAAAAGACATACCAATCTTTCAACAATCATTATCATTAAGTACCATGCCGGCTGGCATAAGCGTTCATGACTCTCCACAGATCTCGGTCTTTGGTTTTCTGAATCAACTCTGCTGATGATATTCCTTCATGTCTCAATCCGTCAACAATCATACTGGAAGAAAAACTCAAAGGCACATGAGCAAACGATGGGCAATGATACAAGTGAGAAGGGAACTGCAGGAGATATATGGACTTACTTTAATACTAAATTTGTTACTATATTTTAACAGTTTACAGGAGGAACCACATGAATGTGGAAGTAGTTTTACCCAGCCCCTGATGCAGAATATGACACCCCATATTTGTAAATTCGCGTCTACTGCCTGCAAGTGGAGGCAGAAAATTGTGGCCATCAAGAAGGTAATAGAAAGCGTTTCTGCTTCATAAAGTAGTTCACCGTTATGTATATTTAATAATTTCTGTTCGAAGTATTTTTACTGGAACATGTGAACAGTTTCATCAAATGCTAAGTTTCATTAACAGTAAAGAAAAATAATTTCTCGGTTATAGGAGTGTGAAATGTATGAAAAGAATAGGACAAGCAAAAGCTGCATTTCAGAAAATGAAAATTATCTTATGCATTAAGTCACTATCATTGAATGTAAGAAAGAGAGTGCTGAAGTGCTATATAGTATATAGTACCTCTTTTACTGTGAATCTTGGAATGTAAATGAGCAAATTAGCAAGAACTTAGAAGCAACAGAGATGTGGTTCCTAAGACGAATGTTGAGAATCCCTTGGACTGCCAGAGTAACTTAACGACGATTGCCTGAAAGAGGATAATGAAACTAGAACATTAAATGCAATTATAAGAAAGAGATAAACAGATTTATTTGGTCGTGTTATGAGAAGAGATGTAGAGGAGAATATCATGACAGCTGGAATGATTGAGGGGAAGACGGGCAGAGGCCGACCAAGAGAAATCTTCTTCTTCTGTGTTCATCCGGAGTGTTTTTTCAGCAGACCTAATTGCGGTGTGTCTCGTTATACACTCTTAGGCCAAAACCTTTAGGCCAACACATCCGACTTTAGCAGCCGTTTTTTAATCAGGTTAGCATGCCTGGGGGACTCTCACTGTTGTGGTGCCATCCACATCCCAGCTGGCCAAGTTAGAACGGCCAAAGACATAACGGTCAACCTTCAAGGGAAGGTAGGAGCAGACCACGGGCATTACCCGCCATCCAAGGAGGCTTCCATAGTTGCAGAGACGATACATAGCGCTCTGATACAGGGCTCACCCAAGGAATTTCCATGTCCTGCGAATGGCTGCTTCAGTTCCTCACTTCTGTATATTGGGCATTTCATTCGCCACTGGTCACTCACTCCCCACGCACACCAGGAACGGTCAGTTTGCTGACGACATCCACTCAGCAAGCTTTCGCTTCGGACTTACATGTAATGGATTCGCTAGTCATGCGTTCTATTTCGTGTTAATGAGACGTGTTTCCACCTTAGTCTGCAGACGACATCCACTCAGCAGGCTTTCACTTCGGACTTCCACATAATGGATTCGCTATCCAAGCATTCCATTTCGTGCTAATGAGACGACATCCACTCGGCAAGCTTTCGCTTCTGACTTCCACATAATGGATTCACTAGCGAAGCGTTCAATTTTGTTTAAATGAGACGTTTTTCCACCTTTGATTACTCTCACTCAATGAGTTTTTGATACAGACTTGCATCATAACCATTGCGTACGACTGGGACACTTTTTCCACCTTTAGCAGCACTTACGAGGTAGACTGCAGGTGCTGCCGGCTCAGAATCTTACCTCCATGCAGCAGAGAGCAAGTAACGGTCAGGCCCTCACATCTGGGGGATAATGACTTAAAGGCGTTCAGTAATATCCCTCAGCTGAGAACCATATAATAAGTGTCTGGACCAAGAATGTAGTGGCATCGTGCGTTTATCTCAAGCCTTTATCTGTCCCCAGTCTACCTGCAAGGCAGCAGGTGTGTCTTTCTTAGTCTGGTTCCTATCCCTTGACCTGTCCGACATGGGAGACCCTACCAGTAGCTGTGCTACTGTCGGCATGGCTCATGGGGTCATTGGAACACGCAAGCCCCGCTACTACGGCAAGGTGGAGACACATCAGAGGGTAGTCAATGTTCAATGTGTTCTGCAATTCACATTTATTCATACAGCTGGCTGCGCTCTTCATCGACAGACGAGCCGAATGATACACCGTTCAAAGTTATACAATGCTCACTTTGTGTCATCGTGCGTCATGTTCTGGATGGCCGGGGAGCCGAACGCGCACATGCCACACATTATTTGTGAATTCAAATAGAGCCAACATAAGAAGACTAGAGGGCTGGTCAGCTTTAATTAAAGAGCTGACCTCGATAGACCTTGCGGCCTCTAAGAGGAGCTCCCACAGAGATTGGCGAAAGCTGGGAACCATATACAGGTACCCCAAGGATCTTCTCTCTTCGGCGGGGAGCCGAAGACGAATCTTTCCCACAAGGTGGCGCTGCTCTTGCTCATAGGACACATTGGCCAGCCAGGCCGGAGCAATCTCAGCGGCGCTCTTTATGCTAGACGACCTGGTGAACTGTTAGCTCAATCCGTGACCGTGGATCGTATCGAGGACACTAGCTAGGCACCCAAAATAGGGTACCGGCCAATCAGTCAGGGCGGCGCTTCATGCGGTCGCCGACTGACAAAGATAGAAGACTTTCATTGCGTTCCATCAGTTCTTGCCTACCTGGCCGCGCCATTTCAATAGCTTCGGCTGAGAGAGCGAGACCGATAATGAGCCTTCCACGATCGAGTTCGAGCTTCTTCTCGGCCAGCGGTGCTGGCACTTGCGTACCAGGCCGAGACCAATCCGAGGCCCTCACTGAACCTCTCAATCGATAGTAGCGACGGGCGGTGTGTACAAAGGACAGGGACGTAATCAACGTGAGCTTATGACTCACGCTTATTGGGAATTCCACGGTTCCCAGCCACATTCTAGCGGCCGCCTCGTCGTCATTTCAGAGCAAGAAATGATCGAGAGAAGTGCTTTCTGTGTGGAAGCCTGCTGCCACGAAAGGAGGTAATAGTTTGTCTGATTCGCCTACCCTCATAAGGGCGTGGCCTCGGGATGGCTTAATCTTTGAGACAAGCATATGACTACTGGCAGGATCAACCAGATATCTATTGCACAGACGGACAATTCACGCACACGCAGGCCAAGAGTAGGATGGCTAAAGTGCGCCCCCCCCCCCCCCCGGTACAAAGTCAAGGTGATACATGTAAAACCACTGGACACCTTTTGACGAGCTTACAAGCTACGCCAAGTAGGACTGACCAGAAAGCTATGCCAGCTTACTGACTGCAGGCGCTTTACTCATCGAGAGAGAGAGAGAGAGAGAGAGAGAGAGAGAGAGAGAGAGAGAGAGAGAGAGAGAGAGAGAGAGTGGGCGCTCATTGCGACATTGTTGAATGGTTGTAAAAATTTGATCTTTTGCCCTCTCAAACCACGACTCTGGCTTCATGCTGCGGTTACATTCTCGAAACGCCTGCCTCGCTAACTTGCGTCGGCTAGGAAGATCCCAATTGGGTGCACCTCACACAGCCAACCAAGACAACGAACGCCAGACGCGGTACTGATCTTGCGAACCAGACCAGCCATCACAGCCAAGAGAAATGATACAGGATGGATTGACATGGTGGCATGGAGGCATATCAACAGAACTGTTAATCCAGAACACCAAAGACCGAGATATGTAGAGAAACATGAATGCCTACACCAACTGTCATGGCATTTGATGATAATGACGATCACCCATGCTAGTTACCATATTGATATCATTATTATAGCCTTCATCGTGGGAATGTCTAATATCTTTCTCTTTCTTAATAAGTGTTTCATAGATCTCTTCTTGTGCCATTTCAGATCAATACATCATGTGAAGGAGCTTTTGATGTTTGGAAAGTTTTACTGTGTCTGGATAAAACCACAGAAGAAAACTTTCAGAATGTGCTTGAAGCTGGAGGAGCAAAAGTATCAATTATAAGGTGCTTACAGTTTTCTTATCATTTCTTTTACTTTAGTCATAGCCAGGAATGGGGAAAATGTGTTTTATTTCATGTTAGTCTTGTGAAACCATGTTGTGTGTTTGGGAGTATTTCAGCTATTGGAGCCATGGTGTCGTAGTGGCTAGATGCTCACTTGCCAGGCCAGTGATCAAAGATTTCAAACGGCACCAGGGTGGGATTTTTACTGTGACCTAGTGTCCCAGGCTGACCAGGCCTAAAGTGTCTACCAGGAAATGTTGAGATGTCAAGACTGCCAGTGTGATACTGACCACGTAACCCACCTGGTGCCAATGTGATACTGACCACGTCACCCAGCAGTTGCCAGTGTATGCAAGTATGGGTTACAAAGCTTCTTTACTGATGTCTTTTACTTTTAATTCTAACTCAACTCAGTTCATGTGCACATGGGCACACATCTTCTGTCTGTTTCTATAATTCCGTATATTTCTTTCTCTCACCGTTGCTCTCAATTTGTTTGTTCCTTTTGTCTATTTCTATCTTTGTTTCTCTTTCTCTTTATCTCTATCCTTTCTCACTCTCTCATTCTTTCTGCTTGATTTTGTCTTTATCTCTTATTATCTACCTTCACTCTCCATCACTCACACTGTCCTCTCGGACTCACCTTCTCTGCATGCTTTTGTCTGTCCTCACTGCTTCTCTCCCGTTTTTCTCTCCCTCTCTTAGTGTCTGTGTGTGGTTGTCAATATCTCTTGATGAAATTTCTTTTCATAAATTCTCAGTCAAATATTAATTGGCGAATCAATTTATTTAGAATTTATTATGATAAATTCACATGCATTTCAACATCAATTTTAGGAAGACATACAGAAACTTCTGGAAGCAGACATACATTGTTTGACACCCAAGTACTTCCCAGAATTTAAGGAAGAACATCCCCCAGATCCTTCAGAGTTTTATCCTGCAGATTTCATTGCACTCAAAGCAAGGTAAATGTTATTCGGTGATTATAGACTGAGCAGTTTTTAGTTCTCATTTCTAATATTTACCTAATACTATAATTTTTAAAAAGTTGCTTAAAAGTCAACAGGGTCGACTTCATTGCACCAGGTTTTTATCCCATATGACTCGGTCTCTTTCCAAACAAACTGCCAACAGCGTCACACAAAGCACAAACTCTGTAGCTCCAGCGATGACCCTCAGGAGTCTCCAAAAATGCACTAATGAACCCAAGGACGCAGCCCAGAATCAAACCCACAACCTTTTGGAACCTGAGTCTGATGGCTTGACCACTTTGACACGGATACTCCCCATGATAGTATGATTATCCGATTATTCAGCGATGTATTTTTAGTTCCGTTTGTAACATTTAATCTGTTATGTATATATATATATATATATATATATATATATATATATATATATATATATATATATATATAATTATTATTATTATCTTATTATTATCTATTATAATGTAAATCTATTATATATTATATTATATAGTATTATAATTTAATCTGTTTTATAGAAATGATCAATACCTTAGAAGAATATGGAATAGACCAAGTCACCAGACTGCTCAACGCAATATATGATACTGGGTAAATACCACCTGAATTATATAGTTATATATTTATTGCAATCCCGAAGAAATCAGGAGCCTTAGAATGTGATCAACATCGAACAATTAGTATAATGAGCCACATTACGAAGATTTTGCTGAGAATTATCATGCAAAGAGTTAGGAAGAAAATACAACCTGAAATAGGAGAAAAACAATGTGGGTTTGTAGAAGGCAAGGGTACAGTAAATGATGTGTATATACTGAGAACAGTAATTGAACATTCCATAGAAGTAAACACTACATCTTTGCTTTATTGACTACTCAAAGGCTTTCGATAAAATGAGACATGTCGACACAACAAGCTGCCATAAGAGTTGATAATGAAGTAAGCCAATATCAGCCTATTAAGAGAGGTGTGAGACAGAGATGTGTAATGTCTCCAGATCTGTTTTCCCTGTACAGTGAAAGTATTTTCAGAAATATTGAAGATATGGAAAGCCTATTAAGAGAGGTGTGAGACAGGGATGTGTAATGTCTCCAGATCTGTTTTCCCTGTACAGTGAAAGTATTTTCAGAAATATTGAAGATATGGAAGGAATCAACATTGAGGGACGATGCATCAGTAACATAAGATATGCAGATGATACAGTCTTGATTGAAGACAATGAACAGGACCTGCAAAATTTAGTAGATGCGGTTGTTACACACAGTGAACAACTAGGGTGAGAATTAAATTGTAAAAAGACACAGATTATGGTCGTCACTAGGAAGAACGAAATACCACAATGTAATATACAAGTAAATGGGAATATTCTTCAACAAGTGAATAGGTACAATTATATCGGAACAGTAATAACACCTGATGGGAGATGCCTCGAAGAGATTAGAACAAGAATCGACATGGCAAAAGTAACCTTTAGCAAGATGAAAATCATACTGACCAATAAAAAGATGTCAATTGAAGCAAGAAAAAGAGTGTTGAGATGCTACATAGAACCTGTACTTTTATATGGATGTGAAGCTTGGACAATGAGCAGTCAGGCTAAAAAACATGTGATGGCTGTAGAAATGTGGTTTCTGAAGAAAATGCAAAGAATACCATGGACAGCCAGAAAGATCAATGAACAAGTCCTTCAAGAAACAAATGAAGATCGTAAACTGATTAGAGACATTAGACGTAGACAGTCACAATTTTTTGAGCATGTTATGTGAAGAAATGATTTGGAGAACTTGGTGACAACTGGCAAGATCGAGGGGAACAGACCAAGGGGAAGAGATAGAAGCAAGCACCTGGATGGCCTGGCCTTGTGGCATGGTCGAGACAGAAACACGGAGCTGATCCACGACTCTGGTGATCGAGTGAGATGTCAGAACATGACCGCCCACGCTTACCGGCATGGCAAATGATGGATGATGGATGGAATCACCATTACCATCATAATCATCGTAACTATCATCACCATTATCATCATTAAACAGTCTTACAAGTCGAAAGGAACAACTTCGTTTCACCGGGTTTTGTCCCATATAGCCTGGTCTCTATCCACAGGATGGCCATCCGAAAAAGCACGATATTAGATATAAAACCGTACAGATTCCTACACCAGTCAAAGAGCCTGTTCCTCTGTACGCCACAAACAATTGTATTTACCAATTCACATGTAGATGCCAGGCCTTCTACATTGATAGAACAGAGAGACAGCTTAAAAAACGAGTGTCAGGACACATACCTCAATGGGTCAACAAGATACAACACACAGGAGATGCTAGCCTCGTGGGGCCGACACACCGGAAGCTCCCGGCGTCTTCAATTGGTAGGCACATTGTCGAAAGCGGCCATGTGGTTGACAGAGACACTGCCTTTCGCGTGTTGTTTAACACACAAAATACTCGCTTGTTAAAATTTGCAGAAGCAATTATGATCAATCAACGCTAGCCAGAATTGTGTAAACAGAAAGACATGTTAGTCAGCTTAAAATTACCGTGGTAGATAAGTGACATTACTGTGCGAAATTGTGTATATTTCAACTTGAAGGATTTATCTAGTTAATTCACGTAAGTTGTGTGATTTCTGCAGTATGTACCTGACGAGATGCAGCGAAGTATGCCAGGCAATAAATCGTGCAATCTATTGGTTGTGTATTCGTTATTCAAATTCACTACGGTTGAAAATCTCATAACTTTTTGGAAAAGTATTAGATCGAGGGAAAGAGAGGCAGAAGCAGACCAAGAGAAATGATGCTGGATGGATTGAGACGGTGGCATGTAGGAATATTATCAGCAGAGTTGATCCAGAACACCAAAGACCGAGATATGTGGAGAGAAATGAACGCCTACGCCAGCTGGCAGAGCACTTGATGATTACGAAAATCACGAGTGTGTTAACTGTTATTGAATTTTAACAATATATAGACAGTTTAGAATATAGTCTGTTTGAATATAGTCTAAATTATAATTTAGGATGATAATATTGATCTTGATTGTTGATTCTTGGGGAGGTCAGAAGGTAGAATTGTCTATAAAAAAGTAACGTGCAGGGAGCATGGGTAAAGTTCATGTTGTGAGGGCACAACTCACATTTGTCAGCACATGTAACATTCATTGAATGCTTACTTCATGGGACGCACATGAAAATGGCTCGGATCTGTTTGTATGATCCGTTAAAGTGACCACCATCAACTGTCCACACAACTAAAACATTCCAGGCTCAAGTCTGCCTCATCAGTCACCTCATTAAATCTCATTGGATGATTAGTAGTCTTAGTCTTAATTATTCATGATGGACGAATAATCAAATAGTAGTGAGAATAATAGTTATGGAAATGTATTTGGTGAATTATGAAGAATACCACAAAGTCTTAGTTAGTCTTCATTATTAATGATGGACAAATAACATGGTTAATCTAACAGTAATGAGAATGATAGTTATGGAAACTGTAAATGCATTTAGTGACTTATGAAGACTGCCACAAAACATAAGTTTTAAAATTCAGACCATTTTTATGAGGCTGGGTTGACCTCAGTCAGAGCTACCATGCTAGTAGGGATAAATAATCCTGCTTTTCTAGGGATTTAACTTCAACCACTATCTTGGCAAGCAAGTGCACCAATCACTATAACACATGCTCTCTTTCTCTCTGTCTGTCTCTGTCTCTCTCTTTCTTGTCTGTCTGTCTGTCTGTCTGTCTGTCTGTCTGTCTGTCTGTCTGTCTGTCTCTCTCTCTCTCTCTCTCTCTCTCTCTCTCTCTCTCTCTCTCTCTCTCTCTCTCTCTCACACATAAAAACACACATAAAGAGAGAGTAAATGACCGTTCTGGTAACTACAATTTAAGGTTTTAAGTTGTTACTCTATATAAGCCACTAATGGGATTTGGCTGTAACAAACCTTTTTATGGGTGTTTGCTTGTTTAGTTGATGTCTTTATCACCATTAGTAGTAGTCAATAACAGTTGTTAACTACACAAATGACCACAAAATGGATGACAAGGGATAATACTAGAAATTACTTCATTCAAAGACAGGATTATACACTGTCTATATTCAACATAGTTATTAATCACAGACTAGTCAAAGACTATCTACAATCAGATATACTTCTATTACACTGCACTTATTCACAAACTAATCTACTCTGCAACATACAGAGACTTGAATATGGGTAGCCCCATTGATGCTAACACGTCAGTGATCACTTACATTTTGCTGCAATGGTGACTACGACATAAAGTGTTCGTGCCGTTAAAAAACATTTAATTTTAAGCTAAGCTTTCGTCCCTGACGTTTTCAACTCCGTGCTTTCCAGTAATGCCACTACAAGAGGTGGTGTCAGGGCCGGATTAAGCCATCTTGGTGCCCTAGGCACAAACCCACATGGGTGCCCCCTACTGCCCCGGGCCCCCGATCCTCCACTGACTGCTGGTATGTTCAATATTATGCAAAATACTAACAAAGAAAAACAGTTGTGAAATGTAAACACATATGTTTGTACTACTATCACTCATATAAAACCTACAATAAGGTATTTCTGTATTAAAATTAATAGTTAATTAATTTTGTAATAATAGTAGACAAAAATACTGTAACTTTTTGATAGATAAAAAAGTCAGAGAGAGCACACATTTACATTTTAAAGTTCTTTATTCTAGATTTACGTCTGGCAAAGTTTTTGAGTACATCATCAAAGTTAATTTTGCGCAACAAGTCTGCTTCAATCATCAGCAAAGATAAGGAATCAAGCCTTTCTTGTTTCATTGTCGATCTACTTGGATTTTTTGTACGTTTCAACTGAGAAAAAGAGCGCTCAGTTGAACAGTTCGTAACCATTAATGTTAAAAATATGCGCAAGGCGATTTCTACATTTGGAAAAGCACACTCGATGTTGTCTCTAACTATTACTTTGTAGAGTTCTGCATGACTGAACGTGTTGTTGTCAGATTTTGATGCACGAAACTTGTGGCGAATATATGAGTGGAACTGTTGTAGTTCAGTACATAAATTATTGTTCAGATCTTCAGGATAAGCATTTATTAGTCCTTCACAACACTGAGAAGTTTGTGGTACATCGACCAAACAAGAAAATCGAACTGCTAGATCATTATATACCTGTCCTCGTCTACTCATCTCTGTCTCAAGTTTGTCAACAATGGTGTAGAAAGCAGATATACGAAATTTGTCTCTGGCATTCTGAGATACCTCAGGGGCATCACCATCAATGACCACTGTCTTTCGTTTACGATTACGGGTCAAAGTTGACTTATAATCCACACCTGGTGTTATTTCTTTTGCAGCTTCTTTAAATCTTTCAAATTCATTCCTAGATTCATGTAAGTGATCTGCTAGTGAAGAATACAAATCAGCACACGTTTTCAAGTTCACGTGCTCATTTTGTAGAGCTTGACTGACCCTGTGAAAATGTTGTAACACTTCTTCCCAAAAGACAAGCATGAAAGCAAATTCTAATTCTTGCATCTTCTTTGCAATGTTTTCTGCTTCTCTTCTGGTGTCCCCCTACTGTGACTGGTCTTCTTGTAAACATTCTAACGCTTCTATAATCTGAGGATGAGACATTAGAATGGCTTCAGTTGCAACAGCATGTGCTTCCCATCTAGTATCGGAAAGGGACTTTACCAGTTTTTCATTCACAAGGCATCCTTTCAGAATCTTCCATCTTTTGGTTGAAGCTGACAAAAAAGTATAGATCAGTTGCACTGTATTGATGACGTTTACTGCCTCTAAACAAGAGTCAACGGCACTTCTGCCTACCAGATTTAGTGAATGGGCAGCACAGGGTATGTATATATAAATAATGTGCGATTCAATATTATATTTGCGATTTGCTTATGCCATGCAATTACGCTACCGGGACAATATACACATTTTTCTTGAGGACTTGTGGTGCCCCCCAAATGCTTGGTGCCCTAGGCACGTGCCTTGTTTGCCTAATGGTTAATCCATCCCTGGGTGGTGTCCGTGCCTACTCTGGCATTGAAGTCCCCAAGGAGTATAGGTTTGTCTTCTTTGGAAACAGATGCTAATACATTGTGCAGGTCCTCGTAGAACTTGTTCTTGACGTCATCTTCATTGGTCATGGTTGGTGCGTAGACACACGATGGTTGCATGCTTCTTTCCGTTCAGCAAGGGATCTTTATGGTCATAAGCCTGTCGTTTATAATCTTCGGAAATCCGGCTAGTTTGCCAACCAGGGCCAAGAAAACTGAGCTGATCAACAGCTCTGGTGATTGAGTGAGATGGAGAAACATAACCACCCACACTTATTGGCATGGCACATAATAATTAAACCCACAGCAGGTTTTTTTTTACGGGACTTTGTTCTTATTGACTGACACCTTGCCGTCTTGACAGACGACAATTTGTTACATTGTGTTTCAAAAAAGGCATTATACCTTCCCATAGCAATAAGCCTGGACTGAATTGTAGAGACCATGTGTTACCCATGCGACATGATCACTCTCTCCAGAGGAAAGGTAACACCAATACATCTGGAACAAAACAAACTACAGAAGCTGTCGGATCAGCAAAGCAATTCGCTAACTGTCCGTCTGTCGGAGCTCCGACCCTAGCTTGGCTACTATGACATTTGGTCTATAAGTTGCATTTCCTTGCACCAGGATAAACTTGTGCCCTAAAAGTTACGCTCTTCCGCCAAAAGCCGTTCGCACAATGTGGGGTGTGGTGAGCTCCGCCCAGCATTCGGTGCTAACAGAAAGCAGGGGTACTGTCTACTGACATGCGGTAGTTCAGTCACAGTGACATGTGTGGGTAACAAACAATAATATAAACAGTATGATTTCATTAAAAAATATCATATTTCAGAGCGACTCGAAGTGTCGTGATCACCAATTTCCGCTTCCAACTAAGCACATGAAGAATCTGAGAATATATTTTAAATGTCCATCTGTCGCAGTCGCACGGTTCATACTTGATAGCAACGAGTCGCCCCATAATTGCTCTGCTGCTGTGCCAGCGGAAACCATATGGTGCAGGAGAGCCTGGAATATAATACCACAACATCTAGCTTAAGAATGGAGGTGGAGGGGGTCAGTGCAGCTTTCCGCTGAATGGATAATACGATACATACACACATCGTGATTGTAACTGACTCAGAAAGCATGCTGAGTAGGGTGAGGACAGGCAAGCTTCGTGCAGAGTGGCTTGCTTGCTTCGGAAGTCACGGGTGACAAGTATCGTCTGGATCTTTTCTCTGGGGCATGCTGGTGTGCTGGGGAATGAACAGGCGGACAGATTGGCTGGCTCTGCAAAACTTGGTGGAGTATTGATGCTTGATAAGGCAGACGTGGTTGCGGCCTTGTGGGAGCACGTGTACACCTCGGAGGAGCAAATGGATCATCATGGTCTGGCAAGAATGCGACAGCGAGGGGTGACGAGGGGATCTGGCCGACGATTGACGCTCAGAGGAAAGGTGAGACGGATATATAATCAGATTGCTACTGGTACTATTAGTGTTGGAACTCTTCGCTGGCTGCTGAGGATGGGGACGGGACGCTTATGGGAATGCCCCGAATGCTGTGATGTCGGTTCCTAAATCAATCAATCAATCATAAACCATACTAAATGCTCACTATTGTCCACTGTGAACTTGCCAATCAAGCAAGCAGTCCTGTATATGAAAGTGCAGTTCATTGTCTAAGAAGACAGTTGTCCGAACAAATTCAGCCATCCACACACGAATTGTCACAGATGCTCATTTGCATTACTGGACGTTCCTTCAGACTTGTCTAACAAGAAGAAACTATACACACGAAACAACACCAAACGTATGTATGCTCGTGGATATTTTATTTCTGACATATTCAGGTAATATGTGTTAGTACAAAGATAATTTTTACTATAGTTACTGTAGAATTGTCATACGAAACTTCATGTCTGGTATATTTGATGCAGATATGTTGGTAGAAAGCTAATTTATATTTGACATACATTTATGAGTAGAAAGTTAATGTCAAAAATATTTGACGTATATTTGTTACTAGAAAGTTAATTTATAACATATGCTTTAGTTTGAGAATACAACATTAATTTATAACACACTAGCTGACCCTGCCCGGCTTCGCCCAGACCCTGGTGGGGAGCATCTCATTTAATTCATATAAGTAGTCATATAAGTTCTCGTTCCCGTTACCGACTGTCTGTCTGTCTGTCTGTCTGTCTGTCTGTCTGTCTGTCTGTCTATCTGTCTGACCCGGCCCGGCATTTCCCAGCTCCTGATGTGGAGCATCTCATTTAATTCATATAAGTAGTCATATAAGTTCCCGTTCCCGACTGTCTATCTGTCTGTCTATCTGTCTGCCTGACCCTGTCCGGCTTCATTAAATTCATACAACAAAAAAAGTAACTTAAAAGAACGTTCTTCTACACACCATCCATTATTTTTAATGAAAACTCTTTCTAATCACCTGCATGACTACAGTAACTTCTTAAGCAAAAAAAGATGAGTTACAATGTTATGCATTGTGCATCATTTTTATGAAAACTTTGAAAATGCCTTACAGATTGTATCATTATTTATTATAACTCATATGCCGGTACATAACTATGGACAAAGAGTTTATAAATCTTTGAAA
>OY992876.1:420408587-420471087 GCA_963921405.1 Cepaea hortensis
ATACATACATACATACATACATACACATACAGACCGACGTACATACATACATACATACATACATACATACATACATACATACATACATACATACATACATACATACATACATACATACATACATACATACATACATACAGACCGACATACATACATACATACATACATACATACATACATACATACATACATACATACATACATACATACATACATACATACAGACCGACATACATACATACATACATACATACATACATACATACATACATACATACATACATACATACATACATACATACATACATACATACATACATACATACACACACACACAAACAGACCGACATACATACACACACAAACAGACCGACATACAGACCGACATACATACATACATACATACATACATACATACATACATACATACATACATACATACATACATACATACATACATACATACATACATACATACATACACATACAGACCGACGTACATACATACATACATACATACATACATACATACATACATACATACATACATACATACATACATACATACATACATACATACATACATACATACATACATACAGACCGACATACATACATACATACATACATACATACATACATACATACATACATACATACAGACCGACATACATACATACATACATACATACATACATACATACATACATACATACATACATACATACATACATACATACATACATACATACATACATACATACATACATACATACATACATACACACACAAACAGACCGACATACATACACACACAAACAGACCGACATACAGACCGACATACATACATACATACATACATACATACATACATACATACATACATACATACATACATACATACATACATACATACATACATACATACACATATAGACCGACGTACATACATACATACATACATACATACATACATACATACATACATACATACACATACAGACCGACGTACATACATACATACATACATACATACATACATACATACATACATACATACATACATACATACATACATACATACATACATACATACATACATACATACATACATACATACAGACCGACATACATACATACATACATACATACATACATACATACATACATACATACAGACCGACATACATACATACATACATACATACATACATACATACATACATACATACATACATACATACATACATACATACATACATACATACATACATACATACACATACAGACCGACGTACATACATACATACATACATACATACATACATACATACATACATACATACATACATACATACATACATACATACATACATACATACATACATACATACACATACATACATACATACACACACACATACATACATACACACACACACACACACATACATACGTACGTACGTACGTACGTACGTACGTACATACATACATACATACATACATACATACATACATACATACATACATACATACACATACATACATACATACATACATACATACATACATACATACATACATACATACGTACGTACGTACATACGTACACACACACATACACACATAAATACATACATACACACATACACACACATACATACATACATACATACATACATACATACATACATACATACATACATACATACATACATACATACATACATACATACATACATACACACACACAAATACACACACCCACCAACACACCTACACGCACTCACTCAACCACACACGCTCACACATGTAGACGCTGCCATATATTATCATTGCAAGTAATATGAACAAACTCCCACACTACATGCACATAGACACGGAAGAGTATCGTAAGCATCCTCATAAAAATGGGGGGGAAATGGGGAGGGGGGGGGGGCAAAGGGCAAGTGTAAAGGTGCACGGCAGTTTGACATGAAGTAACATTGGTATCAGAAATGATTGGCAGTGCGCTTATGGGAATGTCCCGAATGCTGTGATGTCGGTTCCTAAATCAAACAATCAATCATTCAATCAATCAATCAATGATTGGCAGTATAAGAGACAGAAAGTTCTGGACAGACATGACCACCAACGTCACACGGCATGGACTAGAAAAAGACGAAGAAGAAGAAGAAGAAGAAATTTTAACAGAAAGCTCATCTCCAACATCACAGTTCTCTTTTATTTCATAACAGATGTCACAATAGCTGGCACCTATTTTACAAAAAAAAAAAAAAAATAACGACTTATGTGTAAAATCGTTCCCTCTATCACTTCCCGAATATATCATTATAGATAATCACCGAGTAAGTAACAAATGTGTAAAATCACGCCTGAATTTGTTATTTCTATTTAAACACAAATATATAACTATTTTTGTTTAAATTTCCAGAATATAGAATGAATGTATGGATCATCAAGTTCCATGGAAAGGGCCGCAAGCGGATTCTGTTCATCATTCTGTAACAGATAATTACCTCCCCGGACGGGCTGCCCTCTGAATGTCAGCCTACTCTATGTCTCCGCCTGTGAGATGATAACACATAACAGATAACACATAAAAGATAAGACATTACTGATAACACATAACAGATAAGACAACAGATAACACGTAATTGATAGCAATAACAGATAATGCAACAAGATAACATATTATACATAGCAGGTAACACATAGCATAGAACACGTAGCTGACAACAATAACAGATAACGCAAACAGATAACACGTACAAAAAAGCGACTTGATATAACATATAACAAATAATGCAACACAGATAACACATAACAGATCACACGTAACAGATAAAACATAACACATAGCACATAATAGATAAGATGTAGCACATAGCAGTTAACACATAAGCAGATAACACATAACAAATAACAGATAAGATATAACACATAGCAATTATCACATAGCAGATAACACGTAGCTGATAACACACAGTAGATAACACGTAACTACTCTTGAAACGACTAAAGCCAGATTTGAACAAATACATTTAATGGTACAATATGTAATTGTGAAGTATTCAGTGCCAATGGCATTTTAGCACATGATGAATATGTGGCATAACGTTTTAGCGTAATGTGAATATAGCGATATCTTATCGTATTGTGAATGTAGCAATATCTTAACGCTTTGTTATTATGGGAATATCATAACGTATTGTGAATATAGCGATATCTTAGCGTACTGTGAATGCAGCGCTATATTAACGTTTTGTGAAAATATAGTCGTATTTTAAAGTGATTATGTGGTTGTTTCGGGATTTTAAAGTATTGAGAATATAGCGATATCTGAGATTATTGCGAATACAGTGATATTCTAATATTTTATGATTATGTTGATATCTTAGCATATTGTGAATATAGCGACATATTAGCGTATTGTGAATATAGACCGCGCGATTATCGAAATGGCACTTGATGATTATGACCTATCTGGAGTCGACCCAGTTTCATAAAATGTGCATCGGCTGATTTTCAGAACTTCAGAGGAAGCTAGAACAGAAAGGTAGCGGTGAAAAGAACCGGTCTCCTCTCACCATCATGTGTGGAGTAAAATATATGAAGGCCTAATATTTAAGAACGCGGTTCGTGAGCCGGGTACCAGGTGTTCGAAGCTCAGCTGCGACCGATTTGTGCAGCAGACCGTGTCGCATTGTGTTATAACGTGCTGCTATGGGAGCCGGTCGTTCAGAAAGCAATGGCAAACTACTGAACGTAACACTTGCCTAGTACATCAACAGCAGCTGAAAATTTCTGGTGTTGACTGCAACGTCCCGTAAGGTATACGCAACCAAATTTATTTAATATTTAATACATATTTTTTTCGTCTCTAGGAAGAATGACATACCACAATGTAATATACAAGTAAATGGGAATTTTCTTAAATAAGTGAATCGGTACAATTATCTCGGAACAGTCATTACATCCGATGGGAGATGCCTTGAAAAGATTAGAACAATAATCGCTATGGCGAAGGTGGCCTTTTGCAAAATGGAAAACATACTTGTCACATGCCTGTGGTCATTGGCATTAAGGTGAGTGGCCGTACAAGATAAACAGTTCACGAGATAAAATAGGGCGGATAGTAAGTCCCCCAGAGGGCGAAAATGAGAAGACAGTGATTGAAGGGGGAGCTGAGAAGAGGTCAGCTGGTGAGGCAGACAGTTGGAGCAGTGAGGTTGTGTGTTGTGTGTGAAGCAATGTGGGGGTTAGAATTGTTGAAAAGAGAGGGACAAAGATTGACGGGGAGCAGTTAGTGTTTGAACTCCGAGCTAAGGGGGAGTTGAGTCTAGACCGGACCCGGAGAAGGTCGTGGTCTGAGAAAGTGAAGAATTGTGACGGAGTTCTGAAGATAACTCCGCACTGTGGGTTCCAGGGATAGTGAGTGGAATTCGAGACCCAGAGTGGGTTACTTTGAGTCGGGCCTAGAGAGAGGCTCGTATACCTGTCGTGTGGGACGATATTTTGTAGGCCGTGAGAGGCAGTGTTATTCGAAGTGTTCCATTGGGATAGAGATATATTCTTAGAGAATTATTGTTCCTGGATTTATATGTTACATGTGTCTGTGTTAATTCAGAATTAAAGGAATATTATGTGCGCAAATTAACGCTTGTTCACTGACTGGTGTTTGGTTGTGATGCATCTTGGTTAATCTGTTGTTCAACATCACATTTTACAAGGACATACCCTAGACACAACCATAGCCACTCTATCTGTCACTTAGTCAACATTCACTTTGTGTCAGAGAAGATTTCTGGAGGCTTCGTCCATCAAGAACAATATAGACATTGTTGTCATTCCGTTTATCTGTGAACTCGTCGATTAGAGAGAATACTAACATCAGAGACATTAGTAGGATGCCCAAGTACAACAACAATGATGAGGGCTCTCCTGTCAAGAATAAACACCATTTTCAGTAGACAGCGCATTTCAAAAGTGTCGGAGAATTAATACAGAGTCCACGAGAAACCAGGTAAAAATATCATTTCTCACTCGGAGTGGGGAGAGTAGACGGGGAAAGTGTGTCCACGATATAAACACTGGGGTTTCTCCTGTGCGGGAACTGGCTAGCAGAGAGTTCACTTCACGAGAAAGCCACCACAGGTAAAACCATTGCCCACCCTGAGAGGGAAAGGGGACAGTGGGGGGTTACGCACAGTACATGGACAGGAGTGCGCTGCGGAGAGAATCGTCTGGCGGACAGCAGGCGAAAAAGTCGGGTTGACAAAAATGTCGGCGCTTTTTAGGACAGGTTGTCCACGAAAAATAGACAGGCGCCAAAGGTGAAGGTCAGGTGAACTTGCGGACAGCGAGTGCGTGTGTGTACGGCGTCGTCAGAGTTCGGCGCAGATAATAAGACGGAAAGGGGCGCCAGGGGAGTTACGAGGGTAATTCATGGTTAAAAACTCGCCAGGAGGAGGGGAGTTATAGGAGGAAAGTGTGGGGAACACACAAAGGTGACAATCGTTGCTCCACAGAAAAGTAAAAGTTTCTACACGGATTATTGTGATAAAGAGAAACAGAGATGACCTTGTGAGTCAAGGCCGAGAACCAGGGAATTTGACGGAAAAATTTCCACTGAGAATAACACGTTGATTTTCTACTGAAACTAGGATTTACGTTTAACGTCTTTGTGTGTGGGTGTCATCATCGGCAAACAAACCACAACAGTCATTCAGGTGCCGTCTTCGCAACTATGAGCGCATTTCTTCACCAAAAAAGACTTGCAAAGCGGATTTAAAGCGCGTGATCATTTTCTGCCATTCCGTGATCATTTTCTGCCATTCGTTGGTTTAACCTGGTCAGCAACAGTGAAACCATACCATCACTTCAAAGCGACAGTGACTACGCAGATAAACATTCATTGATTTTAAAGGTATTTTCGGCTCCCCAAAACGCAACGAAAACCCTATATTTCTGGCAAAACAAGAGCGATAACAGACATTATACAATCACACGCCAACTCCACGGGGAGGGTTACAAAAACATTACGGACTGTGAAGATACAAGGCGTTGGGATAATTACCATAATCTTTAACTTTTACGACAGTCGAAAATCGTGTCACCACGTCAACAAAAAGTGACAACGCATCAGAACATTAATTCATTGTGGGAATATAAAGTCGTAATCTTTTCAAAACAGTCACGGACAGACATTTCCAGGCGATTTTCGGACACTATTAAAAACAAACTAAGGACTTTTGTAAGATTCTACCATCGCATTGGTGTCGGCAACCCTTGTTTGCTTCTGTTGTTCTCATCGTCCTAAGTATTGTGGTTGTGTGTTACTCAATTACTTGTATGTGGTCCAGTGTTTGTCAGTTGTAGGGGATTTTTGGGTTGTTTCTTGAGAGTCGGGAGACAGCACACAAATTTATTTTCTTTCGGGTGCTTACGACATTTTTGTAAGAAAAACGTTAATGAGTTAACGGGTCGTGCAGTGGCATTGGAATAGTCTTAACCAATATCTAGAGCCGAGTTGTCTGACGTCAGATTTGTGTATATGTTGATGCTATAAATTGTTTTTGTTTCTCTTTCTTTTCATAATATTTGCACATGATATTTGCTGTGTTCGGATATATGTTATTATTGTGAACTTTTGTCGTGTCTACTATCTAGTGGTATCTGAGTCAGTTTATATTATGCGCACAGTATGGTCTTTCATGGGCATGTTTATGTCAGTGGTTTTTATTTCTATGTAATCATCCGTCTGCGTTTCACCGGCCTATGCGTATAGCGTTTAATAGTTGGCATTTAGTGTGTATCATTCATTTGTGTATGTATATGTATGTTTACAACTATTTCCAGGAATTGTTCTACGGTTATTTGATATATATATATATATATATATATATATATATACGAGGGAGTATAGTTAATATTCCCCCCTCACTACCTAGTGCTTATAGAGTGACTGGGTGAGTACAGAGTGACATTATTAGCACTACGAATTTACGTACACAGGGAGTGGTAGTGTACTTATTTAAGGCACACAAAGACTAGTAGCAGAGTCTTTACATTTATAGTTGGCTGACAGACAGCAACGTGTCCACAAGTACAAGATGCCTACTTTGATGGATTATATTGAAGCAGGTGAAAGAATAGGCCTGAAGGGTAAAGAGTTACAGGAGTATGCCGAAGCAAAAGAACAAAAACAGACGGAAAGAGAGGAGAGGCATAATGAACGTAAGGCAAAGCGTCTACAGGAAGAGAAAGAGATGCAAGTAAAACTAGCTGAAATGGAAAACAAGCGTCTACAGGAAGAGAAAGAGACACAAGTAAAACTAGCTGAAATGGAATACAAACGTCTACAGGAAGAGAAAGAGACGCAAGTAAAACTAGCTGAAATGGAAAACAAGCGTCTACAGGAAGAGAAAGAGACACAAGTAAAACTAGCTGAAATGGAAAACAAACGTCTACAGGAAGAGACACAAGTAAAACTAGCTGAAATGGAAAACAAACGTCTACAGGAAGTAAAGTTAGCTGAAATGGAAATTGAGAAAGAGAAGATCAAGTGTCAGATGCAAACTGAAATCGAGTTAAGAAAACTAGAACTATCTTCGAAAGGTCAAAGTGAGGAAAGCAGAAGACCGTCGCAGTCGTCACAGAGATTAAAACTGCCATATTTTACAGACCGGGACCAACTTGAAAATTATTTGGCCAGGTTCGAGGCATCAGCCAAAGCGCTAGGTATTCCAGAGAAAGAGTATGGGATGCGACTTGGCGAATTTCTTACGGGCAAGGCACTAGACACCATGTTCAATTTACCTGTAGAAGAAAGAAACAACTACACTATCTTACGTCAACGTTTGCTGACAAAGTTCCAACTAACTGAACATGGATATAGAACAAAGTTTAGACAGTTAGTGCCAGAGACAAATCAAGATTTCACAGACTTTGTTAACACAGTAAAGAATACATTTAATAAGTGGATGGAGCTGGCAGAGGTAGAAAAAGATTTTAATAAATTAGTGGATTTAATGCTGAGAGACAAGGTGTTATCATCGTGCAATACTAATTTAGTGGCTTTCTTCGAAGAACGTAAGCCAAAGGACATAGACACAATGTCTCAGTTAGGGCAAAATTACATGACTGCACATCCCAATAGGTCGATAGGCAGACAAATTGATGAGGAAATAGTCTGTGCAGCGTATACGAAACAGGACCAGAATCCAGTTATTAGACCAAGATCAAAAAGTGTAGATTTAACACAAAGATATGAGGAACAAGAACCTAAAGACAAGGGTTCCCGTGGCAACTATTTTGGCAGAGCAGGACGGTACCCATACAAAAGGGGGAATTTTCAGAGACGTCCAAATAGTTATGCCGGATGCTGGAATTGTGGGAGCTGGAGACACAAAATGGCAGATTGTGATGCACAACCATCAGATGGACCAACGAACAACAGTAAAAGGGAGATCACTTGTTTCAAATGTGGAAGGAAGGGGCATGTCAGTCATCAATGTAGGATGAGAGAAACAGAGCACTCAAATGCAGCGCAAGTAATTGAGACGCTGAACAATGAAGATTGTAGTGGGTGCAAACCTCTTTTTGAAAAAGACGGTCAGCCAGTCTTAATATGTGGTCATACAGTGAAAGCAGGATCAGCAGTGCATGAGGGAGGAAGTCTGAAGAAGCATCATGGGTTTGTTAATGATAGGCCAGCGTTAACAATTAGGGATTCCGGATGTACGTCCATCGGGGTGAGAAAGAGTTTAGTGCATACCTCGGATTATACAGAAAAAAAGATTAGATCCATAACATTTAATGGGACAGTAGAATTCTACCCAGTAGCCGTGATAACAGTAAAAACACCATACATAACAGGAAAAGTGACAGCATGTGTTTTAGACTCACCAGTGGCAGATCTCATCATAGGAAATGTTATAGGAGTTAAAGAGTGTACAGAAGAGGAAATAGTTTATTGGGACCAAAAATATAGTGTAAGCAGTAATGAGGTAGTTACCACAAGAGAACCTAAATTAGAGAGTATAGCTGAGGTAGAAGATGCACTTGAAGTAGACACAGGAACTCAGGACAAGGATAGTACAGCTGAGCAGATGAGAATGGATCCCAAATATAGTGTTAGTGGCTCCCAGAGACAAGATACTACTCTGAACAAATGTTCCCAAGGGTGTAGGAGAGTAGAACATAGGCAGTCAAAGAAAGTAGATGGTGCTTCGAGAGGAAGAACAATGTTCTCACTCGCCGCTTTTCAGATAGTGGAACTGCACGTGGGCAAGTAGCAGTACCTTTAGCACACAGAGACCGATATACTAGAACAGCTCAGGATAGTGCATGTGCAGGGCACATAGGCATAAGGCATATGCAGCAGAAAGCAAGGTGCCAGATAAATGGGCCAAGATTGAATAAAGAGTTCAGACTAAACAGAGACTCAAGTGTAACGGTGCAATATGCAGATAGAAAAGTTGAGTTAGGTCTAAAGAGTGTTTGCGACATTACTGACCCAGGGCTAGGGATAGCAAACAGATGTTGTAATTGTAGAGGTACCATGAGTCATGGGTACATGAAAGGTAGACACAGCATCGACAGGAATCAGAGGTGGGTTAATGCAAGAACAGAACCACCTGATATAGGGTCGGTACACAAATAGTATTGTGTGGTCGTGAAGTAGTAAGAGACCTGTGGGTACATAAGTATAATGGTTTCCTATGATGTATTATTATTATTATGTGATGTATTAGTTCATGCATTGGTACACAAGATAGAAAGTTGTATGTATTGATGTGTGGGGAATATGGGAGTGTACTATGAGCATTTGATGTATTAGGTAGTGTGGTAGCTAGAGTAAGGTGCAGCCATACTTAGGGCTACCCAGGAAATGTGTCTGGGTCACATATTTAATAAGTTTTAGTCTCCCAACATTTGAAAACGATGTTTTCTTTTGAGGGTGGGGTAGTGTCACATGCCTGGGGTCATTGGCATTAAGGTGAGTGGCCGTACAAGATAAACAGTTCACGAGATAAAATAGGGCGGATAGTAAGTCCCCCAGAGGGCGAAAATGAGAAGACAGTGATTGAAGGGGGAGCTGAGAAGAGGTCAGCTGGTGAGGCAGACAGTTGGAGCAGTGAGGTTGTGTGTTGTGTGTGAAGCAATGTGGGGGTTAGAATTGTTGAAAAGAGAGGGACAAAGATTGACGGGGAGCAGTTAGTGTTTGAACTCCGAGCTAAGGGGGAGTTGAGTCTAGACCGGACCCGGAGAAGGTCGTGGTCTGAGAAAGTGAAGAATTGTGACGGAGTTCTGAAGATAACTCCGCACTGTGGGTTCCAGGGATAGTGAGTGGAATTCGAGACCCAGAGTGGGTTACTTTGAGTCGGGCCTAGAGAGAGGCTCGTATACCTGTCGTGTGGGACGATATTTTGTAGGCCGTGAGAGGCAGTGTTATTCGAAGTGTTCCATTGGGATGGAGATATATTCTTAGAGAATTATTGTTCCTGGATTTATATGTTACATGTGTCTGTGTTAATTCAGAATTAAAGGAATATTTTGTGCGCAAATTAACGCTTGTTCACTGACTGGTGTTTGGTTGTGATGCATCTTGGTTAATCTGTTGTTCAACATCACATTTTACAAGGACATACCCTAGATACAACCATAGCCACTCTATGTGTCACTTAGTCAACATTCACTTTGTGTCAATACTGACCAATAAAATGATGCCTGTTGCAACCAGAAAAAGATAGTTGAGGTGCTACATAGAACCTGTACTTTTGTATAGATGTGAAACATGGACATTGAGCAGACAAGCTGAAAAACATGTACTGGCAGTGGAAATATGGTTTCTGAGGACACTGCAAAGAATACCATGAGCAGACAGAAAAACCAATGGCCAAGCCTTACAAGAAACAAATGAAATCGTAAACTGATTAGAGAAATTAGACGTAGACAATCAACATTTTTGGTCACGTTATGAGAAGAGATAAATTGGAGAACTTGGTGACAACTGACACGATTGGTGGGGGGGGGGGGGGGTAAAGAACAAGAGGAATTCACAGAAGTAAATACCTGGATGGCTTGACCACGTGGCATGGTCACGACAAGAACACAGAGCCGATATTGACTCTGGTGATCGAGTGAGATGGTGATGCATGACCGCCCACGCTTACTGGCATGGCACATGACGATGATGATGCACTGTACATTCCAACAGTCAAGAAATCAGATGGTACTTCGGTATCGGTTAGAGAGTGGGATGTCGCTACACTAGCGTCAACCTAATATATGCAACACTTTCCAGGGCTCAGAAGACCTAATCGCCAACGCACGGAATTGAGAGTTAGTACTCACTCTTTCGGATCGTTGTCAATCAACCAATCAACAGAGAAGCCGACTTTCTTGTGTATATGTGTATGTTACTTAGTGGCATATCATTTACAGGAAGTTGTAGTAACTCTCCCCCCCCCCCCCCCCACCGCTCCCCGAGTTTTATGGATGTTTGTGATTTCTTGGCAAGATTATGTTCAATAGTTTGTCATTGCTTTCTGAACCACCAACACTCATATCATTCCATGAAAATCAACGCAAGGCAGTCTGCTTCCTAATCTTCGCCTCAGTGCCGGCGATATTCGAGGGCTATTCCAGAATCAACTGTCGATTAGCTGGTTACAAATAAACCGGTTGCCATGGCGACACCGTTCATTCATTGCATTATTCAGTAGTCTTTTAGCTCACCACACATCAACTTACAGTCGCGTTAGTTTAGTGGTTCACGAATCGCGAACTAATAAACTTGCACACTGTTATTAAAGCATTTCCAACCAGCTGTGAAATTTGTGGTGTGATCCGTTTTCGTCAAGCAGAAGGTCAAAATGCGGTCGAGATTCATCGTCGATTGTGTGGTGTGTACGGTTATTATGTTATGAGTGACAGTTCTGTGAGGGAGTGGTGCAGGAAATTCAGAGATGAGCGTAAAGATGTCCATGATGAGGGTGGACATTCATGTGTGTGAGATAAGCTCATTGAAAATTTCAACCAAGTCTTAGTGGAAAATCACAGTTTCACAATTTCAGATCTGTCTACAGAGTTTCCACAATTTCCTCGTATATATGTAGGAGTTAAAAAAAAAAAAGATAAAATATTATTTTATAAAGCTTGAATCGTATTAGGTATATGGTGCTAGCTATTTTTACAGATCAATCAACTCTTGTTGGGTGATGTAATGAATAACACGCAGACCAGTTTGACTTCCAAGTACATTTCAGAGGACACATGTTAGCCTGTGTTGACGTGAGAGCGGAGGTGTATTTTGTATCTACGTGAGCTCGCATTATTAATTTCTGAACCTCCTCCTGGAACGCCATGCATTGTTTGCCCACATTGTCAAAGAACATTTCGAGCCACAATAGGCTTGCTAGCCATCCTAGAACTCACGGTTCCAAAATGTCAACCCAACTGGATGAAATGAATGGCCATCATTCTTGATGAAACATCAGCCATCTTAGAATTAATATCTCCAAACTTTCATACCCACTGGATTAAATTAATGGTCACCATCATTCTTGATGGGCAAACACCATTAATTACTATGCTCTATACCTAAAGTTTGTTTATATTTTAAATCTGATTTAAAGTGAATGTCTGTTTTACATATTCATAAAGAAGCAACAGTGTATATATGATTGTTATATTGTGTGGATAACAACAAATCAGAAGGATATACAGGAAATGATAGATACAGTGATTATCAATCAATCAATCATGTGCCATGCCGGAAAGCGTGGGCGGTCATGATTCGCCATTTCACTCGATCACCAGAGTCGTGGATCAGCTCAGTGTTCCTGTCTCGTCCATGCCATGTGGCCAAGCCATCCAGGTATTTTCCTCTCGGTCTTCCTCTTGGTCTGTTCCCCTCGATCTTGCCAGCTGTCACCAAGTTCTCCAGTCCATTTCTTCTCATAACATGTCCAAAAAATTTTGACTGTCTACGTCTAATTTCTTTAATCAATCTACGATTTTCATTTGTATCTTGTAGTACTTGGTCATTGGTTTTTCTATCTGTCCATGGTATTCTTTGCATTTTCCTCAGAAACCACATTTCTGCAGCCATCAGATGTTTTTCAGCTTGACTGCACATTGTCCAAGTTTCACATCCATACAAAAGAACAGGCTCTATGTATCCCCTCAACACTCTTTTTCTCGTTTCAATTGACATCATTTTATTGGTCAGAATGTTTTTCATCTTGCTTAAGGCTACCTTCGCAATGGCGATTCTTGTTCTAATCTCTTCAAGGCATCTGCCATCAGATGTTATGACTGTTCCGAGATAATTGAACCGATTCACTTGCTGAAGAATATTCCCATTTACTTGTATATTACATTGTGGTACTTCGTTCTTCCTAGTGACGACCATAACCTGTGTCTTCCTACAATTTAATTCCAACCCCAGCTGCTCACTGTGTACAACCACAGCGTCTACTAATTGTTGCAGATCCTGTGCATTGTCTGCAATCAATACTGTATCATCTGCATATCTAATGTTATTTATGTTTCTATATGTCTATGATTATAGAAAGTGAAAAAAAGAATGGGCCTTAGTTTGAGTAATAGAAAGACAGAAGTCATGGTGATATCAAAGAAACAGATTGTGTGTAAATGTGCAACTAAAGTAAATAATGTTATTCCGGAGTAAGTGCAGAAATTCAGATATCTAGGCACATGGATAACATCAGATGGAAGATGCACCACTGTGATAAAGAACATAATGTGACAAGCAAAAACTACATTCTGTAATAAAAAGAACGTTTTGTGCAATCAATCACCGTCCTTGAAAGTTAGAAAAAGAGTTCTTGCGTGCTACATAGAACCAGTTTTCACGTACGGCTACAACTCCTGGACAATTAGTCAACAGGCGAAAACATCCATGGAAGCCTCGGAGATGTGCTTGTATAGAAGAATGCTGAACATTAAATGGACAACCAAAATGAGCAATCAGGACGTTTTAACGGAAGCTGAGTCGCAAAGACAACTTATCACAAACATCAGAAAGAGGCAGTCATCGTCCTTTGGCCACGTTATGAGAAGACAAAAACATGTTGTGACAAACTACAGACAGCGTGAGAAGATTATTGACAGTTTTGAGTCATGGCACGCAAGGGAGTCAACACACATGTTGATCCATAACATCGGAGATCGTAATTTGTGGAGAGGCATGATCGCCCACACCAGCCGGCAAGACACTAGATGTTGATGATGATAATATTGTGTGGAAACGAGCAGGCGTACAGAGTGGCTGGGTCTGCATCCCTTTGTGGGGTATTTGATAAGGCAGATGTGGTCTGGACCCTTTGGGATCATGTGATTAGTGTGCAAGAACGAGTAAATAGATCAACACAGCGTGGAGAGAATGGCGTTGTGGGAATAGACCAGAAAATATGATTGACATTCAAAACACCGAGGACAGACTAAACGGACATATAATTCATATAAAACATACTGCTACTGCTACCATTAGCATTGAGACGCTTTGCAGGTTGTTGAAGATGAGGACGAAGAACATATGGAAACTTTCCGAGTCCTGTGATGTTGGTTCATTGCTTAGCCCATCTTAACTCAAGTATGTGGAAATGAATAATGTAACAATTACTATTTGTAACTGTTATCTTGGAAGTTAAATATGGCTGTTAAAACAACAACTATGGCATAAGACTGGGCTGTGTGTCGATTTCTGTATCATTTCAAAATAACTTTCGTTCGTTCGTTTATCTGTGGCGAAGAGTTTACGGATGCAATTCGTCATCCCGAATACCGAGTTCGACACTCACCTGCGATCACTTGGCAGCAGACCGCCTTGCGTTGATTACATATAATGGTATGAGCGTGAGTCTTTCAAAACACAATGGCAAACTACTAAACGTTAACTCGCCAATAAATCACAAATAGCAAAAAATGCTTGTGTTAGCTGCGACGTCCTGTAAAGGATATACAGCTAATTAATTTTGGGTGTATGTTAAAAGCAAAAAAATTACCTGTCCAAAAATTAAAGCGGCATTTCTCCAAATCGGCTTCCTTTTCTTTGATGGTTTCCCTGAACTTGGCAATCAACTCGAGCTTGTCGTCTCTCTCTGACGGGATATCGATGTTGTCGCCACCGTCGTACATGTCGATGACTCTATTTCCTGAATGGCATAACATGTAAAAATATTTATAGTATATATATATATCGACAAATACCGAGATATGTGGATAGACATGAACGTCTACGCCATCTGGCATGGAACTTGATGATGGTGACCTATAGCTGGCACCTTACAATCTTGACAGACAACAGTTTGTTACATTGCCCTTCTAAAAGACCATAATACCTACAACACTACAACACATGGCGGTATAATCAGGGATGGAGTTATACCTTATAATTTCATAACACAAAGCCTGGGCTGAATTGTACAGACCTTGAGTTGCCCATGCAGCATGATCCCTCTCTCGGCTTGCCTAATTTGCTCCAGTGGAAAGGTAATACCAATACATCTGGAACAAGACAAAGTGCAGATACTGCCAGATCAGCAAAGCAATACTCTAACTGTTATCCTGTCGAAGCTTCGATACTAGACAAGTTGCCAATCAATGTTTAAGGCCTGATCTGCCCTGCCATGACATTTAGCCTTTAGGTTGGATTTCCTCGCACTAGAATAAGGCTTGTACCCTCCGCTTCTCCGCCTGAATCCGTTGACACACAGTGGGGTGTAGAATCTGGTGAGTGCTGCCCAACATTCGGTGCTAACAGAAAGCAGGTAGTACCGTCTACTTTCATATGGCAGCTCAGTCATATCTGACTAAGACCTGACTAACAACATTCGGCGCTAACAGAAAGCACGTAGTACCGTCTACTGGCATACGATAGCTCAGTCATATCTAAGACCTGATCAACAACATTCGGCGCTAACAGAAAGCAGGTAGTACCGTCTACTGTCATACGATAGCTCAGTCATATCTAAGACCTGACATATAATAACAATAATGATAATAATAATAATAATTTTGTCCAGAAACAGTCTCCTCCCAGGGATCTGTGATATGATAGCACCATCAAAGTTTGTAGGCCAGGATGCATGGATGAATAAGTGACCAATCTTTCCCTCACTTTGGCAAGCGACAAACCCAAGCTTCGAACCCGCCTGCGACCTTTCTTATTGAAATTAACATCGCAGTTCGCTAACAACTTCGCTAGCGAGCATGGGTATAAATATACGCACCAATAAACATCTCGTGTATTCGAATGTCAAATTCCCAGATCATGTACTCACATACACACACACACAACACAATATACACAAACACCCAGACACGCACCTGCTTCGTGATTCCCATCGTTGATTTCTTCACACGTTTTCAAACTTTCGTCTAAACGATAAATCTGAGGACAAATGTGATTTAATTACTTCCTGCATTTCTTTACAGACATTGCATGCACTGAACACGATCTGCAACAGTTAATGCATGCAGCTGTTGTTCATTCATTCATTCATTCATTCATTCAGTAGCAAGTCCTTTGCAGAACCTCGCTCCCAAAACAATTTTCCGGAAGACTGTTCCGTCATAAGCAAGATGTCCCGCGTCCGATACACCCATCTGGAGATCATGTGCCACATCTTGCACCCATCTTTTCTTTGGCCCCTCCTCTTCCTCCCTTCCCGGGCATATAGCCCTCCAGTATTGTTCTCTCTAAACGTTAATGACGTTTCAAGTGACCAAAATATTTCAAATTTGTTTGTTTTATGGTCTTTAGTAGCCAACATTCTTCAGTATTCAGATTATGTCGTATGGATGTATTTGTAATTTTTTTCTGTATCCAAGATATACTTTGAAACCTTCTATACAACACAGTGAAAAATACTAGGGTTATAATTAAATTGTGAGAATAAACAGATTATGGTCGTCAGTCGGAAGAAAGAAAACACAAACTAATCACATTGCAATATATGATTTAATGGAAATATTCTGGAGGATGTACTGAGGAATTATGGTTTATGTACAAAAATGAAAAAGGAGATAAACTAATAGAAAGGACTAATATCAATGCTATGATAATTGTAAACACTTGGTTTAAACAACATAAAAGACGACTTGGCACACGGTAGAGCCCTGATTTAAAAAAAAAATACTCCACCAAACTGACACCATACTAATTAATACAAGATTTAGACATTTCATTAATTAATTTAAAGACAATACCATGTGCTGACTGTAATATTGGTCATGTACCAACCACTATGTGAACAAATAAATGGAAGATTGAGGAGAGAAAAATTGTGTTTAAGAACATTAGATGTAATAAAGAGGTTTTGAAGGTAGATAAAGAAATCCAAGAACGATACAGGGTGACTGTGAAAAATAGGTACAATGCAATAGCTAAAATACAATATAAGTATAAGAGTATAAACGAACAATTGGAAATGCCACGGAACTCCATTCATCAGGCAAGCAAAGGCATATTACTAGAGAGGAGCCAAAAATATGAGAAACAATGGCTGAATGAAGAAATCTGAAAGCTAATGGACAAAAGAAAATAGATTAAAAATGACAAATGAGAATATGCTAAGATAAATATAGATAAGAGTTAAATGTGTGAAGGCAAAAGAAAGTTGGTTAAATGAGCAGTGCGAGAAAATTGAATTAAATTCTATTAATGATACAACAAATATGCACAGAAAAGTCAGTGAGATCACAGGAAGAAAGATAAGAATAAATATATGGTGTTTGAAAAAAAATAAAAACAAACAGGAAAAAAGGAAGACATAACAGTAGAAAGTAACTTAGAAGGTCCACCTATTTTAGAAGAAGGAAGTCGCTGACACTTTCAAACATATGAAGAAAGGGAAAACAGCTGGGCCAGATGAAATCACAATAGACGAATAAGAAGTACTGGGAGTATTTAGAGTAGATATATTAACCAAAATGTTGAATGATATTTAAAACAGTGGATATTTACCGAGCGATATGCTGACATCTGCACATACAGTAATACCAAAAAGACCAGGAGGAATTGAATGGTAAGATTTTCGTACAATTAACGTCATAAACCATGTCACTAAGCTTCTATTCAGGATTATAATGAGAAGATTAAGAAACAATAAAATAAAAATGTAAACTCGGGAAGAACAGTATGGATTTATGGAAGGAAAGGGTACAAACAATGCAAAGTATGCATTACAAACACTACTAGAAGGATCAATAGAGACACAGAAAGATATATATTTGTGCTTAATAGATTATACCAAGGCATTTGATAAAGTAAAACATGATGAACCGATTAAACTGTTGTAGTCAACACCAGCATATTTCAGCTGCTGTTGATGCACTAGACACGATTATTCTCAGTAGTTTGTCATTGCTTTCTGAGCTCACATACCCCCATAAGTAACCAACGCAGCGCGACCCGCTACCGAATTTCGCGCAGTTGCGTTATTCACAAGAAAATACGGGATTACGGAGAAAGTCATTAACACCTACTTCAGGGAGACAGGTGACACAGTATGTGTGGTGGATAATTAAAAAATCTACAACAATTGTTGGACATTGTAGTAACAGAGAGTGCAAAGAAAGGACTCGCTTTGAATATCAAGAAAACAGTAACAATGATGACATCAAAGAAAATTGTGACTCTAAAACGTGAAATGGAAATAGAAGGGAAAATTCTTAACCAAGTGAATAATTTTAAATACACAGAACCGAGCCGTGACTCTGGCGATAGTGTGAGACGGCGAAACATGACCGCCCACGCTTATCGGAATAGCATATGATGATGATGAATTTCTATAGGGAAAGTTATGTTACACATACATTGCGTCTTCTCTCCATTAGTGAAGTATACCTTCTTCTTCTTTTTGGTGCACTGCTTTTGTCGCGAAGCGTCGCAGAGAGGGGACATGTAATGTTCTGTATTTGGCTTGTCTTGATACTTGTACTAACTTTATATTTGATGTCTTCATTGTCGAGTCCACTCCATCTAGCCAACTCTTCCCGAGTCGTCTGGCCTTGTATCCCGATATTCTCATGTGAACGCTCTATCCACTGGTGATCTTCCTCCCTTCTAACTAAATGTCCGAACCATTTAATTCTGTGGTGTTCTATACAGTCAGGAATTGGTGTAGTTCCTAGACTTGCTGTTAGTTTCTCGTTTGTCTCTCTATCACATCTTGCGTTTCTAGCGGCGTTTCTTGTGCATCTCATCTCACATGTTGTGATTTAACACCTGTGTGTTTCTCCGACTATCCATGTCTATCCTTGGTAACACATCTTTACGACGAATAACGATCTAGTAGCTTTGTTTTACATGCGAGTATTGTTTTTTTTTTTTTTTTTTTTTTTACTTACGAGCTGCTATTGCTGTGGTAAAGAAAGTATAGAAATAAATGAGCTATCATTGCTGCGGTAAAGAAAGTATAGGGCTTAGTGGTATATGGAAATATCTGTCTCTGTATTCGTTGGTTTCGGATTTCTCCGATTGTTTCAGGACGGATTGTCGTTGAAATCATAGGTATCATTGTACTTTGTAACATGACAAGAAGGTAAACTAACCCAGGTATCCATACCAGTAAAGCTGCTCTTTTCAAACTCTTCGTTGCTCTTCACTACATGGCAAGTACATTGTACCTGCATAGTTTAACTAATGAATTTAGCTTAATAGCATATCCTTTACAAGGCGTCGCAGTAAACCCCAGCATTTTTTTGCTGTTTGCGATTTCTTGGCAAGTTTACCTTCAGTAGTGTGCCCTTACTTTCTGAACGACTGGCACGCATACCATTGTATGAAAATCAATGCAAGGGGTCTGCTGCCAAATCACTAGCAGCTTTGTTTCGAACGCTGTATGCGGGATTACGAACTGTATCCGTAACCCCTTCGCCATGCAATACAGAGACATTTCCCTTTTGAGTCACTATGGGAAGATATTTTGCAAAATTCTTAAGAAAAGATTGCGAACTACTATAGAATCCTAGCTAAGCGAAACACAACTTGAATTTAGGAAAAACAAAGGATACACACATGCCATTTTTGCTCTTCCATCCATCCATCCATCATGTGCCATGACTGTAAGTGTGGGCGGTCATGATTCGCTATTTGGCTCGATCACCAGAGTCGTGGATCAGCTCAGTGTTCTTGTTTCGACCATGCTACTTGGTCAAGCCCTCCAGGTATTTACTTCTCTGTTTTCCCATTGATCTCTTCCTCTCGATCCCGCCATTTGTCACCAAGGTATACAATTTATTTCTCCTCTTAACTTGTCCAAAACATTTTGACTGTCTGCGTTTAATTTCTCTAATCAGTTTACGATTTTAATTTATTTCTTGTAGGACTTGATCATTGGTTTTTCTGACTGTCCATGGCCTTGTTTGTATTCTCCTCAGAAAGCACATTTCCATGAGATGTTTTTAAGCTTGACTGCTCATTGTCCAAGCTTCACATTCATACAAACGTACAGGCTCTATGTAGCTCCTCAACACTCTTTTTCTCGTAGTAGTTGACATCTTTCTATTGGTCAATATGTTTTTTTATCTTGCAAAAGGCTGCATTTTCCATGGTGATTCTTCTTCTAATTTCTTCAAGGCATCTCCAATCAGATGTTGTAACTGTTCTGAAATAATTGTACCGATTCACTTGTTGAAGAATATTTCTATTTACCTGTACATTACATTGTGGTATTTCATTCTTCCTAGTGACGACCATAATAATCTCTGTCTTCTTACAAATTAATTCTAACGCTAGTTGTTCACTGTGTGCAACAATTGCATCTACTAAATGTTGCAGATCCTACTCAATGTCTGCACTCAATAATCTGCATATCTAATGTTATAGATGTTTCTTCCTCCAATGATGATTCCTTTCATATCTTATAAATTTCTGAAAATATTTTCAATAAACAGGGAAAAAGATCTGGTGACATTAGGCATCCATGTCTCACACCTCTCTTAATAGGCTGATATTGACCTAATTCATTATCAAACCTTATGGCAGCTTATTGTTTCCAACAAATGGTTTTTTATAAGTCTAATGTCTTTCCCATCAATCTGTAGATCTGCAAGCATCTCTTTCGTGTTGACATGTCTTAATTCAGGGGTGGGCAAACTACGGCCCGCGGGCCGCATGCGGCCCACCAAGTGATTTTTATGCGGCCCGCGAGGGCATTTAGAAATTTAAAAGATTTAATTCTTTATTAAGTTATTTTGTTGAATTTTACAAAATTTCATGTACCGTTATGATGAGTGTCAATAACAAACGTAAGATTGAAGATGAATGCCGTGTTTTTAATGATGAATGGACAACTAAGTACTGTTTTATAAAAGTTGGTAGCAAATAAGTTTGCTTGTTGTGTCGTGAGTCAGAGGCTGTCTTCAAGGAGTACAATTTGAAAAGACATTATCAAACAAAACATTCCGATTTCGGATAAAATTTAACGACCGAAGAGAAGGAAAGGAAATGCCTTGAGTTGGTGAAAAATTTGGAGAAACAGCAAACTGTTTTCACTAAACAGTCTTCAATTAAAGATGCTGCAACTGAAGCTAGTCTTGTGCTGTCACACAGAATTGTAAAACAGAACAAGCCATTTTCTGATGGCGAGTTCATCAAGGAATGTTTGCTAGATGCAGCAAACATTATGTGTCCAGAACAAAAATAAAACAGATTTGACAACATTACTTTATCAAGGAGAACTGTGATCAGACGTGTTGACAAGATCAGTGACAATTTGATGCATACACTTCAAGATGCAAGTAAACAATTTTTGTGGTACTCTCTTGCATTGGATGAGAGTACCGATGTACATGATACTGCCCAATTATTGATATTTATACGTGGAATAAACACTTCTTTCAAACTCACTGAAGAGTTACTGAGTGTTGAGTCACTAAGAGACACAACCACAGGCCATGATGTATTTAATGCTGTTACTAACTGTATTGAAAGAACTGGGTTGGTTTGGAACAAGATGGCAAGTGTTACAACTGACGGAACTCGTGCTTTGACTGGAAAAAAAATGTAAGTCTGGTAAAGTTGATAAGTGATAAGATTAAAGCAGAATATCCAGATCACACATTATTACCACTTCACTGTGTGATTCATCAAGAAAGTCTGTCTAAAACTGTTTTAAATATCAAGCATGTTATTGACCCAGTTGTCAGTGTCATCATCCTCATCAGATCAAGAGGACTTAATCACAGACAGTTCAAGTCATTACTTGACGATTTGGAAACTGAACATTCCGATGTCCTGAACCACACACCAATGTTCGATGGCTGAGTCTCGGCAAGGTGTTGAGGCGAGTGTGGAAACTAAGAGAAGAAATAGTGATTTCCTAGAGATGAAGGGCATTGCATGTAACTTTAATACTAACATTGTCAATAAAGAGTGGCAGTTAGACTTTATGTTTACCATTGAAATTATGGAAAAGTTTAATGAACTGAATGTCAAACTTCAGGGCAATGATGTGTTTGCACATGAATTGTATGTATATGTAAAATTATTTCAGGCAAAACTCTCACTGCTCTTCAGACAAGCAAGTGAAAAAAGATTTCGTCACTTCCCTTTGCTGAAACAAGAAACCATTTCTGGTGAAATGACTGAAACATACAAAGCCAATTAGATGCATTGATTGAAGAATTTGGATGCAGATTCCAAGATTTCAAGAAATTAGAGCCATAGTTCAATATTCTCAGTTCACCTTTTAGTGCAGAAGCTGATACAGCCACAGAGGACATACAGTTGGAGCTGCTTGACTTACAAGCAGATCATGACATGAAAGAGAAATTCAAGACAGATGGTTTGCTGGATTACTATGGATCTTTATCACAAGAATCATTTCCCAACTTGAAAATCTTTGCAGCTAAACTTTTATCATTGTTTGGATCAACATACATTTGCGAACAAGCATTCTCTTGCTTGAAGATCAACAAATCTAATAATAGGTCTTTATTGTCGGACTGCAACTTGCATGCTGTCATGCGAATTTCAACAAGTAAACTTGCTCTAGATTTCAAGAAGATATCAAAAATTGCAAGCAGTTACATACATCTCATTAGAAATCAACAACTGTAGTGACAATGTAGTCGCTATGTGTCTAAATTAAAGCCATTGATAGATAATAAAGAATATTTGTTGTAATAACAAGTTGTAAAATCGTGTTAACCAATTAATAAAAGGTTTTGTCCATATTGTCAAATATAATGTTTAAGTGTATAAGTAAAATAAAATTGCAATAATTAGTTATTTATACTACTTAATAACCTATAAATAATTAACAATTACTTATTGTGATGGGTTGTGATATATATATATAGCTTTACATTTGTCAATGCAGCCCTCCGACGAAAAGTTTGCCCACCCCTGTCTTAATTTATCGAAAGCCTTTGTGTAGTCAATAAAGCAAAGATGTAGATCTGTGTTTACTTCTAAAGAACGAGCAATTACGTTTTGCTCTTAGACAACTTATAGAAAAATAAATCGATTTAATGAAACAATTTACTTAGCCGTTGACGACTAAAAATGTATTTAATAGAGTAGATAGGAACAAGATGTCATTAAACAATATGGAGTGAGTACATGTAGCATGATGTCTTCAGACGTTCGCATCCCCAGTCCATTTACATTTCTCAATACTTAGTAGTTAACCACAGTAAGCCGTCTTGATACCCTAACTAAAAATAGAATCGTAGATTCTAGATCGAGAGAGGGTAGATGAATGGTGGGGACTCAATTTCATTGGGTAACCCTTGGGCTGGTAACGCTCCTTAATACATAATTAGCCCGCGAGTCGAAGCCTTGATTCCATCCCGTAAGAACGTGTTCAAGATGCAGTGGTAAAACTTGCCCAAAAGCATTCTTTAAGATGTGGTCATCTGCACTTCAGAGAATGAGGAAGATGGGGGAGGCCTTTCAATTACCAGGACAACTCCAGGGAAGTGCTGAGCTCTAGTCTTCAACTCCAGCTGAAAAGTCAGACTCCAAAAAGTACCACATGAACAACAGGTTGCAAATGTTCAGCCTGAATCCACTAATTCTGGCCTATACAGTTGGCACTGAAGAAATAGTCTTTGATGAGAAGCCTAAAACAGGGATACTCTCCAATTTTGTAAAAGCCCCAGGCTATAACTTCAAGATAAATTCAAGAAGAAACCTTAAGAGGAGAGATTACCTGGTTTTCAGCATGTCACTACTGGCTAAGAGTGGACATTAAAGGTGCACTTGGAGCAGACTATATCACAGTTATTATTAATATTGGCTGAAAGCTAAAGGAGCAGAAGTTAATACATAGAGCAAATTCTCAAAATGGATTAGTGATAATTAGGGTGGTGATTCAGTTACATCAGAACCTTTTGTGGGAGATAGATTGGCAGAGAAGAATGATGGGACATAATAGTTTTTAGATCTTCATCTACTGAAAAGTAAAACTATTCCCAAATTATCAACTTTGCGAACAGTCTACTCACCCTTCAGAAGGACATGTTTGTCACTTGCTTCGGACTAGTCAAAGTGGGGAATAGCCTGAACTGAAAAACATTATGGGGAAACTGAAACCTGAGACATTCCCAACACCTTCATAGGTGCTAAAATACGGTACACGGATCAGTATAGCAGTGTCTCCCTATACTTGTGCCCGGCTATAGGTTTATCATGTGTTTTCCTCATTTGACGGTTGGAAAAGTGATAGCATGATTTAAAAGTGTTGTGGTGTAGGATATCTTGATGTAGTAGAGATGTGAAGGAGGAGGGTTTGTTTTAGATTGATGTTTCTGTGGGGATATTGAGTGATGTGTTTGGGTTTTCATAGATAATGTCACTATATTTTGCATATAAACTTATATTTGAGATGTAAATTGTTGGCAGAATATGAAGCCTGAGTCTTCACTTGACCTCATCAGACATTAATAAAGTATTAGTAGTAAGGAAAAAAAAACAAAAAAAAAAAAAACCTCACATGTTGGAGGATCGTATCCGCGATTGAACCCCGGGAACACCCCTAAAGGTGATCACATGTTGCGGACCCGTATCCGCGACTGAACCCGGGAATAACCTGCTAAAGGGGATCACATGTTGTGGACTAATATAGGCAATTAGAACCATAGGAACACCCCTCAAGGTAATCACATATTGAGTGCTCTATGCACTAATTGAACCCTGGGAATACCTTTTATGGGATTGACATAACGAGGTCTGACGACTCGGGATGTAAACTATGGGTATGCCTTGTCTGGGACTCCTGTGGGGGAATATCTATGCCTGTATTAGAATCAGGGAGTAACCTCTCGCAAAATTAAACCTATTGCTTAGAGTTTTATGATGTGGTTAATGGATCTCGTCACATAAATGTGGACAAAAGGTCCAGATGTTTAAACCCACAAGTAAATCACGGGTGGTGGTTGTTTCATCAATGGTGGTAATATTGCATGTATCACTGTTCACAAATGTCACATTGTACAATGTAGTTGAACAAAAATGTTAATTATCTTATGGGTCAACATGTGTGCTATACCCATGATAATGTTGTGTTTCAAGATGGGCTGATGTAATAGACTGTCAATATTGTCGTGTAATTTTGTGCATACTGTGTTCACTAAGAGTACAAGATAAAGGTACCTGAGAACCAGAAGACACAAATTATTTTTAAATAACATAGACAGCTAATTTCAGGATAAATTTGATTTTTCTTGAGATAACTTAAGACACTTGATCCAGGGAATAAATAGGGGGCCTATTCCATTTTCAACCTTATTGGCTAGCATGGGAGAAAGGGGAATTAGTGTATTTACATTTTAATATCACTGCATCACATCATATAGTGGGTACTCAGTTCCTCAGTCCCCATAACATGTTGGCAACACTGAGAGCAGAGAGTGTGAACCCTGATGGACAACTTGGGCAACCATTAAGACACCTCACTGGCAATCTCTCTCAGTATAGTCAGTATTCGTACCGGCTAATGTCCATTGTCGATTCGACATCTGGGTTTATTCTTCGGTTGTGTGACCTTGTCAGTGGCCCTGATCAAGCTACTGCGCGTGAGCACAATTGAATCTCCAGGAGAAAACATCCTTATCAACTCAGTCTCTTGCCATTCCTGAATTAATGGTATTATTAAGCGTACTTGATACGTAATGGACGAGATGAAGGGAAGATTCTACCTGATGTCATGGTCAGTCACTCATGACCCGACCACAGTCTGGTGTCTATAAGACATTAGTCTATTGTTCGATGGTGTGATCTCTGGTGTACTAGGATCCACGTCACCAGGAGTGAACTCATTGAATCTCCAGGAAGGCCATCAAAATAACTGGACCCCTGGCCATTCATATGGAAGTGGAGAGCGTACGCAAAGTATGTGTCCAGGAAACGATGGATAACCAACCTGATGTCATTGGCTTATCATACGACTAGGATCTTAACGTGGACAACCTGAAAAATTTCATGAAGAAATAAAACAGGATCCGTCTCCGACGTCTGACGTCAATTAATCCTCAGTTGAGAAAGCATTTCTGCCTGAAATGGTGGAGATTAAAGGACGGACAAAGTTGAGAGTGACTGATGTCCTTCTCCTTTTTCATTCTCAATTGGGAAGACCTTTCTGCCGGAAGAAGGTGGGAATGTAAATAAGGATTACTGTCTCCAAACAGTTAACTCTTATATGGTAGAGACCACTGCAACCCCAGCAGTTGAAACTCTATACACAATGTCTGCGAAAGTGGACTAACGAAAGATCAGTTTCAAACAGCTGACTCCTTTCAAGATAAAGATCTCTGCAAGTTCAGCAGTCGACTCTTTACATAATAAGATCCATGCATTCCGCAGTGGAATCTTATATTATTACTGATCTGCGAGATGTCTTCCCAAGACCTGGCCAGTCATATCCTCAAAGTCAGTAAAATTGCTTCCAAAAAGCTATACCCACATAATCACACCCCTTCAAAGGTGGCTGTGATAATGACGGACTTCTCTATGGCTGAGAAGAAACGCCTTATTCGCCAAAAGTAAACGTTTGCTCATGTGGGAGAGAAAGAACGGATACTACAGCCACTCAAAAGCATTTAGCTCAAGCATGGCTGAAGACAACTAGTTGGAATTCTATATTAGTTGTAGTAGATGTCACAGTCTGGCTGCATCTACAAATTCGGTTGCTACGTTAGAAAATAGAGCAACTAAGGAGAGAAAATGCTGTCACTTCTCACAACAAATCAAAATAGAGGCCTAACGGAATGAGGAAATCTCAACCAATAAGTGCACCTCTAAATCTATGGTAAGACTACAGAAATAAGTCAAGGAAATAAAATGGGAAATTGCTACTATCTGCAAACACAAGAGGCTTATTGGAAAGGTAGACCCTGTGTCCAACGCTAACCAAATCTGCACTTAGTAGATTTTAGTCTTAAGTTCTGCAGCGGCTGCTATACAGTTCACCCGGAAGTGATTGTCTTTGCTCCGGTGATGATCAAAAATTTTAACCCAGTTCCAAATACCAAGATTACTGTTGGAGAAAGTGTTCAGTTAAATACACTCTCACAGGATTATCATTCTCCAGAGGCGAAGGGAAGAATGAAGTTCTGATAAAGACAAATGAGTGAGAGACATATGGAATTATACCACTCTCATCAGACATATAGAAGTTGGCTTAATTGCAAAGCATTACTTCTCATAATGAATCTCAATGGTCTATTCATGCTTTGAAAGTGTGTGACTCTGAGAGATCATTCATCATGGACAGGAAAAATAGCATGGAGTTAGACTGTGGAGCATTGTCAGAAATGAGTTGGAGAGCAGTTCACTGATAAGTGTGGTCATAACTCTTCATACTTCCAGTGACTAAATGGAACTTCGTGCAAGACTAACTTCATGGTCTTTGCAAATGCCACCAAATTCATGACTGATGAATATTGGAGCAGATTTTTTTTAAAAAGGAAAAGTCAATTGGTTCCATATGCACAGCTCTTGTTGGAGTAATGGGAGATGAGTAAATGATGACACCACATAAAGGATCTGGGAACTGTGAACGCCTGACCTATCAGTCATTGTATCCATGACAGTTTTTATGGGGAGGCTATGTAGCATGATGTCTTCAGACGTTCGCATCCCCAGTCCATTTACATTTCTCAATACTTAGTAGTTAACCACAGTAAGCCGTCTTGATACCCTAACTAAAAATAGAATCGTAGATTCTAGATCGAGAGAGGGTAGATGAATGGTGGGGACTCAATTTCATTGGGTAACCCTTGGGCTGGTAACGCTCCTTAATACATAATTAGCCCGCGAGTCGAAGCCTTGATTCCATCCCGTAAGAACGTGTTCAAGATGCAGTGGTAAAACTTGCCCAAAAGCATTCTTTAAGATGTGGTCATCTGCACTTCAGAGAATGAGGAAGATGGGGGAGGCCTTTCAATTACCAGGACAACTCCAGGGAAGTGCTGAGCTCTAGTCTTCAACTCCAGCTGAAAAGTCAGACTCCAAAAAGTACCACATGAACAACAGGTTGCAAATGTTCAGCCTGAATCCACTAATTCTGGCCTATACAGTTGGCACTGAAGAAATAGTCTTTGATGAGAAGCCTAAAACAGGGATACTCTCCAATTTTGTAAAAGCCCCAGGCTATAACTTCAAGATAAATTCAAGAAGAAACCTTAAGAGGAGAGATTACCTGGTTTTCAGCATGTCACTACTGGCTAAGAGTGGACATTAAAGGTGCACTTGGAGCAGACTATATCACAGTTATTATTAATATTGGCTGAAAGCTAAAGGAGCAGAAGTTAATACATAGAGCAAATTCTCAAAATGGATTAGTGATAATTAGGGTGGTGATTCAGTTACATCAGAACCTTTTGTGGGAGATAGATTGGCAGAGAAGAATGATGGGACATAATAGTTTTTAGATCTTCATCTACTGAAAAGTAAAACTATTCCCAAATTATCAACTTTGCGAACAGTCTACTCACCCTTCAGAAGGACATGTTTGTCACTTGCTTCGGACTAGTCAAAGTGGGGAATAGCCTGAACTGAAAAACATTATGGGGAAACTGAAACCTGAAACATTCCCAACACCTTCATAGGTGCTAAAAGACGGTACACGGATCAGTATAGCAGTGTCTCCCTATACTTGTGCCCGGCTATAGTTTTATGATGTGTTTTCCTCATTTGACGGTTGGAAAAGTGATAGCATGATTTAAAAGTGTTGTGGTGTAGGATATCTTGATGTAGTAGAGATGTGAAGGAGGAGTTTTTTTTTAGATTGATGTTTCTGTGGGGATATTGAGTGATGTGTTTGGGTTTTCATAGATAATGTCACTATATTTTGCATATAAACTTATATTTGAGATGTAAATTGTTGGCAGAATATGAAGCCTGAGTCTTCACTTGACCTCATCAGACATTAATAAAGTATTAGTAGTAAGAAAAAAAAAAGAAAAAAAAAAAAAAAAAAAAAAAAAAAAAACCTCACAGTACACATCTAACAAACCTAATACAATAGCAATGACTGCATATTTGAGAAAAAGTGTCACTATTTAATGATGGTATGCAGGCAAGAGTATACAAAAATGGTGAACTGTCTGAGCCCTATCCTGTCACCATTAGAGTGAAGCATGGATGTGTCCTGGCACCAACACTGTTCAGTCTCATGTTTTCATCTATGTTGTAGAATTCCTCCGAGATTAATGACATTGGAGTATACATTATCTACCGTGTGGATAGAAAGTTGTTCAATCTCAGAAGCAGAAAGCCAAAACCAAAACTAGCAGCGACACCGTCAGAGAGCTCCTGTTTGCTGATGATTGCGCTCTATATGACAACTCAGAGGCAGACATGCACCACAATGTTTCAGCTTTCTCATATGCCTGTGCCAACTTTGGGCTCAATATCAACTTGGAGAAGACTGTAGTTATGTACCAGCCAGCTCCAGAGAATAATCACATTGTGCCGAATATCAAGGTGAATGGTCAAAGACTAAGTGTGTGTTGTGGACAAATTCACCTATCTTGGCAGCACTGTGTCACAAACTTCCACAATTTATGACGAAGTGAATGCAAGAATCTCCAAGGCCAGCGAGGCCTTTGGCAGACTGTACAAGAATGTATGGCACAGAAATGGAATAAGCCTGCAAACAAAGCTGAATGTCTACAAAGCAGTTGTATTATCCACACTGGTATATGCTTGTGAAACCTGGTCTGTTTATCAGCGACACGCTAGGAAATTAAACAACTTCCACACAGTGTGCCTAAGGTAGTTATTGAAGATTAAATGGCAAGGCAAGATTCCAGACACTGAAGTTCTTCAAAGACCGTCCATGCCCAGTATTCACACACTACCAATGAAGACTCAGATTCGATTTGCTGGTCACTTAACTCGCATGCTAGGTCACAGGCTCCCTAAACGATTTTTTTTTTTTTTTTTTTACGGCGAGTTGCGTTTTGGTAAACGCTCCCAATGCGGCGAGAGGAAACGATTTAAAGACACAGAAAATCTCACTGAAAGCTTTTGGAATTCATCTTGACACCTGGGATACTGCTGCTGAAAACCTTAATTCGTGGCGCACATCATTACATAAGGGTGCCGTAACTTGTGAAGCAACCAGGACTGCAAGAGCTGTGAAGAAAAGGCTGTACGGAAAACCCACTGCAGGAGATATTCTTCCTGGAACATCAAGCATTCATTTCCTGCATTGTCAAAGAACATTTCGAGCCAAAATAGGCCTTATCAGCCATCTTCGAACTCACGGCTCCAGACTTTCAACCCCCGCAGGGTGAAATGAATGGTCATCATCATTGTTGATGGACGAACACCAACATAATGAGAACAACAGGAGGGCACTCAGAGCCCTTCACCATAAGATCAGGAGTAGGATACGGTTGTGTCCTGATCCCTCTCTTGTTCATAACATATATAGACAACATATGTAAAGAATCCAGCCAGAGACCGCAAGAACACGGAAGTAGGACCATCTGCAAATTGTACCTTTAGAGAACTCCTGTTTGCGGACGATCAAGCACTAATAGCAAAGTCAGAAGCTGAATTACAAGACCACACGAATAGTCAATACGAAATGTGTAGGGAACATACCATGAAGATTAGCACAAGTAAAACATAGGTAATGACAATAACTAAAGAAGAACAAACAAACAACAATTCACATGATCGAACACCCCTTGAAAAAAAGTAAAGATCTTCAAGTACCTAGGAAGTATATTATCAAATGACAAATCAGAAGATTAGATCTAAAATTGATGCAATAAGGCAAACCAACTCATTGGACAAATGGCACCAGTATTAAAGAACAAACATGTATCAATAGATACTAAGAAAGCGCTCTACAGCATAATCTTCCTACCAACTCTATGCCACAATGCCAAACCTGGACAATAACAGAAAAAGAGAAAAGAAAAATCATAACAAAAGAAATGAAATTCCTGAGAATAAATCTCAATATATCAAGCAGAGATAAGACCAGAAATGAAGAAATCAGGACTAAAATGGGGTTATAGCAGCGCTAGATTTTATTAGCCGGCTCTCTGGCCGAGGGGTTACAACACTTTCTCTGTAATCCCGTTTATCACGCAGAGTCTCGTAGCAGGGCGAGAGCTGGGAGCGGTTCGACCCCCGCTGGTGACTTGCGGGATAACTGAGCCGGCCGCTCAGAAAGCAATGGCAAACTACTGAGCGTAATCTTGCCAAGAAATCAACATACAGCTGAAAGATGCTGATGTTGACAGCGATGTCCTGTAAAGGATATGCAAAACATAGAGATTTTATTAGAAAACAGCAAGTCAAATGGTTCGGCCATGTAATTAGGTTACCAGCCGACAGTATACCACAACAAGCAATAATGTACACACCAGATGGAAGTAGAGAAAGAGGCCGACCACGTAAACGATGGACTGAGGGAATCGCAGAGTCCATGGGAACATCGGTACATGAAGCCCATAAGCGGACACTCTCCCGCTGTTTATACTTCACCTGGGAACCGCAAGGTACGAGAAGAACAAGATGAGACGAGATGAAATGAGAATCCTTCGCCACAGAGCCGGTAACTAATGAAAGCTGAACTAAATATTGGATGGATTGTCAAAACAAGTTATTTATGTGTGACTCCTTTAAACAGTAATAGAATAAACACAGACAAAGTGTACTTACCTTACAACGATCGCACATCCTTTATTAGCATTACTTTACGTAATTATCACTCTATGAATTGACAAAACATTATTTTCTAGGCAACTGTAGAGAAGGTAGTTAGCAGTTATTTTCCTTCTTAGCAGTGACCATAATGGTCGATGACCGTAGCCATTGCCCCCCCCCCACCCCCCCACCAAAAAAAAAAAACGCCTCTGCCTACCGACGTGAAATTGGATACCATAACCTACAACTACCTGTTGACTGCTCTACAAAATTCATCCACCACCTGCACACATGGCTTCACGTAACCATGATCGGGGGTATAAAGGAGTACTCCACCTTGCCCCCGTAGGCTTCCCGATGAAAGGAGGCACCTAACGTCTCCTTTGATATAGGATACCTCTATCCGGCCACCACTACTCTAGTGATCGTGCGAGATGATGAAACATGACCGCCACGCTTATCGGTACGGCACATGATGATAATGAATTATCACTAGCAAGGGCTTTAAGTGTTACTGTACTCACCTCTGTCTCCAGGTGTCGAATGAGTATATCCAGCTCTTTAGGGTAGAACGGAAACACGTATCTTAAATTATGACTGATATCTTCATCGCTGTTGTCGACTTCATTTCCCCCATCACCAGCCAGCGACATGTGAGGCTGTAGCATCAACGCCATCAGCGCCAAATATATAGTTAATTGATGTGACCTTGACCCAAGTATTCTTACTGCGTCTGCCATGGCTGTTCTGGAAGAATAAGACGACTACGTATACATAATTTCAATCTAATCGAATATACTTCTAATATACTTTTAAACTTGATAAGATATGGATGCCATATTTCTAAACTTGATAAGATATGGATTCCATCCTTCAACACTAGATGATGTATGGCTTCCATACTTCTATGTTTAAAGAGACACTGATTCCATATTTAACTTCTAAACTTGATGAGATATGGATGCCTTACATCTAAATTCGATGAGATATGGATATTTACGCCTAATTAGATAGTGAATCTTTACTTCTAAATGTCTTGAGATATGAATTCCATACTTTGACAGTTAATGATATATGGATTCCATACTTCTAAAATTGATTAGACATGGATTAAATACTTCATAAATTGATGATATATGACGTCTGTACTTCTAACGTTGATGAGATAAGGATTTTATACTTTAATTCTAAGATATTGATTCCATACATTACTTATAATCGTAATGAGACACAGATTCAATACTTTATTTCAAAACTTGATGAGATGTGGATTTCATACTTCTCAACTGGATGAGATATGGATTCTAAACTTCTAAACCTGATGAGATACATATGTCATACTTATTTTCTTAGTGCGATATGGATTGAATAATTTACTTTTAAAATTAACGAGATGTGGATTCCTTACTTCTAAACTTGATGAGAAATTAATTCATGATTTACTTCTAAATTTGATTATATATGATACCCATACTTCAAAAACTTGATAAGATTAGTTAGTTAGTTAGTCTTTCCTCTTGAGCCTAAGGCGGCGCATAGGGCAGAAGTCCTGTCTCTCCATGCTTGGCGGTTCGCTGCTACCTGTTGTAGATCTTGGATATTTACTTGGCCATTGAATGAGCCTTCTCTAATGATGGTTCTACGCAGGGTCTCTCTTGGTCTTCCCCGTTTTCTTTTCCCTACTGGTGACCATATGAGGGCTTGATAGGGGAGTCTTGACTTGTCCATTCTGAGTACATGGCCGATGTAGTTCCAACGGCGTCTTCTTATGAAATTGGATACTGTATCTTGCTTAGTCTCTTGTCTTATTTGCGAATTGGTTCTGAAGTCTGTCCAGTGGATGTTTAGAAGTCTTCTAAGACATTTGTTCTCAAAATTGTCTAATTTTTTATCTAAAGCTATTTTTATCTAAAGCTTGATAAGATTCCGCACTTCTAAACTTGAAGCAATATGGATTATATGCTTTACTTCTAAACTTTATGAGATATGGATTCCATACTTATAAACTTGTTGAGCCATGGATTCAATACTTCCACACTTGATGATATATGAATTCCATACTTGTAAACTTGTTGAGCTATGGATTCAATACTTCCACAATTGATGATATATGGATTCCATACTTCTAAATTTAATGAGATATAGATTCCATACTTTACTTCTAAACTTGATGAAGTATGGATTCCACACTTCTAAACTTGTTGAGATATGGATGTAATACTTCTTAATTGGATGCGATATGGATTCTGCAATTCTAATCTTGATGATATATGGATGCCATACTTCGCTTCTTGATGTGATATCCAATGAATACATTACTTCTAGAATTTATGAGATATGGCTTCCTAAGTTCTAAACTTGATTAGACATTAATTCCATGATTTACTTCTAAACTTGATAAGATATGGATTAATACTTCTAAACTTGATAAGAAATGGCTCCCATACTTCTAAACTTGATTAGATATAGACTCCATTCTTTACTTCAAAACTTGATGATATAAGGATTCCTATAATTCTAAACTTGACGAGATATGGATTTCATTCTTTATTTCTGACTTTGATGGGATACAGATTCCATATATTACTTCAAAATGTGATGAGACATGGATTCCGTACTTATAAACTTGATGAGATACAGATTCAATACTTTACTTCAAAACTTGATAAGATGTGGATTTCATACTTCTTAACTTCATGAGATATGGATTCCATACTTATAAACTTGATGAGTTACGCTAATTTTGAGGTATTTATTTAATAATACAAAATTATAACAGGTATGTGTGACTTCAGCAAAAATAGTGAGAGATAATAAACACAGACACAGTGTACATATCTTACAATGGACGCTAATCCGACAAAGTAAAATTGCAATGTAATAATCACTAGGATATTAATAACATAAAATTAATATAAAATTAAGTTATACCATAACACAACGAATCGACGTTTCTGACTTCGTGATTATAAAGTTAAATAATAAGAACAGATTTGCGATTGTTGTCAGGTATGTTAAAAGTTAGTTGCATATCCTTTGCTGGACGTCGCAATCAACCCCATACTTTTTTGGTTATTTGTGATTTCTTGGCAAGTTTACGTTCAGTAGTTTGCCAATACTTTCTGAATGACCGGTATTCATAACATTGTATGGGAACCAACGCTAGGCGGTCTGCTTCCAAATCGCCTGCAGCTGTGTTTCGAACGCGTTATGCGGGATTAAGGATTTCGTGCGTAACCAATTCGCCCCAGTGATATGTACATTGTGCTTATTTTGACTGAATCTTGTTATGTGCATACTGTAGAATTATATCTAAAAGTTGACTTGTCATCTTGACTTGGGAAAGTAAATTGCAAGTATCTCAGATCGCCTAATGGCGAGAGACACCGGTAATAGGAAAAGCTAATCCACACACAAAAATCAATACAGTGCACTAGAAGAAGTAGCACGTTTATGGACTACGCTTGATTTCAAAGCGAGTGAGCGAACGCAAAAAATAAAATGAATAATAACGCAGTAAAATTAAATGAATAATACTTTAGCTAAAACAAGTAAAACATGTAAACTCACAGTTATTGTTCGAAGTTTGACTATATTTCTTAGTTGTTTCGGTTAATGTATTATTCATTTATTCACTTGATATGATATATAACTATGCAGTATGCACCTGACGAGATATAGCGAAATACGCCAGGCAATAATTCATGCAACATGTTGTTTGTGCCTTGTGTGTTTACATTCACTTAAGCGGGATCTGTGGTGAAGGTATTACGAATCTAAGCCAGGCAATGGACTTTATTACAACTCCTGTTCTGGGGTTGAACCGGGTAGGGGTATTGATACATATATACGAACAATCTTGACTGCAGTAAGATATAACAGAATGACTGGCAACTGGCCGTCTTGACAGATGCCAGCTTGTAAAATTGAATTATACCTCTCCATAGCACAAAGCACGACACTGAGTCAGTTACAATCAGGATATTAATTTGAACGTAATTGTTGTGCAACGAGGTTAATTGAGCTGGCCCTTATACGCAAAATACAATGCTTTTATACATGTTAATATAATTCTTATGATACAATACGTTGCTTAGGGTTAATGAAAGCAGTTTCACAAAATCGAAATACTGAGCTCGAAGCCAGAAACAGAAACAGACTAATTGGAAGTGTACAGTTTGCGGTCATGTTGTAATGGTGCGAAAGTCGATCGTTCATAAATCAAACGGCAAACTACTGAAAGTAATATTCCCTAGACTATCACAAACAGCCAAAACATCCTTGGGTTGAATGCGACATTCTGTAAAATGCCATTCAACTAATATTTAACTGTAACTCTTAAAACTCAAGGTGTATATTACGAATAAAACCTCTCGCGGACTGCCTCGGGGAAATAACACGAGAAACTCAAACGGGTAGATCACTCGTGAAAATATGACTAGCATTGCGACGATAAATATTGGTTTATATTTGACCATGCAGGAAGCGATATATCATGGGTGTCACAGTTGTGTCTGACACAACTGTGGGTCTGGTTCGTTATGACCGCTAGAGGTGTGAAAATATGTTAGAAATGGTTATTTTTATTTTCTGTTGTTGTATAGTTTAGGTATATGTGGTTCATATTCATTGTGATCTTTGAAGGTGTAAACATATATTACAAGTGGTTGTTTTTATTTGCAGTTGTATAGTTTGGGTAGTGGTCACTGCGAGACTCGAAACTAATAACCTGTCGAAATATATCCACGCCATGTTTCATTAAATATCTGCTTATGTAGCTATATGTCTACACACAAAACTAGTAACGAGCCTACCTATGTAATGTCTACTTATCACCCAACATTGTTACTGACATGTATGACTACCTAATATTCGTCATTACTACATGATTCCCCCTCTCTCTCTCTCTCTCTCTCTCTCTCTCTCTCTCTCTCTCTCTCTCTCTCTTTCTCTCTTTCTCTCTCTCTCTCTCTCTCTCTCTCTCTCTCTCTCTCTGTGTCTATCTGTCTGTCTGTCCGTCCGTCCGTCCGCCCGTCCGTCCGTCCGTCCGCCCGTCCGTCCGTCCGTCCGTCCGCCCGTCCGTCCGTCCGTCCGCCCGCCCGTCCATCCGTCCGTCCGTCCGTCCGTCCGTCCGTCTGTCTGTCTGTCTGTCTGTCTGTCTGTCTGTCTGTCTGTCTGTCTGTCTGTCAAGACAGTCTGTCAATGTGTCTGTTCATCCTTCCCTCCATTAATCTATTTGCCTGTCTTTATTTATATGTATCATTATATTGTATCTGTCTATTAATATACCATTGTGTCCACGGACCATCCTCCTTCCTGGACCTTTGTCTGTCTCTCCGTGTCTGTATATTTCTGTATATCGGCTTGTCTTTCTGAAAAAAGAGTGGGTTGAAGTACCAGAAGGCATGACGGACTGGCAAAATATAACACTGGGTCGTGAGTGCGGAGATTGGACAGCGGGCAGAGTGTGAGGTACAACAACTGATCCAGAGTAACACACATACAGGTGACATAGTGATCTACACCGATGGGTCAGTGGTGAGGAACAGTCATAGTGGTTGTGGTTTCATTGCGAAGGCTAATGGACGATTCTCAAACAAAAGGAGAGACAGGCATATGAGGATACGACATGAGAATGGAGGTGAAAGCAGTAACATAACCGCAGCATTCCGTTGGATATTGGAGACCACTGTAACACGCATTATAATTGTTACGGACTCAAGGAGTATGCTTTGTAAGGCCGAAAAAGTAATGATTCGTATGGAATGGCTCACCTCGCTTCAGAGGTCACAGATTGTGAGAATTGTACGGATTTTTTGCACTGGCCATGCGGGAGTGTGGGGAATTTAAAAGTATAATAGGCTGGCAGGGAATGCACTTCTTGGTGGTAAATTACCTATGGACAGGGGAGAGGTGGTCGTGCTATTGTGGGACAAAGTGGAGAAGGTGGGGGAACAGATTGAGAACTCGTATGTGGAAAGCATGAGATTACGGATGATTGGCAAGGGTTCTGGAAAAATCTCAAAACTGAGAGGGAAGACCAGGAGAACTTTCAGTCAGATAGCGGTGGCAACGATTAGCAGTGTGACTCTTTGTTAGCTGTTGAACGAGGGGACGAAGCACGTATGGGAATGTCCTGAGTGCAGTGATGTCGGTTCTTAGCTCAACTCAACTCAACAATTGTACGTGTTATTGATTGATTGATTGATTGATTGATTTAGGAACCGACATCACAGCATTCGGGACATTCCCATAAGCGCTCCGTCCCCATCCTCAGTTATTTTATGAGTAAGTCCTTGAAATACTTTGTGCATTAATGTGGTAGTTTTACTGTTGTATTGTCTTTTAATTCTAATGCAATTTTTCTGAAGCCATGTCTCCTTACATAATGTTCTGACTTTTCCGTGAATTTCTTCATATTTGGCAGGATTATTTTCTGTGTGTCTTCTTGTTTTCATTAGCTGTAAAATTTCTTCAGTCATCCATTTCTTACGACCCACTTTCTTGAATTTTGGAATACCTGTTTCTGCAGCCAAACTGACTGAATTCTTCAACATTTCCCATCGACCATCCACATCTTGAAATGGGATCTCTAGATCAGACAATATATTCAATCTGTTCTTTATTTCTATGTTAAAATTGTCATTATTTCCTAGTAATTTTTAAATGTACAAGATCATATTTAATGTTTTCTGATGTATAATTGGCTTTCTTTAACTTTACCCTCAAGGTACCCACAAGTAATCTGTGATCACTATAACAATCAGCACTGGGTACTGTTTTTGCAATTGTTAACGCATCTTGAAACTTTCTGCTAATCAGGATGTAATCAGTCTGGTTTCTAATTTTGCCATCAGGAACCCTCCATGTCCATAATCTTCTAGGATGTTGTTTAAACCAGGTGTTTCCTACAATCATTTCCTGTTCTTTTGACCATTCTCCAAGTCTGTATCCTCTTTCGTTTCGCTCTCCCAAACCATGGTTGCCTATTGTGCATCCATCGCCTTGATTTCCTACTTTTGCATTAAAGTCGCCCATTATGATATTTATTTCTGAATTTTTACGTTTCTTCAAAGCAGAATCCATGTCATTATAAAATTCCTCTATACTATCTTCACTGCATTCTCCTGTTGAAGCTTAGTATAGACCCTGTTTGGCCGAGCCAGGAAGATATGCACGCCCTAAAGACACATTAATGGGTACTCACTGGATTTATAAAGCGCCACTGCCAACAGCTGAAACGAACAACCAACGAAACATCAGTCCCCAAACGCATTGTAGTTATCCAACTACTTTTCAAGAGGATGACGTAATAAAACTCTACATGACTGGCTCATTACAGCGGTGGACGGAACATTTAGTGCAGCAACTCCAGTTATTTGATACAGAACCACGCCTATTCTCACCCCAAAAATAAAATAACCCATCCTCTGTACGCCAAATTCAATTGTATTTATCAATTTATATACGAGTGCCAGTCTACCTAGATCGGCAGAACAGAGAGGCAGTTGAACATCAGGGTGGTAGAAAATATACCAATTTGGATTGGCAGAATAATAAACACAGCCTCTGGGAACCTGACAAAGCCTACACACCGCAAATCTCCGTCGCAATCCATTGGACGGTACCTTTTGAAAACCGATCACGTGATTGGTAGGGCTTATGCGTTTCGTGTGTTGTTTAATACACAAAATAGTTGCATAATTTTTTATGTCAATGTATCAAGAAAAGATAAGATCGGAAATAAAGAAATCAGGACTAAAGTGGGGGGTTATAGCTGCACTAGATTTTATTAGAAGGCTGCAAGTCAAATGGTTTTTCCATGCAAGTAGGTTACCAACTAACTGTACACCACGACAAGCAGTGATGTTCAGAAGATGGAAGCAGAGGAAAAGGTCGACCACGTAAACGATGGACGCAGGGAATAACAAAGTCCGTGGGAATATCGATACATGGAGCCCATAAGCGGGCACTCTCCCGATGTTTATACTTCACCTCGACACATCAAGGTACAAGAGGAACATCATGAGATGAGATGGAATTGTTGCATGTTAAATCTGGCAGAGGCAATTGCCATTAATTTACAGAAACAATTTTGTTCAAAGGGAAAGACATGATAGTCAGTTTAACGTTACCGTGGTAGACAATTCACGACAATTCACGTGGTAGACAATTCACGGCAAATGCCGTGAACAGAATCAACCACTGTTTATTGCCTTCATCGACCTCACAAAGGCATTTGATTTGGTCAGTCGTGAGGGTCTGTTCAAGGCACTAAAGAAGATTGGCTGCCCACCAACTCTTCTGTCCATTGTGGAATCGTTCCACACAGGCATGAAGGGTATAATCAAGTTTGATGGTGCAACTTCTGAAGAATTTGAAATCAAGAGTGGAGTTAAGCAAGGTTGTGTACTAGCTCCAACCCTCTTTGGAATATACTTTTCACTTCTACTGAAATATGCATTTCGTGATCAGGATGGTGGTATATACATTCACTCACGCTCAGATGGCGGCCTCTACAATGCTCAGAGATTGAAGGCTAAGACCAAAATTAGGAGGGTACTGATCAGAGAGTTGCTTTTTGCAGATGATGCTGCAGTTACGACCCACTCTGAGGAAGAATTGCAATGTCTACTATCTGCATTCTCCAGTGCTTGTTCTGAATTTGGTTTAACAATTAGCAAAAAGAAGACACAGATTATGTCACAAGGTGCACACGGGGTACCATCAATCCTTATTGACGACGCCGAACTAGAGATAGTAGACCATTTTACATATCTAGGATCAGTGGTAAATAGCAAATTATCCCTAGATCAGGAAATCAACATCCGGATTGGTAAGGCAGCAACAACAATGAACAGGTTAAGAAAAAGAGTCTGGGAGAACAGGAAGCTTACTGCCAAAACAAAAGTCCTTGTCTATCAAGCCTGTGTCCTTAGTACTCTTCTCTATGGCAGTGAAACCTGGACAACTTACTCACACCAAGAGAACAATTTAAACAGCTTTCATATGCGGTGTCTGCGAAGAATTCTTGGTATTAAGTGGCAAGACAAAATCACAAATACTTAAGTATTGGAAAGATCACGTTGTGTGACAGTTTATTCCATGCTCAGTCTTCGTAGACTTAGATGGATAGGACATCTTAGGAGGATGGATGATGGTAGAATACCAAAGGATATCTTTTTTGGTGAATTACAGATGGGTAAGAGATCTCAGGGTCGGCCTCTACTACGATACAAAGATGTGTGTAAGCGGGACATGATTGATACAGGCATTGAAAATGCACATTGGGAGCAAGTCGCCGCTGAACGTGTTGCATGGAGGGCAAATATCAGAAATGGAATAAAGTCAAAGGAGAAAATTATTGCAGAAAAGTCACACACCAAGCGTTTGAGACGTAAGATGGTGCATGATGGTGGAAATGACCACGTGTTCAGATGCACCCACTGTGAACGGACAATTACAGCGCAAATTGGCCTTATCAGTCACACTCGCTACCGCCATAGTTAAAAGTTATTATGCCTTTTTAAAGCACAAACTATCGTCTGTCAAGACGGCAAGGTGCCAATGGAAATGGTAGACAATTCCAATTACTGTGTGAATGTGTGTTGTATATTTCAGCTTGAAGGGTTTATCATATTGCCTATGTTTATGTTGTGTGATTTCTGCATTAAGTTCCAGACAAGATGCAGCGAAACATGTCAGGCAATAAATCGTGAAATCTACTGTTCGTGTTTTCGTTATTAAAATGTCTAATATGTCATCAAATCTGTACTTCTATTTCTAAGAGTGCCATACAATCCCTGAGAATTGATTTCAAATTCTATTTGAATATCATGTAATATTTCCCAGAACAATTGAAATCTCTATGAAATGCAAGCAGCACACAGAACAATGACGTCAAATGAGAAATCTTGCACACGCAAAAACGGAAATAAACTGAGATTCCGCTGGCAAATCTACACGCAGAGGGGTCTTGGTGAGTGATGCTGAGTTCGGTCATAAATGTGTTTTTTATACGATATATATTATTTGTAGTCTGTGCAGTTAGTCAGTCAGACTAGTTAGATAGTTAGCTAGCTAGATAGGCAGTTACTTAGGTAGTTAGTTAATTAGTTAGGTAGTTAAATGGGTTACTAGTTATTTAGCTAGGTGGTTAGTTAATTAGTTAGGTAAATAGTTTGTTAGTTAGGTAGGTAAATAGTTGGTTAGTTAGTTAGGTAAGTATTTAGTTTGTTTGTTTGTTTAGATTTCCGGGGGAAGGATTGGGGGGGGGGGGGGGGGGAGAGATTATTTCAAGATCGCGTTAATACAAGAACCGATTACTTCATATTTTTTCCCCTCTATACTTTACGGTTCTGTACTTCTCGCCTTTCTGAAATTCGTTGTATAACGTAAGTATACCCGCAAATCACACTTTATGTACACGTCTTGACTTGTTCTTGTACAGTGGTTCTCAACTAGTGGAGAATTCCCCCAAAGGGGGGAATTTTAAGGTTTCCAGGGGGGAATTAAGACTACAGATTGTGAGGTTTTATGAAGCATAATTTTCTGGCATTCTGGTGTCATTATCAAGTGACAATTCTTTGACGATTTAACTGTCTGTTTATTGTAAAATGATTAATTTGGCGTGCTAATAATATATTGTAAATATAAAAAATGCACCTTTTGAGGCTGAAAATTTTGGAAAAGGGGGATAATTCTTCTTCTTTCGTTCGCTGGAAATGCCCCCCCCCCTTTTTCCCTCACTCCCCCCCCCCTCACCCAGAATGACATCCTGTCATGTGGTGAAAGTGTGCACGGACCAAAATAGGTTGAAAACCAAACCACTGAGCTATACCTATTATTTAATTGATTAAGTGACATGAGATGATTAATCTTCTTAAGTGACTTCCTTTATCTGCCACGGGTTTATATTTAGCCGATATGTTGTCACTGCGTTATAATACAACATGTCTGCTACCATATTAACAACTTTTAAGTCATAACTGTGACATACCCCACTTCCCCTTTCCGTCTTTCAATTTTGTTTGGTCGAAACCTACAATTCGTTTAGCAAAGAATCTATTACAAGATAATTGGTAGAATCGCTTCTCCACCTTTTGGCTAAGATCAAAATGTAGATGTTATCTGCACTTTATCTGGCTAGGGTGCAGAGGCGGTCATCCAAACTGCAAACTTTAATCTCCAAATCACTGATCACTAACACTGGCAGGCGGGCCTTGGCGGTACCCATTAGGCAGAAAGGCACACAGTGGGACTAAGAGGCATTTTAAATAAACCTGGAAAATACAAATTTAAAAGAATTTTTGAACAAATTAAACATTTAAAAAAAGAAAATGAAAATAAACAATAACTGACGTTCTATGGGTAATATGGACAATGACACACCGGCTTCCTTTCGTTCCCAGGACAATTTCAAATACTCTTTATAGAGTGGGCCGAGTTGGGAGCATAGGTCAATTTACAAAATTAGAAACCACCTCGATGAGAACTGAACCTTTGACTACCGGACTGGCAAACGAGCGTCTAGCCAGACGCTACCGAGACTCTCGTTTAGTTGATTCCATTCTACCATGACCCGAACCCAGTTAACCTCACAGAGAAGTTATATTAGGGTCCATCCCGGGCTCAGGTAAATAATCACTTGACGGAGTCAGCCAGAAATATGATATTAATTTGAAGGTTATTGTTGTCCAAAGAGGTAATTTTTTTGTTTAGATCAAGCCCAGGGCTCAAATACCTAAAGTGTATTCATGACAGTTCTTACTGGAGTTGCAGGAGCGAGCAGTACCCATGCCACCTAGAAACGCTCCTCAAAACGTAGTGAAACAAGACAATGCTGGTGAACATGGCCGGGCCAGGGCGATATGTGAGGCCGAGGTTCGACCACAAGTCCTGCGTTTGATGAGTACAGAGATGGGCACCCAGAAGCAGTTAATAGGTGAGTCTATTTACGCATTGACGCCTTAGACAGAAGATGACGCAAGTCTGACGGCAATACGATATATCAAGTGAAACCGCTTGAACTATGGTCAACCCATTCACTGCCACCCACTTATACATTGTAGGTACATCCACTTGGACTCCTTAGCTTTCACTCTCAGACCACCATCACAATTCCATTGCTTCCAGTTTCCTGCCTTACCTTCCTGCCCCTATTCTCGTGTACCACTTCCAATCATGTACTTGGGATTTTCTCTGAACCGTTCCAACCCCCCACCCCTGTTCCCATGATCCATCGACTCTCACGGTTCTGTGTGTAAAAGAAGACAAAGGTGACATTCGTGTTAGTATTACAGCTAAGGATTCTGAGATAAGTAGCAATATTTGTTTTCAAATTTTCATTTTCACTTCATTGCTCTCATGTTTTCATCTTGTTATTCTTATCCAGCATTTATGCCTTTATGTAGTCAACACTGCGTCTTCTCCGTGACTATATGTTGTGTTTTGTGTATGTATCTGTTCGATAATGAATTCTAATCGCCGCAACTTCCTGTATGTTTCGTAATTATGATCTGTAAAGCTGCATTACTTTGTGTTATTTTATATTGTTTACATTTCCACAGCTTTACTGCAGTTCCACTAATTATATTCATAATTGTTTGGAGAAAGATAACTCGAATCTAAACTTTACGGACCACTGAGTGACCTAGCACAGACAGTGAAATGTATACAAGCGACAACATTACAGATATCATCATAATCATCATCATCATGGGATCCATACACATTACTTCGAGTAGCACTGGGCTGAAAATTGTGGATTAGCTTTCCTTATTACCAGTGTCCCTCGCCATCAAGCAAGCCCACTCCAACTTCAGAGGTAATTGTAATGTACGTCTCCAAGTAATAGACGAGAAGTCAACATTGTAGTACAACTGATCGATGTGGGGGTTGAACCCCCAACCTCGGCATCAGCACACCGGATTTTTAGGAACGAGCGTTCTTATCTATTCGGTCACGCATACAGCCATGAGCATGTTTGATTCTACTGGCCAGGGTTAGCGCGCTGTTCTGCAAAAGAACTGTTACATGATGATGGTGGTGGGAGGCGATCAGTACCCACATCTTGTATACCCTCTTGGAATATTCATGAAAATGGCCGGTCTCTCCGGCCTTGGTGTTTTGGATCAACTTTGCTGAGGATATAACCCCATGTAACCATTTATGTTTATCCGCGTGCTTGCGTATGTGTGTTGCATGCATGCAAACATTATTTATGTAAGTCAGTTTGCATCTCTCTCTCTCTATCTCTCTCTCTCTCTCTCTCTCTCTCTCTCTCTCTATATATATATATATATATATATATATATATATATATATATATATATATATATATATATATATATATATAGAGAGAGAGAGAGAGAGAGAGAGATGCAAACTCACTTACATAAATAATGTTTGCATGCATGCAACACACATACGCAAGCACGCGGATAAACATAAATGGTTATATATATATATATATATATATATATATATATATATATATATATATATATATATATATATACACACACACACACACAACAACAACAACAACAACAACAACAACAACAACATGAATGAAAATGGGCAAAAGCTGCTGGAGCATTGCACCAGAAATGACCTATGTATTACAAACTCCTTTTTTAAATCAAAAAAGCTGAATAAGGTCACATGGACACATCCAAGATCCGGTCATTGGTATCAGCTGGACTTCATTATCACACGGAGACAACATCTGAACCATACATCATTAACTCGAAGTTACCACAGTGCTGACTGTGATGTGGATCATTCTTTGGTTGTTGCAAGGGTTAGACTGAGACCAAAGAGAATCTACACAGCTAAACACAAATTTAGCCCCAGGATTAATATAATTAACACTCACGATGCTGGAAAGTGCTTTGAGTTTCAACAGCAACTTGAAGACGCTTTCACTGATACATCAGACAATTGCACAGCAAGTGAAAAGTGGAGTAAACTTAAGGAAACTATTTATAAAACAGCGGTAGGGGTTTACCGCACTGTGGATCATAAGAAGCAGGACTGGTTTGCGGCAAACAGCCAGATAATGCAGCCCTTGATTGATAAAAAGAAGATAGCTCTATTAAGAAACAAGGAAAGAAAAACGCGTAACACCCTGAGTGAGCTGAAGCAAGCTAGGAAGGATGTGCAAAAAGCTGTCAGGCAGTGTGCGAATGACTATTGGATCAAGTTATGTTATATATTATACATTCAAATCGCAAGTGATAAGGGAATCATCAGAAGCATGAATGAAGGGATAAAGAAAGCCTGTGGTCCAATAATCAAAAGAAGAGCACCACTGAATACCTTGACTGGAGAAATCATCACTGATAAGAAACACCAGATAGATAGATAGGTAGAGCACTATTTAGAGCTTTACTCAAGTGAGACCAAGCTAGCGGATGATGCCCTCAACGCCATAGAGGCCAACTCTTGACCACCTGGACACATTTCCCACCATAACAGAAGTTAAGTGTGCTATAAATTAACGTGCATCTGGCAAGGCTTCAGGTAAGGATGAGATTCCAATAGAGGTGATCAGGAGTGGGCAAGACACACTCACTCAACAGATCCACCAGCTAATAGAGCTATGCTGGCAAGAAGGACAAGTCCCACAGGATTTCAAAGATTCAAGCATCATAACACTGTACAAGAACAAGGGCGATAGAAGCGACTGTAACAACTATAGGGGTATCTCACTTCTATGTATTGTTGGGAATGTATTTTCCAGAATTGTTCTGGGCAGACTTCAAGTCCTAGGAGATCAAGTCAACCCTGAATCACAGTGCGGTTTCCGACGGAACCTGTCTACCATTGATATGATATTCTCATTGCGACAAATGCAAGAAAAATGCCGTGAACAAAATCAACCACTGTTTATTGCCTTCATTGACCTCAAACAGGCATTTGATCTGGTCAGTCTTGAGGGTCTGTTCAAAGCACTAAAGAAGATTGGCTGCCCACCAACTCTTCTGTCCATTGTGGAATCGTTCCATACAGGCATGAAGGGTATAATCAAGTTTGATGGTGCAACTTCAGAAGAGTTTGATGTCAAGAGTGGAGTTAAGCAAGGTTGTGTACTATCCCCCACCCTCTTTGGGATATACGTTTCACTTCTACTGAAATATGCCATTCGTGAACAGGATTCCGGTATATACATTCACTCACGCTCAGATGGCGGCCTCTATAATGCTCAGAGATTGAAGGCCAAGACCACAGCTTGGAGGGTACTAATCAGAGAGTTGCTTTTTGCGGATGATGCTGCAATTACGACACACTCTGAGGGAGAATTACAACATCTACTATCTGTATTCTTCACTGCTTGTTCTGGATTTGGTATAACAATTATCAAAAAGAAGACACAGATTATGTAACAAGGTGCACATGGGGTACCATCAATCTTTATTGACGACGCCGAACTGGAGATAGTAGACCATTTTACATATCTAGAATTAGGGGTAAATAGCACATTATCCCTAGATCAGGAAATCAACATCAGGATTGGTAAGGCAGCAACAACAATGAACATGTTAGTAAAAAGAGTCTTGGAGAACAGGAAACTTACTGCCAAAACAAAAGTCCTCGTCTACCAAGCCTGTGTCCTTACTACTCTTCCTTATGGTAGTGAAACATGGACAACTTACTCACACCAATAGAACGTTTAAACAACTTTATATGCGTTGTCTGCGAAGAATACTTGGTATTAAGTGGCAAGACAAAATCACAAATACTGAAGTATTGGAAAGATCAGGTTGTGTGACGGTGTGTTCCATGCTCAGTCTTCATAGACTTAGATGGATAGGACATGTTAGGAGGATGGATGATGGTAGAATACCAAAGGACATCTTTTTTGGTGAATTACAGATGGGTAGAAGATCTTAGGGTCGGCCTCTACTACGATACAAAGATGTGTGTAAGCGAGGCATGATTGATACAGGCATTGATAATGCACATTGGGAGCAAGTCGCAGCTGACAGTGTTGCATGGAGGGCAACTGTTAGAATTGGAATAAAGACAAAGGAGAAAATGATTGCAGATAAAGCACGCACAGAGCGTGAGAGACATAAGATGGTGCATGATGGTGGAAATGACCATGTTTTCACATGCATCCACTGTGGACAAACATTTGCAGCACGAATTGGCCTTATCAGCCACTTTCGCCACGGCCATGGGTCGTAGTTATTAAGCCTTTTTGAAGCACAATGTACCAAACTATCGTCTGTCAAGACGGAAAGGTGCCAAAGGTGTCAATGTACATATATATATATATACTGTGTCTATCTATCTGTCTGCCTACTGCCAACTGCCTTTCTCATAACGTTGAAATATGCATTCTTTATGATTCGTGTATGTTTACAGCATTCATCTTACATTATTTGCTTTGTATTCCCCCACCTCCATCCCCGTCCTCAATGTAATTGTTGTTGGCAGGGTCGAATGTAAGACAGGCCTGCGTGCCCAATTTGTGCTTGTTTGGAAATAAATTTCGCTCGTTCATTTTCATTTATGCCAACATAATAAGCAGGGTTAAAATGTTGCAACGATATCCTAACTATTTAACCATAGGATCATCATGTGTTAATTATTGAAGTAACGATACCTGGCTGATCAATCCCAGGTGAGAAGCCTTTCATTCCAGATGCCAGCCCCAGGGATGTGGAGGAAAACACCGACTTCTACAGCCTGGAGCCCAATAAACAGTTCAGTGGTACCTCTAGAATATCGGAGGATGTTGCCCACGCCATCGTTTCTAGGTAGGACAAATGCCTTGAGAATATTTACCTTCGTACATGTTAACTCGTGAAATTGGCATATTCGGTGATTTGTAGTGACTCGAATGCAATGAAGGTTACTGGCACTTTTATTTGTGTGCTTTCATATACAGTAATTCTTTCTTTAATATTTACAGACATTGTTGTCTTGAGCCCATAAACATATTGTACATGAAGAAGATTCTGAGGAGAAGGACGACGACGACGACGTTAGGAAGAGATAGAAACAATAGTACAAGATGTTTTTTTTTTTTTTTTTTTTTTTTTTTTTATGCATATCCTTTACAGGACTTAGCTGTCAACACCAGCATCTTTCAGCTGTATGTTGATCTCTTGGCAAGATTACGCTCAGTAGTTTGCCATTGCTTTCTGAGCGGCCGGCTCAGTATCCCGCAAGTCACGAGCGGGGGTCGAACCGCCTCAGTTCTCGCTCCGCTACGAGACTCTGCGTGATAAACGGGATTACAGAGAGAAAGTGTTGTAACCCCACAGCCAGAGAGACCGGCAGTACAAGATGTAAAAGAGTATAAATATTGGAAGACGAATTTGAAGAAGTGATTGTGAAGGAGGAGATGGAAGAAGAAGACGAGGAACAGACGGAGGAAGAAGTAAAGGAAGAGCAAGCATATGCAGCAGCAATAGAAGCAGCAACAGCAGCAGCAGTAGTAATTGTAATAGTAGTAGTAGCAGCAGCAGTAGCAGTAGTAGTAGTAGTAGTAGTAGTAGTAGTAGTAGTAGTAGTTGTAGTAGTAGTAGTAGTAGTAGTAGTAGTAGTAGTAGTAGTAGTAGTAGTAGTAGTAGTAGTAGTAGTAGTAGTAGCAGTAGTTGTTGTTGTTGTTGTTGTGGTAAGATAATAATGATGATGATAATAATAATAATAATATTAGGAAGAAGAAGAAGAAAGAAGAAGAAGAAGAAAGAAGAAGAAGAAGAAGAAGAAGAAGAAGAAGAAGAAGAAGAAGAAGAAGAAGAAGAAGAAGAAGAAGAAGAAGAAGAAGAAGAAGAAGAAGAAGAAGAAGAGAAGAGAAAGAAGAAGAAGAAGAAGAAGAAGAAGAAGAAGAAGAAGAAGAAGAAGAAGAAGAAGAAGAAGAAGAAGAAGAAGAAGAAGAAGAAGAAGAAGAAGAAGAAGAAGAAGAAGAAGATAGAAGAAGAAGATAGAAGAAGAAGAAGAAGATAGAAGAAGAAGAAGAAGAAGAAGAAGAAGAAGAAGAAGAAGAAGAAGAAGAAGAAGAAGAAAAAGAAGAAGACAAAGAAGAAGAAGAAGAAGAAGAAGAAGAAGAAGAAGAAGAAGAAGAAGAAGAAGAAGAAGAAGAAGAAGAAGAAGAAGAAGAAGAAGAAGAAGAAGAAGAAGAAGAAGAAGAAGAAGAAGAAGAAGAAGAAGAAGAAGAAGAAGAAGAAGAAGACGAAGAAGAAGAAGAAGAAGAAGAAGAAGAAGAAGAAGAAGAAGAAGGAGGAGTAGGAGGAGGTGGAGGAGGAGGAGGAGAAGAAGAAGAAGAAGAAGAAGAAGAAGAAGAAGAAGAAGAAGAAGAAGAAGAAGAAGAAGAAGAAGAAGAAGAAAAAGAATAAGAAGAAGAAGAAGAGGAGGAGGAAGAGGAGAAGAAGAAGAGAATGGGGAGGAGGGGGAGGAGGAGGAAGAGAAGGAGGAGGAAGAAAGTAAAAGAAGCATAAGAAGATTTTGAAACAAGAAGACGCTGTTTATGCTTCACCTCGAGACAAAAAGGTACAAGAGGAACAAAAGGAGATGAGATGAAATGAGATGATGAGATGAGAAGACAGGATGAGATGAGAAGATGAGATGGAATGAGATGAGAGGATAATTAGATGAGATGATGAGATGGGATGCGGTGATGAGATTCGATGATGGATGAGATTATGATGTAACTCCATGCCACCAGAACTAAAAATCCGCGTAACGAGTGTACCTCTTGCTGGCTGAAACATCGGTAAAGGAGATTCTCACATGCCTTGTTCTATTTCACTTAGGCATCAGCGGAGTAAGAGTGTGGGTTCAAACAACACCTGCTACGTCGTGCAAGACGCCGAGGGCAAGCCAGTTCTACGCCTTATCACCAACGGTCTAGCCATCAGCCGAAAGTTTGGAGCCGCCACTGTCTTTCATGAGCCAAGCCAGTCTTCGGTCAACAGCAGTAGGAATGTGTCGAAGTACGATTGTGACTGTTTAATGTGGTTGTGTCGAAGTACGATTGTGAATGTTTCATGTGGTTGTGTCGAAGTACGACTGTGAATGGTTCATGTGGTTGTGTCGAAGTACGATTGTGAATGTTTCATGTGGTTTGTCGAAGTACGACTGTGAATGTTTCATGTGGTTGTGTCGAAGTACGATTGTGAATGGTTCATGTGCTGTGTAGAAGTAAGATTGTGAATGGTTCATGTGGTTGTGTCGAAGTACGATTGTGAATGGTTCATGTGCTGTGTCGAAGTAAGATTGTGAATGGTTCATGTGGTTGTGTCGAAGTACGATTGTGAATGGTTCATGTGCTGTGTCGAAGTAAGATTGTGAATGGTTCATGTGGTTGTGTCGAAGTACGACTGTGAATGTTTCATGTGGTTGTGTCGAAGTACGATTGTGAATGGTTCGCGTGGTTATGTCGAAGTAAGATTGTGAATGGTTCACGTGGTTGTGTCGAAGTACGATTGTGAATGGTTCATGTGGTTGTGTCGAAGTAAGATTGTGAATGGTTCATGTGCTGTGTCGAAGTAAGATTGTGAATGGTTCATGTGGTTGTGTCGAAGTACGACTGTGAATGTTTCATGTGGTTGTGTCGAAGTACGATTGTGAATGGTTCACGTGGTTATGTCGAAGTACGATTGTGAATGGTTCATGTGGTTGTGTCGAAGTAAGATTGTGAATGGTTGATGAGGTTGTATCGAAGTATGATTGTGAATGTTTCTTGTGGTTGTGTCGAAATAGGATTACACTTGTTTCATGTGGTTGTTTCGAAGTATGACTATACTTGTTTCATGTGCGGTAGTCGAAGCATGATTGCAACTGTTTCATGTGGTTGTGTCGAAGTATGTTTGCATATGTTATATGCGTTTGTATCGAAGGTCGATTACACATGTTTCAAGTGGTTATGTCGAAGCGTGATTGCGGCTCTTTCATGTGGTTGCGTCGAAGTATGATTGGGACTGATTCATGTGGTTTGTTAAAGTACGATAGCAACAGTTTCATGTTGGTGTGTCGAAGCACGATTGAACTATTTCATTTGTTTGTGTCGAAGCATGATTTCAACATTATCATCATATGTCATGACGATGAGCGTGGACGGTCAGTTTTCAGCAACTGCTTTAAATTATTTCTGCACATAACGGGTCATAGCCTGGGATTCTGAGATAAGAATCATATTTTATTCATTTGGTCATTATCTTTTCGTTGTTCTTATTTTGTTCATCTATGTATTCTTCTCATTCGGTTATTATGCCTTGATGTAGTCAATGTAGTGTCTTCGCCGTGTTTATATGATGTATTTTGTGTATGTATTTCTTTGCCGATGAAGTCTAGGCACCGCAACGTCCTATGTCTTCCATAATTGTGTTCTGTAAAGCTGATTTCATCACCATCATGCGCCTTCTGCTTAGCGTGGGCCGTCATGTTTCTCAATCTTATATGGTCACCAGAGTCGTAGATCAGCGCTCTGTTCCTGTCTCGACCATGCCATGTTGTCAAGCTATCCATATATTTACTTCTCTGCCTTCTTCTTGTTCTTTTTCCCTCTATCTTGCCAGTTGTCATCGAGTTCTCTAGTTTATTTCATCTCGTAACGTGTCCACAAATGTTAACCGTCTACATCTAATTTCTCTTATCAGTTTACGAATCTCATTTGTTTTTGTATTTTTGTAGGACTTACTGATTGTGGTTTTTTTGTCTACCCATGACAATCTTTGCATTTTCCCCATAAACCACATGTCCACTGTCACTGTCACTTAGCTTGTCCACTTATTGTCCATGTCTTACTCTCAACCTCTGTTACCAAGTAAATAACCCGGATTTCGGTCTGTGGGTGTATCTATTGTTTTGCTGGATACGTTTGTATGGTCATTTGCCTCTTCTTTTGCCAAATGTATTTGTCACAAATGACTCTCCTTCCTTTATTTGTGGTCTCTCGGCGAATTCGATGCATTATATTATGCCTGACATATTTCTCAATTTGCCCTTTTGCATTGTCTCTTCTGTAGTCCGCTCCATGATGAAGGAGTTACGGACGCAATTCGTAATCCCGCTTTCCGCGTTCGAAACACAGCTGCGGGCGATTTAGCAGCAGACCGCCTTAAAGAGTTTAGTTCATGAAATAGAAGTCATAATTTACGCAACATTCAATAATCAAAGTGATTTGTTCAGTTTATACAGCAACAGTAATTTATTACGTATATTTTTAATTATTTTTCGACGTGGAGTCACGGCATGTGGACAGCAAGGTCAGAATAAAGATTTAGTGCCTTTGAAGAAAGCTGGTTACATGTGATAACACAATTCTCAAGTATTGATTGGCGATCATAGAAAGAGAATGTAAGAAATATATATTATAGGACACTCTAGACGACATAAAATTGAAGACTATAGTTATCACTCCAGAATTCGAACCTGTCACATCCATATTACGACAGCTGGATGGTGACATGTGAGATGAAATACTTGGGAATGGCTACTGTGTTTTTCGAAAGCGTTAAAGTTAGTTGCATATCCATTACAGGATGCATCAGTTAACTCCAGCAAGCTTTGGCTGGTTGTCATTCTTGGGCAAGTTTTACGTTCAGTAGTTTGCCACTGCTTTCTGGGCGACCAGCAGTAATAAAACTGTACATACATCAACGCAAGACGACCTGCTTCCATATCGCCCTCATCTGTGCAAAAGAGTTAAACAGTTAGTTGCATATCCTGTACAGGGCGTAGCAGTCAACCAGCGAATTGTTTGGCTGTTCGTGATTCCTGGGCAAGTTTACGTTCAGTAGTTTGCCTTTGCCTTCTGAACGACCGGCACCCATACCATTTCATTTAAAAAAACCAACGCAAGGCGGTCTGCTTCCAAATTGCCCGCAGCTGTGTTTCGAACGCTGTATGCGGGATTACGAATTGCGTCCGTAACACCTTCACCATGGAGCGGACTACAGAAGAGTTTATTTCATGGAATAAACCGGGGACCACATTGACTGTTGATTGTTGCCAGCAGATGACTGATTTTATAAACTGAACCAGTAACTTTGAGTGTTGATTGTTGCCAGCAGATGACTGATTTTATAAACTGAAACATTAACTTTGAGTGTTGATTGTTGCTGTTTTCAATCGGAGACTTTGTTGAATGTTCCGTGGGAGATGAGTGATGATTTATTAATTAAACCACGAACTTTGAATTACATGTTGTACAGGAAATGACGTTATTGGGATTTGCAAATGAAACCGGGAACATTCATCATCATCATCATCATCATCATCTTCCACTTCTGCCGTCAAGCGTCGTGGGGAGGAATTTGTATTCCAGTGCCCGGTGGGTGGCACTGGATAGTGTCATTCCGTGAGGCTGTACAATGTCTTTGATGTCGTCAATCCATTTTCTTCTTTTACGTCCTCGTGGGCTCGTCGCAGATGATCTTTGATGTAAGGCCAGTGATGGTAGTTGCTGGTGTTGCATTCTAACCAACTGGTCAAACCACTTGATCTTCTGTCTTTCAATAAATGCGGCACAAGGTGTTGATACCACAGTCTGTCTGATAATAGCATTTCTTACTCGGTCTCGGATTGTTAAGTTGGCAGCTCTCCTCAGGCATCTCATTTCGCAGGTGTTCATTTTGCGAATTTGTAATTTGGATAAAGTTCAGGTCTGAGATTGGTAGCAAAGGGTTGGTGTGAATATGCTGTTTATTATCTGTCGTTTTGCGGGCATGGGTATGTTTGGATGCTTCAGTAAGGGTGATAGTTGATATGTAAGTGAATTAGCTTTTTGACATCTGATTTCAATTTCTCTGTCTAATCTGCCATCTTCTGTGATCATACTTCCAAGATATTTGAATTCTTTACCTTGTTTCAGAGTTGGGCTATTTAACTGTATTCTTAGTGGGCCCGGCGATCTGCTAACTCGCATTACTTCGGTTTTGGCTGTATTTATGCTCATATTGTATCTCCTGCATGTTGAACTCAGATTATTAATATGATTTTGCAGTCTGCCCTCGGCGCTATAAAACAGGCATTGATCGTCTGCAAATAGAAATTCATTTATTTCCTGTGGATCAGTTGTTTCATCTGGAGTAAAGAGTTCTAAATTTTCGGAATCTGTTCGAGACTCGCATCTTTGGAAATTATGTCCATGTAGATATTAAATAGCAGGGGAGAGAGCACACATCCCTGTCTCACTCCTGTATTGACTGTGAACATATCTGATATACCTTCTTGTGTTCTTACTGCACTTCGACTCGAGTGGTACATGGCTATGATGTTTTCTAGCAGTTGCCCTTGTTTCCCATAGTCTTCAAGGATGGTCGATAATTTGTACCTGTCCACTCTATCGAAAGCCTTTTCCTGATCTACAAACACAATATTCTGCTGGTCACTATATTCGATAGTTTGTTCACATATTTGTCTAAGTGTAAATAGTGCATCAGTGCAACTTTTACCTTTCCGAAAACCGAATTGTACTTTGCTTAACTGTTGTTCAACTATCGGTCTAGCTCTTTGTTCCAATAGTTTTGCATACATTTTCCTTATATGGCTCAGGAGTGATGTACCTTTGTATGTTTCGCACTCTCTCATATTGCCTTTCTTTTTCCATATTGGTACTATTATTGCCTGTTGCCAATCATCTGGTACTTTTCTTTCTTCCCATGCTATATTAAAAAGTCTTGTTAGCCATTTAACTATGTTTCCCCACAGGCCTGAATAGCTTCTGTGGTTATTCCATCTGGACCTGGTGATTTGTTTTTAGGACTTTTCAGTATAACTGCTTTGACTTCTGCAGGTATGAAATTTGGTTCTTGCTGTCCTTGGCTTTTAGGCACAAAAGTGAGGTTTTCTATGTTATGTGTAGGATTAAGTAGTTCTTGAAAGCATTCTGCCCACCTTGCTAGTCTTTGTTGTGGATTAAATATCGGTATACCTCTTTTGCTGTTTATGATGGTGGTTGGGTTGTAGCATGCATCTCTGTTTCTCATTGTGTTGACACGTTTATACAATTCTCTTGGGCAGTCTTTGCTAAGGGTCGACATCTGTTCACCATATATTCATCTTTAGATGCTCTAATTGTTCGTTTGGCAAACAAACAACGTAGGGCAGGACAAAATATTAAGTACAGCCTGGTGGAACAACGAAGTTAAAGATAGCATATTCAAAAAGAAGGTAGCGTTCAAAAAATGGATCACAACTAAATCTGAAAAAGACTATGTTACTTATAGAATAGCACGACGTAATGCCAAACGAACCGGGAACATTGACTGTTGAATATTTAATAGTAGTAGATGGCTGATGTTTTGTAAACCGAACCAAGTACTTTTGTCTACTGAATGTACCGTAGGAGATGACTTTTCCAATTCCGATTCCATTTCAAAAACAAAAATTCCAAACTCGACCTCGTCTAACCTGCTTGATCAGCTGTGGTTATTGTTGAGGTACGTGGTTTCTGTGGGTTTATTAGCCCTAATTCTTGTCTTGTGAGTCCTATCTCGGACTGGTTATGTAGCGTTTGTGTATGTGACGTCAGCAGTGGTCGGCGGCTATCCTTTGTGCTCTTCTGTTGTTGTGGTTTTCTTTGTTGGTGTAGGCTCCTGGCTCGTCTGGCTGCAGTCCTTATAAGGACTTTTCGTTATCCCACTCCAGCTGGGGGATCGGTCGGCGGCTGTCCTTTGTCCATGTTTCCACTTGTTTTCTTTGTTGTTGCGGGCTCCTGGCTTGATTGGTTGCAGTCCTTAAAAGGACTTTTTATTTGGTCTTTTTGTCTTCTTTCTTGTGTAGTTTCTGTAGGACCTTTTCGACGTGTTTTCATTTTCCTCCTAACGCCTGTTTTCACTGTTGCGTTTGCGTATCTGCTGCCTAGCGTTTTCTTCCTCCGTGGTCAGCCATGGGACGATTTCACCGTCCTCGATATAGTACTCGAAGTCGGCCTCACAGTTGTAGTGTACTACTGGGTATACCATCGGTTTCCCCCGGAATTTTTTGGGCTTATTCTTTTCTTTTTCTTCCCAGCGCCTTCTGAATTCCTCGCGCTTGAGTTCCTCCTTGTCGACTGGGTATTCTGTGCCTCCTTCAGAGATCCGACGGTATAGTAGTTCCCTCTTGGGCGTTGTGGTTGGGCTGCTGGCTTTAGCTTGCTGTTCAGACTCGGTCTCTTGGGTTTGTTCTTGCGGTTTTTCTGTGAGTTCTTGTGTGGCTTCTGTTGGTTTGTTTTGAAAGAGTTCCATTTCAGCTCTATGCAGTTCTCTTTCGGTCTTGATCATTTGTAGGATTTCTTCGTTCTCCTTTTTCATCTCAGCCATGCGCTGAATCTCTTGTTTGATGTTGAGCTGGATTCCTTTCATGTCGGCCAGCAGCTTCTCTATTATCGCTGGTCGGAGTCGTCGTCAGCAGTACCTTGACTTGCTTCTTCAACTCGTCTATCTGCTTTTGAAGTTGATCTCTTTCAGCATGTGCTATACCCGTGGCTGTCTCGCCCCTCTGCATTGTTTCCTTGAATTGTGTCTTTGTGATGGTGGCGATCTTTAAGACGTCGCTGTGTCTTTGCAGGTACGGACAGCCCAGGTATCTTGCGCCATGTTTGCCCAGGCAGTTGGCGCACTTTCTTTTGTTGTTGGGTGCTCGGAAGTCCGTGTCCAGCTTGGCCAGCGGACACTCCTTGAAGGCGTGGTGATCGGCGCAGTATCGACAGATTTCCGTCTTACTGCGACATGTTGCTCTGCTGTGGCCGGCCCTCTGGCATCTTGAACATTGATTGACTCTTGGGATGAATCTCTCTGGCTGTTTTCTTGTTGATTGATACTGTGATCGGCATTTCGCTGCCCTCCGACGTCACTACTGCCAAGGTTGTAGGTATCTTGGAGTAGGTGAGAAGCCGCTACACCTTCAAGAATTGGATGTGAAGATTCTCTTCACGTAGCTGCTTCAGGATTTCTTCATCTGTCAGCTCCACTGGAATCCGCTTGACAACCCATCGGACTGTTTTTGAGTCGGTGTTTCCGACTCTGGTGTCTTTCTCCTCTTTCTTCTCTTCTGTCTTGGTTCTTGACTGTGTTGGGCTGTCAATCTTCTCCCTCGTAGTAGCTTCAGTAATGACTGTAGTATCAGGCTCTTTGATGCAGCTAGCAGGTGGGCTCTCGGCGTTCTTTTTCTTGTTGTCGGCTCCCACGCCGCACATCTTGGCAACAGCGTGTTTCTTGTTGTTGGACTTTCAACGTGACATTTTCCCGCTGATCAGGCTTCTTGACAGAATAATGCGACTTGACTTGTTAGCGCTCGCAGTGCGAATGACGAAGATGACTGATGTTTTAAAAACTAAAACAGGAAATGAAACTGTTGAATGTTGCAAGCAGATAACTGATATTTTACTAACTGTACCAGGAACTTTGAATTATATGATGCTTAGGAGCTCACTGATGTTTTACAAACTGCACAAGAAACTCTTACTTAAATATTGAGTAGAAGATGACTGACGTATATTTAACTAAACCAGGAGCAGTTGCTGGTGAATGTTGAGTAGCAGCGACTTGTGTTTTATGAATAGAACCTCGAACTTTAACCGTTAAATATTGGCAGAGAAATGTCCACGGTTGTTAACAAGGAAGAGATCGTGTTAATGCTGGGGGATTCAGTGAAGAGCAGCAGGCCCTGGGCTAAGCCAGGGCACATCGAGCAGCAGAACGTCCACAGAAAGAGCGAGCAGACCCAGCCGGGCCAGAAAATGGAGGTTTGTTGTTTGCTTGGTTGGTTGCTGGTTTGTTAGCTTGGTTGGTTGGTTGTTTACTTGGTTGGTTGTTTGCTTGGTTGGTTAGTTGTTTACTTGGTTGGTTGTTTGCTTGGTTGGGTGATTGTTTACTTGGTTGGTTGTTTGCTTGGTTGGTTGCTTGTTTGTTAGCTTGGTTGGTTGGTTGTTTACTTGGTTGGTTGTTTGCTAGGTTGGTTGTTTGCTTGGTTGGTTGTTTGCTTGGTTGGTTGTTTGCTTGGTTGGTTATTTGCTTGTTGGTTAGATAGTTGTTTGCTTGATTGGTTCGTAAGTTGCGTGGTTGATTGGTTGCTTGCTTGGTTGTTTTCTAGGTTGGTTATTTGCTTGATTGTTTGGTTGGTTGGTTCGTAGGTCGTTTAGTTAATTAATTGTTTGCTTGATTGGTTGTTTGCTTTTTTGAAGGTTTGCTTGGTTGGTTGTTTGTTTGCGTGATAGGTTGTTTGCTTGATTGGTTAATAGTATGGTTGTTCGCTTGGTTGGTTGTTTTCTTGGTTGATTATTTGCTTGGTTGGATAATAGTTTGGTTGTTTGGTTGGTTTCGTTGTTTGTGTTGGTGATTGTTTGCCTGGTTGGTTGTTTGCTTGGTTGGTTGGTTCGTTGTTTGCTTATTGGTTGTTTGCTTAGTTTGTTAATAGTTTGGTTGCTTGCGTGGTTTGTTATTTGCTTGGTTGGTTATTTGCTTGGTTGGTTAGTTCGTTGTTTGAGTGGTTGGTTGTTTACTTGATTGTTGTTTGGTTGTTTGTTAGGTTGGTAGTTTGTTTGGTGTTTTGGTTGGTTGTTTGCTTGATTGGTTGTTTGCTTGATTGGTTGGTTGGTTGTTTGGTTGTTTGTATGTTTGTGGTTGTTTGCTTAGTTGATTGTTGCTTGGTTGGTTATTTGCTTGGTTGATTGTTTGCTTGGTTGATTGTTTGCTTGGTTGGTTGTTTGCTTGGTTGATTGTTGCTTGGCTAGTTGTTTGCTTGGTTGATTAGTTAGTTGTATGCTTCGTTGGTTGACTGGTTGTTTGCTCGCTTGCTTGTTTGTTTGCCAGGTTGATTAGTAAGTTGGTTGTTTGCATGGTTGATTGGTTGTTTTGCTAGGTTGGCTGCTTGGCTGTTCGCTTGATTATTTTTTTTTTATTGTTTGCTTGCTTAATTTGGCTGGTTGTTTGTTTTCGTGTTTATTTGGTCGATTGATTGTTTACACCTATCTCCACAAAGCCACTGTCCCCACGTGACAGATATTGTTTTGACTTCGCCATTGCAGAAATATGCCAGACGCAGACGTCAGAAGAGGACCCCTAAACAGGAATACAGTTCTGACAACCAGGACGTTGAGGCGGAGATGGTAAATATAACGTGTGTCTTCTCAAAAATGAATCTCCATGATCATTATCGCAATCATCATCATTATAATTCTTGTCATCGACGTCCTTGCAATTTTCCAGTCCCTTATCACCAGAATCGTAAACCTTGTCAATGCTATTTTCTTCTCCTCTTTTTCTTTCTCCTCCTCCTTCTGTTGCGTCTGCTGCTGCTGCTGCTTCTTCTTCTTCTTCTTCTTCTTCTTCTTCTTCTTCTTCTTCTTCTTCTTCTTCTTCTTCTTCTTCTTCTTCTTCTTCTTCTTCTTCTTCTTCTTCTTCTTCTTCTTCTTTTACTTCTTCTTCTTCTTCTTCTTCTTCTTCTTCTTCTTCTTCTTCTTCTTCTTCTTCTTCTTCTTCTTCTTCTTCTTCTTCTTCTTCTTCTTCTTCTTCTTCTTCTTCTTCTTCTTCTTCTTCTTCTTCTTCTTCTTCTTTTTCTTCTTCTTCTTCTTCTTCTTCTTCTTCTTCTTCTTCTTCTTCTTCTTCTTCTTCTTCTTTTTCTTCTTCTTCTTCTTCTTCTTCTTCTTCTTCTTCTTCTTCTTCTTCTTCTTCTTCTTCTTCTTCTTCTTCTTCTTCTTCTTCTTCTTCTTCTTCTTCTTAAATATTCATCATCATCAAGTGCCATGCCGGCTTGCGTAGGCGTTCATGGCTCTCCACAGATCTCGGTCTTTGGTTTTCTGGATCAACTCTGCTGCTGATATTCCTCCATGCCACCGTCTCAATCCATCCAGCATCACTTCTCTTGGTCTACCTCCTGCCTCTCTTCCCCTCGATCTTTCCAGTTGTTACGATGTTCTCCAATGCCTCTCTTCTAATCACATGACCGAAGAAAGCTGTTTGTCTCTGTCTTATTGTTGTATATAATGTTCTAGTTTCATTAGCCTGTTTCAGGCAGTCGTCGTTAGTTACTCTGGCAGTCCAAGGAATTCGCAACATTCGTCTCAGGAACCACATCTCTGTTGCTTCTAATTTCTTCTTAATTTGTTCATTTACATTCCAAGATTCACTGCCATACAGCAAAACTGGTTCTACATAGCATTTCAGCACTCTCTTTCTTACATTCAGTGATAGTGACTTATTGCATAAGATACTCTTCATTTTCTGAAATGCGGCTTTTGCCTGCCCTATTCTGCTCCTAATCTCTGTTGTACATCTTCCATCTGATGTTATAAATGCCCCTAGGTATCTAAAATTATCAACTTGGTTAAGGATTTTCCCTTCTATTTCTATGTCACATTTTGGTGTCACCATTTTCTTTGATATTACCATTGTTACTGTTTTCTTGATATTCAAGGAGAGTCCTTTCCTTGCACTCTCTGTTACTACAACGTCTAATAATTGTTGTAGGTCTGTTGAATTATCCGCCACCAATACTGTGTCATCTGCATAGCGTATATTATTTATATTATAACCTCCAACTAGTATTCCTGGCATCTCTTTGATCTCTCTCATTATTACTTCGCTATACAGGGAGAAAAGATCTGGTGACAAGACACACCCTTGTCGTACTCCTAGCTTTATCTGTTCGTAACTACCCTCTTTATTTCCCATTTTAATTGCTGCTACTTGGTTCCAGTAAACATTCTTTATTATTCTTAAATCTTTTCCATCAATGTTGATATCTTCCAACATTTTAATCAGTTCATCATGTTTTACTTTATCAAATGCCTTAGTATAATCTATGAAGCACAAATATATGTCTCTCTGTTTCTCTATTGACCTTTCTATTAGTGTCCGTAATGTATAAATTGCATTGTTTGTGCCCTTTCCTTCCACAAATCCATACTGTTCTTCACTAATTTCCATTTTTATTTTATTTTTGGTTCTTCTCATTATGATTCTGAGTAGAAGCTTAGTGATATGGTTTATAAGGTTAATTGTACGAAAATCTTCACAATCAATTGCTCCTGGTCTTTTTGGTATAGCTATAAATACAGATTTCAGCATATCACTGGGTAAATATCCACTGCTGTAAATATCATTCAACATTTTGGTTAATATATCTACTCCAAATTCTCCCAATACTTCTAATTCTTCTATTGTGATTTCATCTGGCCCAGCTGTTTTTCCTTTCTTCATACGTTTCATAGCGTCAGCGACTTCTTCTTTCAGAATAGGTGGACCTTCTAAGTTACTATCTTCTGTTAATTCTTCCCTTTCTCCTACATATAATTCTCTTATATACTCATTCCACCTCTTCATTATAGCATCTTCCTCTAATATTATCTTACCTGTTTTTGATTTCAAACACCCCGTATTTATTCTTATTTTTCTTCCTGTA
>OY992876.1:420476087-420503587 GCA_963921405.1 Cepaea hortensis
TGTATTTATTTATTTATTTATTTATTTATACACGACGGGGATTCAATTTAAAACCTTAAATTTTTTTTTTTTTTTTTTTTTTGGGGGGGGGGGGGGGGAGGGTTGAATATATTCTGGGGAAAAAACAAAAAAACAAACAAACAACTAAAGAACAAATAACAAAGACAATTTTTCGACGTAGTGACCACTGCGTTCAATGCAAGTCCTCCAGCGCTGATAAAGAGTTTGGATTCCTGTAGAGAACAATTATCTGGTGTCATTACTCGGTGTGCCTGACCCGGTCGTCAACAGCCTACCACAGAAGTCACGCCATTTTAAAGTTTCATGCTCCACTTATACACCTTGCGGGACTGACAAGCATACATAACTATATCGGACCTTCTATTCGCCGATGAATCCCTGTAGGTTTCACACCCTTTACTGATCAGAAAACGGATAACAGGACACTGCTCTTATTTGGTGCATGTCAAAAGTGGTTCGGCCATCTTTAAACCGTCTTTATGACGTCACCGTGTTTGTCTGCACTGTTATGTCACGTGCGTGTGTATGTATGTATGTATGTGTGTGTGTGTGTGTGTGTGTGTGTGTGTGTGTGTGTGATTCTAGATACATATTTGTATAGATCAATCGGAATTCGACGTGTGATATTTTCAGTATGTTAATAACCAGACCATTTGGACAATGTGGTTGAGGCTTTGAATGCAGTTCCCATCGCTCTGTAGAGTATTCGTGCATGATAATGCAGACGAGGTCGGGCCCCTTTGGGATCATGTGTATACTGTGAAAGGACAGATAGATCCTAACGACCTGGAGAGAGAACTGTATTGCAGGGATGTGGCCGGTACTCGGGACTCCGAGGAAAGCCAGCCGGATACATAATCAGAATGCTTCTGGTATCTTTATTATTGTGACTCTTCGCTGGCTGTTGGAGATTAAGACGAAGAGCTTATGGGAATGTCCTGAGTGCTTCGATATCTGGTCTTTACTCAGTTACTAAAATTAACATGTAAGAAAGTTCGAATAGATTGATTGCGTGCACGATGGGTTATTTAGCAATAATGGCGTTTGTGATGTCTTGGTGTGTCTGCAGAGGCCTAGACTGCACAGAAGACCCTTAGTCACTGACTTTCATGAATACAGAGCTGACAGGAATTATGGACATCAGCAGGTTGGTTGGTTGGCTGGTTTATTGGTAGGGTTGTTGGTTGGTTGATTTGGTGGTCGGCTGGGTGCGCGGACGGTTGGTTGGATGGTTAGTTGGTTGATTTGTTCGTCGGATGGATGGATGGTTGGTTGGGTAGTTGGTTTATTGGTTTGTTGGTCGGCTTTGTAATTGATTGGTTGCTTCATTGATTGGTTGGGTGGGCGGGTGGATGATTGGATGGTTGGTTGGTTGATTGGTTAGTGATTGGTTGGTTTCTTTGAGACATGAATGCTGACCCGATTCAAGATCGTGTGTGATGACGCACCATGATGATGAAGAAGAAGAAGAAGAAAAAGAAGAAGAAGAAGAAGAAGAAGAAGAACAACAACAACAACAACAACAACAAGCAAACAAGCAAGCAAGCAAGCAAGCCTATCGTCGTGGCACATGATGACAACGATGATGATGATCGTAGCAGTATATATGTAATCATTTGCCATTTAATTCCATGGCAATTTAACATATTTGAGAAATAATAACATTTAATAAATGGCAGTCGTTGTCTTTTGGCTTCGTAAATATTTAATTCTGTCCATTGTATACATGTAAACGCTATCTAATTGTTGAACCTTTATCTACGCCCATGGTATGCAGTAAACACTATACAATTGTTGAATAATATGTAATTATATCCATGTTTTGCGTGTGAACACTTTAAATTTGTTGAATAGTAAACATTATTTCTCCGTCGAATCTTTCATCCTTTCCATGGTATGCATGTAAACAGTATATATTTGGTGAAAATTTAATTCTGTCCATGGTATGCATGCATCTTTTATTCTCTCCATGGTATGCATGTAAACACTCTCTCCTTTAAATCTTTCATTCCTTCCGTGGTATACATGTAAACACTATATGTCCACTGAATCCTTAATAATTCTGTCCATTGTGTGCATGTAAACACTTTTTGCTTTTGCAGAACAAACACGGATCACGTTCACAAACACACGCGCTGAAATCCCAGGTAATAAATTGTGTATTTGAAGTATGACGGTTTCAAGGTTACAAGCCAATGACATGGTTATTGTAATTTCTATCACGCTTCTAAGGTTTTAATTTGAAGCCCCCTTGTACATATGAACCAATTTAACTATGTGGTTATGTTAACTTGGTATACTTAGATTTGTGAAGTATTCTTATAATAGTCCATGCCGTGTGGTGTTTTCTCGTGTACTGCCAATCACTAATGATATCAGAAGAGCAGCATGGCCGGTGGATAAGAGAGCTCGCACTTAAACACCCGGTGAGCTGATGCCGAGGTAATGGATTCAGCTCTGACACCGGTCATCTAGACTAAAATTTTGACTTCTCGTCCGTGACTTGGAAACGTAAATTACAAGTACCTCTGAAGTCGGAGTGGGTTCGCCTAGATAGTTTTTAAATAGCTAATGACTACTGTCTCAGCATATTTGCGTTTAAAAGCAAAACAAAAAAAAGTAGAGTAAGGAACCCTATTGCATACCTTAAGGCCCATAAAGCATACGGTTAATCGGCACTCGAGGGGTGCTGTGGTCAGTCTCACGCTGGCCGACTTCGCTTCCAAAGACATTCTAGGTACACATTTTTGTCTGGGGCGACCTGGGAGTTAAGATTTTGTTTAACTGGTTGCATATCCTTTGCATGACGTAGCAGTCAATCCCAATATTATTTTTTGGCTGTTTGTGATTCCTGGGCAAGTTTACGTTCAGTAGTTTGCGATTGGTTTCTGAACGTCCACACGCATACCATTATATGCAAACCAACGCAATGCGGTCAGCTTCTAAATCCCCGAAGCTGTGTTTCGAACGCGGTATGCGGGATAACGAAATGCAATCGTAGCTCCTTCGCCACAGACCCAGGAAACTTTTTAAAGAAAGTCAAGACACATGTTAAAGGAAATCAAGATGCATTAAAAATAAATAAATAAATAAGTAAATAAATAAATAATAAATAAATAAATTCGCCTTGCTGTGCGTCGAACGCATGACCAGACCATCCGCTGGTGATTGTCCAGCCACAAGGCTACCGAGACTGGAATCATATTTGAGTAATAGCGGTAGATGTTACTGTTCGTGAATACAAATGTCAGACGAAAAATTGTTCAAGCTAATGTTTATAGCTTCTATGTTTTAAAACACAGTTTAATTATTTTGTTGCCTTCCTAGGAATTCTTCGAACACAGAAGAAGTAAAAATAGAAGTGCTCGGGTAAGTTTTCTATACGATGAAATAAATACATTTCACACAGATGTGTTCATGTTTAGAAATTTCAGTATGTGATTCAGACATTTCAGTATTTGATTTAGACATTTCAGTATGTGATTTAGACATTTCAGTATTTGATTTCGACATTTCAGTATTTGATTTAGATATTTCATAATTTGATATGGAGATTTTAGATTTTGATTTCGTCATTTTAGTATTTGAGTTAGACATTTCGGTATTTGATTTAGACATTCCAGTAATTGGTTCAGACATTTCAGTATTTGATTTAGACATTCTAGTATGTGATTTAGACATGTCAGTATGTGATTTAGAGATTTCTGTATGTGATTTAGACATTTCAGTATTTGATTTAGACATTTCAGTATTTAATTCATTATTTCGAAGCAGTTTCCTGCTATGGGTTTGTGATATGGTAGCGGGATCGTATTGTGAAGGTGGGGAGCGGGGAGGAATAGGTGGCCAATTGTCGCCTCGCTTTGGTAAGCGACCAGTCCAGGCGTGGCAGCCGCTGTAGGATATCATCATGACATTACATGAATACATAACTCCCCCTCCCATTTTTCTTAACGAGAAGCAGACTTTTTTACTAGAACACATTCACAAGTAAGGAAATGGACGTTGCGGCAAAAAGCCTTCTTCATCACACAAACAACCACACATATCGATAGAGCTACATGAAAAACACTACATGAGTGTGTATATATATATATATACATATATATATATATGTGTGTGTGTGTGTGTGTGTGTGTGTGTGTGTGTGTTAATAGTTAACTTTTGAAACATTAACGATTAAATAATCGTTAATTTCGATTAAAGCAAAACATTTATAGTCACATAACTCACATTATAGTCGTATTTGTCAAAAATCTAAATAACTCTGGATTGTCTTGTTCATATGTCATCTAATAACTAACCATGCAAACAGACGAGTATGTTGACAGTATCTGGTTCAAGTGACTAGCGCATCTTATTAACAATATAACCAGCAGAGCTGAACAATCGTTCACATGGAACTGAGTTAGCCGGTATGCACAGAATGGTCTTGGCAAGGAATGTCTATTTTGGATATCGATGTTCATTAAGTTTCCTACATTGTAAAGGGTCAACGGATTCAGCAACTTTCTTCTCCATTTCAGACTTAATTAACTTAATACTCTCTTCATTTGGTTCACATACAGTTTCATTGTCAATGTCAGTATCATTCGTTACATCAGTCTCCATCTGCTCATCATGAACATTGACTGTTATTTGTTGTTCAATACGTGACCAAGTTAGTTCTTTTTTATCTTTTGACACACACTTCAGGTATTTGTAGCGTGGATCAAGTGCTGTTGCAATCTGTAGTATTTAAATACTTGTCATATTAGCTACACGTTTACTGAAGTCATTAATACATGCTGCCTTAAATTTAACTATGTAGCCCGTATCATCCTCGTGTACAGTCATATGCTTTGTCGACGATGATAGCAGTGGCAATACACAGTTGCATGACACAGAATCTTGACCGCCAAGCAGGACCGTGGTCTGGCAGAATAAGTCCAAAACTCTGACATAATTCGAAATATTCTCCCAATCTGAATCTGACAGTTTTCGACCTTTGCATTGCTTCTTTTTATCTGACATGCAGATAGTTAATGCTTCTCTGACCTGTAGGAGACTCTATTGCATAATAAACATACTGTTTCATCTTGTTGGTACATCTTGCTGCAGCTTACACAATGGTGACTCAGTACAATTTTTCAACTCGGTTGTGTTTGTACCACTAAGTTTAAAATGTCCGACAATTTTTCGACATCCCCTTCATGTGTATAAGTGATGAGAGAAAGGTCTTTGATTAATCGTTAAAAAAAAGTAATCGTTTAAAATAATAAACGATTAATCGATTAATTAATCGTTAACTTCCGCAGCCCTAATATATATATATATATATATATATATATATATATATATATATATATATATATATATATATATATATATATATATATATATATATTCATTCATTCATTTATTTATTTTACTCACGAATTACTTTACCAGCGCTTTTCGCGATCAACCTTGCTACGACGCCTACATACTATACCGTTGTATATGTAAACTGTATGTGTATGTGCGACAGCGAGTTTACCGTATATTTTGTATCCACAGATTGACGGAGGAAAAGAATCAAGTGCCCAGACGTCATTCGAGGTAAATATGTTGTGAACTCTCGAATGACGCTGTTTATTTGGGAATACCGAGTGATGGAATAACCTAACCCATCTCTTGATTATCCTATGAATCGCTTATTATAGAGAACTATATTTCTTTGTATTACTCACTGAATACCTCTGAATAATGTCACCTCACCATTAACATCATAGATACCATTAACATCATTAACATTATTGAAGTCATTACGATAATTGAAATGATTAACATCATTCCAATCACTGACATAATTGAAATCAGCGACATCATTGAAATCATTGACATCATTGAAATCATTAACATCATTGACATAATTGAGATCAATGACATTATTAACATTCTTAACATAATTAATATCATTGACATTATTAACATCATTGACAACATCAACACCTTTAACATCAGTGACATCATTGGCATCGTTAGCACCATTGGCATAATTAACATCGTTGACATCATTGCATTCATTAACACCATTTGCATCGCTAACATCATTGACATTATAGCTATCATTAACACCATTGACATCATTAACATCATTGACATCATTAACATCATTGACATCATTAACATCATTGACATAATTGAAATGATTAACGCAGTTGGCATAATTAACATCGTTGACATCATTGCATTCATTAACACAATTGGCATCGCTAACATCATTGACATTATAGCTATCATTAACACCATTGACATCATTAACATCATTGACATCATTAACATCATTGACATCATTGACATCATTACCATTATTAACATCATTTTCATCATTAACACCGTTGACATCATTGGCATCATTAACTCCATTAGCATCATCAACATCATTATCACCAATGACATCATTGGCATCATTAACATTGTTGACATTATTGTCATCTTAACACCAATGACATCATTAACATCATTGCCATCCCTAATACCATTGGCATTATTAGCATTTATGGCATTATTGCTATTATTAACACCATTGGCATCATTATCATTATTGACATCATTACCGTCATTAAAATTATTGTCATCATTAACACCTTTGACATAATTGTCATCATTACCTTCATTGACACCATTACCACTATTGGCATCATTGACATCATTGTCATCATTAACACCATTGGCATCATTATCACTATTGACATCATTGTCATCATTAACACCATTGGCATCATTATCACTATTGACATCATTGTCATCATTAACATGAGTGCAGCAGAACAGACAGATCATCACGTCTTGAACTGAGGCTAAGCAGCCATGTGTGGGGCGTGGCCATTTCCTTGGGTGAGCCCAGTACCAGTGCGCCATGTGTAGGCTCTGCAATTATGCAAGCCTCCTTGGATAGTGGGGAATGACTGTGGTCTGCCCCTACCTTCCCTTGAAGGGTGACCTTGATGTCTTCAACAGATCTAAATGAGCCAGCTGGGGTGGAGATATCAACACAACAGTGAGAGTTAAACGTCCTACAAAACCTCCGGGAGGTTAATCTGGTCAACAAACGCATGAAGACGTTGGATGTGTCGGCCAAAAAGCGCAAATATCGCAGCTCTGCTGTAAACAGACGCAACGCAATTACGTCCAAAACAAACATTCCGGATGAACAAAGAAGAAGAAATATATAATGCTATGAATTATTACAGTGAGAAAAAAAAAGTATTTAAGTTCTCTCTCTCTCTAAACACACACACAGACACACACACACACACACACACACACACACATACACACACACACACACTCACAGAGAGAGAGAGAATCACACAGACACACACACACACACACAAACACACACATATATTATATATATATATATATATATATATATATATATATATATATATATATATATATATATATATATATATATATATATATATATATATATATATATATATATATATAAACTCGGACGAAAAGCGGACAATCTTAGAAACGTGTAATGGCAAAGGAAATGTGGTTTCTGAGGAAAACACGAAGAATACCATGGGTATGAAAACGAAAGAAGACGTCCTTGAAGACACAAATAAAAACTGTAAATTGATTAGAGAAATTAGACATTCAAGATGTGTGCACGTTAGTTAGAGAAACACATCTGTAAAGTTAACTTATTAAGTGCCAAACAGAAAGAAGGTTTGGACCAAACAAGGTACCAATGAAAACAAGTCTTATAATCTAAATTTCCATTCACTGAGAATTGCAAGTGCGGAAGATACCACGAAACAAAACAAATAACACGATACTCCTTGTAAGGCATTATATTGCCCTTCCGTTCACATGGGATCTTACATGTGGCAATATGTTTTCTTTTGGCGCCGAACAAGTTAATGACATCCTGCAAATGTTATGGGAAAAGAGAAAAGGGACATCAAAGAGATAGATATCAGGAAGACTTGGCCTCATGGCAAAATCAATACAAGACCACAGAAATAATCCAACACTGATGATAGTGTGAGGTGTCGAAGATAACGTCATGGGACAAACTTATGAATGATGATTACAATGATGTCATGATCACAGCTTGCCAATGCCTCTGCCGTCGTCCGTCCATCTTGTCACTTATAAGAGTGTTCTGGTAATGTCTGTCGCCTAATTATCGTTTTTTAATGAATAATTTATTGCAGTTTTACAGTTTCCATTATTCTAGTGCTAATAATCTCACGTTTTTCTTAGTAATCCCGTATATTCTCGTGAGTAACGTAACCTCCGCGAGAATGGGTAGCGGTTCTCGCCGCGTTGGTAACTTAGTGGTTTGTGAGCCGGTCGCTCAGAAAGCAATGGCAAACTACTGAGCGAATTCGTGCATAGTACATCAACAGCAGCTGAAAAATGCTGATGTTGACTGCAACGTCCTGTAAGGATTATGAAAAAAAAAATCTCATTCGCTCAAACTGCTTCTGTTTCCCGTTTCGCCTTAGTAGTGAGTCTAGGTTTTGTCGAATTTTACCGTCCGTTTCTTTTGTATTGATTATTAGAGAGAGAGAGAGAGAGAGAGAGAGAGAGAGAGAGAGAGAGAGAGAGAGAGAGAGAGAGAGAGACAGAGAGAGAGAGACAGACAGACAGACAGACAGACAGAGGCAGAGAGAGACAGAGAGAGAAAGAGAGAGAGAGAAAAGAGAAAAGGGACATCAAAGAGAGACAGACAGACAGACAGACAGACAGACAGACAGACAGACAGACAGACAGACAGACAGACAGACAGTCAGACAGACAGACAGACAGACAGACAGACAGACAGACAGACAGACAGACAGAACCAGACAGACAGAGAGAAAGAGAGGGTTTGGCTGCTGAATGGTATGGCAACAAATGTAGACTTTTCAGGAGAATCTGCTGTGCCTGTTAATACATGTACATAGATTGGCGTAGCTCAGGACACTTGTCCAGTATGTGTTCTTTTCATCTCTAGGAGACGACTCAAGAGCCTCACTCGAGTGCCAGTGTAGAGTTCATGCGAGCATCAGGAGTTTATGAGGTAAGTCACAATCTCTTATTCTTACAGCAAATGATTTGATAATTTTACTTTGTATAACTGCATCGGTAGCATGAGAAATTCTGTCAGGTCTCAGTCAGATATGACTGAGCTACCGTATGATAACTTTCTGTTAACGCTGAATGTTGGGCGGCGCTTACCAACCCCGACACCCCACATTGTGCCAACGGCTTCGGACGGATGAGCGCAATTTGGAGGGTACAAGCCTTATCCTAGTGCGAGGAAATGCAACCTAAAGACAAAATGTCATGGCAGTACAGACCAGGCACTAAGCCTTGGTGGACAGCTTGTCTAGGATCGAAGTTCCGACAGGCGAACAGTTAGAGCATTGCTTTGCTCATCCGGCAGCTTCTGCAGCTTGTCTTGTTCCAGATTTTTAGTGTTACCTTTCCTCTGGAGTAAACTAGGCAGGCCGAGATAGGGATCATGCTGTATGGGGAATTCATGGTCTCTTTATTTCAGCCCAGGCTTTGTGCAATGGAGAGGCGCGAATTGGTATGATCAGTCACATTCGCAGTATGTATTCGCTATGTATTGTAGTTATTATGCCTTTTTAAAGCACAGTGTAACTATCGTTTGACAAGACGGCAAGGTGCCAATGATGATGAATATGAGAAAGGCTATCGAGATCTCGCCAACATGGCGAATAAGCATGCGGCGCGTATTATCTTGGCGTGCTGATTGCCTTTCGACACAGTTTGCAAGTGAATGTTATACATGTTTTGACTTCTAGGACCAAGGTTCATCGCTCAGCTACTGAGATACTAGTTTCGTGCGATATTGTGATCTGTAAATTTTTTTCGGAATGTGTTTGTGCCCACTTCTGCTGTGAAGTGCAGACTCCGATAATGACGGACAGCTATCTGCCGGTGCCAAGGCGACTGCCTGCTGCGATAATCTGTGTGCGGGCTGTTCGTGTTTTCTCGGAAGGCTGTCTGCGTTGGCAATGAAATTTATTTTCATGTGAAGAAAGGCTTGCTTCCTTCACTAATTTACAATGGATAAAGATGATCATTTCGTGTGATGTCCGCTGCCACAGAAAAGGAGAAAATTGGCGACACCTTGCTATGAAGTGGGAATTATACGACGACTACTAGTACTACAACAACTACTACTGCTACTTCTGTTGCCCCTCCTCCTCCTCATCTTCCTCCTCCTCCTTCTCCTTTTCCTCCTCGTCCTCGTCCTCGTCCTCCTCCTCCTCCTCCTCCTCCTCCTCCTACTACTACTACTACTACTACTACTACTACTACTACTACTACTACTACTACTACTACTACTACTACTAATACTACTACTACTACTACTACTACTACTACTACTACTACTACTACTACTACTACTACTACCACTACTACTACTACTACTACTACTACTACTACTACTACTACTACTACTACTAATACTACTACTGCTACTACTACTACTACTACTACTACTACTACTACTACTACTACTACTACTACTACTACTACTACTACTACTACTAATACTACTACTACTACTACTACTACTACTACTACTAATACTACTACTACTACTACCACTACTACTACTACTACTACTACTACTACTACTACTACTACTACTACTAATACTACTACTGCTACTACTACTACTACTACTACTACTACTACTACTACTACTACTACTACTACTACTACTACTACTACTACTACTACTACTATTATTATTTACTCATACGATCTTCTTGTCCTTTAAACACTGTTTTTACTACTGCAACTATCTCTTCAAGAGAGTATGTGGAGTTTGTTCCCAGGACCTGCAGGGTTCCGGAATTACGAGCAATCGCATGTGCTTGCCATAAATGCAAGAATTGAATGGGCACTGATAATCGGCAAAGGACATGCTGCACATCACACATGACAAGCTTTTATGGTTAACAGAGCAACCAGACTCAGGGTTTTATCATTTATACTGACACATTCGTTATCCCATAAGGGGGGAGGGGGGGGGGGGTAACATAGCTGTATTCATAATCCGTGCGCTTCAGGGATATTTTTTTAATACTCGTTTATATTTTACGTAGTGTTTCTTTGCAGGTCTGTCGCAAATAAATCGGTCTGTACTCCCTGAGGAACATAAAGTAAATATTGCAGTTCATTAGGTGAAATGAGATCGATTCTAGTTGCTCACCCAGACTATCGTGTAAACAAACAAGCAATTGTGTGCATGTCCATTTATCAAACGTACCGAATCTAGAAGCTCACTCAGACAATGAAGCAACCAAATAAGCAATTGTGTGTATGTCCATTTATCAAACGGACAGAGCCTAGAAGCTCACTCAAGCAATGAAGCAACAAAACAAGCAATTATGTATGTGTCCATTTAATAAACGTGCCGTTTCTAGTAGCTCACTGAAACAATGAAGCAATCAAGCGAAGAACTGTGTACGTTCATTTGTATAACAATGTTTCTGACTGTGGCTTCCTTCTGTCTGTAGGACGCTCTCACGGGTGAAGAAGACGATGAAAGTGCAGGCGTAAGATATATGTCTATGTTCCGGTCGAGTTGTTCTTAGTCTAGCTTTGTTGTTTCAGTTTTCTTTAATCCTGCGGTGCTGATTATTTTACGCTGATTACTAGTTAGTTAGTTAGACAGTTAGTCAGTTAGTTACTTCGTCAGTTAGTTAGTTAGTCAGTTAGTTAGTTAGTTAGTTAGTTAGTTAGGTAGGTAGGTAGGTAGGTAGGTAGATAGATAGTTAACTAGTTAGTTAGTTAGTTAACTAGTTAGTTAGTTAGTTATTTAGTTAGTTAGTTAGTTAGTTAGTTAGTTAGTCAGGTAGGTAGTTATTTAGTTAGTTAAATAGTTAGTCAGGTAGTTAGTTAGTTAGTCAGGTAGTTAGTTAGTTAGTTAGTTAGTGTAGTTAGTTAGTTAGTTAGGTAAATTAGTTAATTAGCTAGTTAGTTAGTTAGTTAGTTAGTTAGTCAGGTAGGTAGTTATTTAGTTAGTTGGTTAGTTAATTAGATAGTCAGGTAGTTAATTAGTTCGTCGGTTAGTTAGTCAGTCAGTCAGTTAGTTAGTTAGTTAGTTAGTTAGTTAGTTAGTTAGTTAGTTAGTTAGTTAGTTAGTCAGGTAGGTAGTTATTTAGTTAGTTGGTTAGTTAATTAGATAGTCGGGTAGTTAATTAGTTCGTCGGTTAGTTAGTCAGTCAGTCAGCTAGTTAGTTAGTTAGTTAGTTAGTTTGTTAGTTAGTCAGTTAGTTAGTTAGTTAGTTAGTTAGTTAGTTAGTTAGTTAGTTAGCTAGCTTGTTAGTTACTTTAGTTAGTTAATCTGTTGGGGTATCATCCTTGCTTCCGGATATGTCCATGGGTGCTCAAATCCTACCCCCACAATATGCATCAGCGTTCGGCAGCTAAATAGTGCCAGTCCTGTGTTGGTTGACGACACCCTTTATTCTCCCGACGTACCTCCCGTGCTAATTCTTACTCACGAGTCTCTCATTCTAGGCAACAAAGTGGATTCATTGGCGTGAACGCCATCCGCTCTCCACATCCTTATCAGGGCGTTTATAACACGACACTATTCTGATTAAATAAATGAATGTTTGATTATCCTTTACAGGACATTGCTGTCAACATCAGCATCTTTCAGCTGATTGTTGATTTCTTTGGCAAGATTACGCTCAGTAGTTTGCCATTGCTTTATGAGCGACCGGATCCATACTCTCATACGTCACTGGAGGACTCGAACCGCTTCCAATTCTCGTGCGCTCACGTCAACCACGAGTGTATTCGGGGTTACGGAGAAAGCTGCTAACGTCTCGACCAGGGAGACGGCCTATTCTGATTACTAACGAACGAACGAACGAACAAACTTTATTTTCAAAGGGTTAAGAATTGGGCACGCAGGCCCGTCTAACATTCTGCCCTTCTATCACTCTCTTTCATACATTATTTCATTCACACATCATTCAAGGCTAACAAAGAACAGCAACAATATAAAAGATATGCATTATAAAGGCATGGGCAAAATGCAAACATCAAAACTACACGACACAGTAATACTAGATAATGGTCTGACACTTGTTATTAGCCATGTGGAATATACTGGCCTACAAAAAGGGGATTGGCTGTTATACTAGGGTTTTGTTATTATTATTATTATCTCAATTATTAAGGGGGAAGGTAATCCGTATTGAGATAGTGTTCTAATAATTTGCGATTATATGAATAGGGATTGGTGATGTCTTTGATTTCTTGTGGAAGATTGTTCCACAGCTGAGCTGCAGAGTACGTTAAGCTTGTTTTGTATAAGTCAATCCTAGGCTTCGGAATGTGTAGTATATTTAAACGTTTACTGTGTCTAGCATTATATTTAAACAATGGCCAAAGGTAATTTGGGGCATTCCGATGCAGGATTTTGTGAATTAGTTTAGCTTTATTGAAAAGCAGGCGTTTGCGGAATGGTAGTAACTGAAGGCGTTTATACAGGCTAGGATTGTCAGATAAATGTTTGCTATAAATTAGACTCATGGCCTGTTTCTGGAGTGAGTAAAGTCGCTTGGTGTTTGAATTAGAACAACCGTCCCAGATTGTCTACGCAAATATTAGGTAGGTAAATAGATCAGTAAGTAAATAGGTCAGTAAGTAGGCCAGTAAGTAGGTCAGTAAGTAGGTCAGTAAGTAAATAGGTCAGTAAGTAGACCAGTAAGTAAGTAGATCAGTATGTAATTAGGTCAGTAAGTAAGTAGGTCGGTAAGCAAAGAGGTTAGTAGGTAAGAAGGTCAGTAACTAAGTAGGGTAGTAAGTCAGTAGGTCAGTAAGGAAGTACATAAGTAAATAAGCAGGCTAGTAATTATGTAGGTCAGTAAGTAAGCAAGTAAGTAAGCAAGCAAGTCAGTAAGAAAGTAGGACAGTAAGTAAATAGGTCAGTAAGTAGGTCAGTAAGTAGGTCAGTAAGTAACTAAGTAGCTCGTTAAGTAAGAAGGAGAATAAGTAAGTATGTAAGTAAGTAGGTAGATCAGTAAGTAGGTGAGTAATTAAGTAGGTAAATAAGTAAGTAGGTAAGTAGCTAACTAGGTCAATAAGTAAGTAGGTCAGGAAGCAAGTAAGTAAGTGAGGAGGTCAGTTAATAAAGCAGGTCAGTGAGTAAGTAGGTAAGTAAAAAAATAGGTCAGAAAGTATATAGGTAGGTAAGTAAATAGGTCGGTAAGTAAGTAGGTCAGTAAGTAAGTAGGCCAGTAAGTAGGTCAGTAAAGAATTAGTCCAGTAAGTACATTAGTACTAAGTAGGGCAGTAAGTAAATATGGCAGTAAGTAGGTAGGTCAGTAATTAAGTAGATCAGCAAGTGAGTAGGCTAGAAAGTAAGTAGGTGAGTAAGTACGTAGGTCAGAAAGTAGGCCAGTAATTAAGTAGGTCAGTGAGTAAGTAGGTCAGTAAGTTAGTAGGTCAGTAAGTTAGTAAGTGAGGAAGTAGGTCAGTAAGTAAGTAGGTCAGTAAGCGGGTCGGTAAGTAAGTATGCCAGTAAATAAGTAGGCCAAATGTGAGTAGGTCAGTAAGTAAATAGTTCATTAAGTAAGTAGATCAGTAAGTAAGTAGGTGAGCATGTAAGTATGCCAGTAAGAAAGTAGGTCAGTAAATTGGTCAGTAAGTAAATAAGACTGTAAGAAATTAGGTCAGTAAGTATTAGGTCAGTAAGTAGATCAGTAAATAGGTAGGTAAGTAAGTAAGTAAGTAAGTAAGTAAGTAAGTAAGTAAGTATGTAAGTAAGTAAGTAAGTGAGTAAGTACGTAAGTAGCTCAGTAAATAAGTAGGTGAGTAAGTAAGTATGTCAGTAAGTAAGTAGGCCAGTAATTTAGTATGCGAGTAAGTAAGTAGATAAGTATGTACTTAGGTCAGTAAGTAGGTCAGTGAGTAGTCAGTAAGTAGGTCAATAAGTAAGTAGGTCAGTAAGTAGGTGAGCAAGTAGGTGAGCAAGTAAGTACCTCAGTAAGTAGGTCAGTAAGTAGGTCAGTAAGTAAGTAGGCCATAAGTGAGTAGGTGATGAAGTAGGTCAAGAAGTGCGTAGGCCAGTAAGTCAGTAAGTAAGTAGGTCAGTAAATAAGTAGACCATTAAGTAAGTAGGTCAGTAAGTAAGTAGATCAGTAACTAAGTAGGTGAACAAGTAAGTATGTCAGTAAGTAGGTCAGTAAATAGTTCAGTGTGCAAGTAGGTCAGTAATTAAGTAGGTCAGTATTAAGTGGGTCAGTAAGTAAGTAGGTCAGTCAGTAAGTATGTCAATAAATAAGTAGGTCAGTACTTAAACGACACGCCTCAAAGGACATATGGCATATGGTGTTGGACCCATTAATCGATCAGGTGCTGTCTCCACAATGAAGGTTCTTTTGAATGTGTCTCTAACGATTTTTTGGCCTGTGTACTAATTGTCCAGGACTCGCAGCCTTATATTAATACTGGTTCTATGTAACAATATATATTATATACAGATGGGTCGGTGGTTCGACGAGTGAGAAGCTCATGGGGCTTTACGGCTCAGGCCAGAGGGAGAATCGTGAAGGAGGACTCTGGTGCTTTTACTTTGACCAAAAGAAGCCTGACTATGGAAGTCATGACAGTAAGGAAAGCAATAACATGGCTAGAGACACAGACATTCACTAGGGCATGTTTCCTTGGTGACTCAATGAGCCTGCTCAGAAAGACAGAGATGGGGTGGATCAGAAGAGAGTGGTTGCTGTCTCTGAAGCGGTATCGGCTGGCAGAGAGTAGTTTCATTTTCGTGCCAGGGCATGCGGGTGTACAAGGATATGGGCGGGCTGACATGCTTGCATTTAGGGCTACTGTGGAAGGTGGACGAGTCATGGACCAGGCTGATATTCTGACTGCTTGACGAGAAGTACGTCGCTCGCAAGAACCAAGTGGTGACTGTGAATCTACAACCATGGTCAGGATGCGAGAATAGCAAAGTGAAAGAGATGTGGCCAAACAAGAACACTACGCGGGAAGCCAAATAAGATTTGTTTTAAAATTCGCATATCCTTTACAGGACATCGCTGTCAACAGCAGCATCTTTCAGCTGTCTGTTGATGTCTTGGCAAGATTACGCTCAGTAGTTTGCCATTGCTTTCTTAGCGGCCGGCTCAGTTATCCCGCAAGTCTCCAGCGGGGGTCAAACTGCTTCCAGCTCTCGCCCGCTACGAGGCATCACCCACCCAAACCCACACATCTTCCTATCCACACATACATCCCCACACACACATGTTCCCACCGACCGACACATTTCATTTCCACCCATACACCCAACCAACCACATACATCCCTCACCCACACACATTCCCCCATCAACACACACATCCCTCACGCATGCACACATCTCCCAATCCCCTACACCCGCCCCAACACACCAACCCACACACACATCCCCCACCTAACAACACGCACACATCTCCCACCCGCCAACACCCACACATACCACTACCCACCAACACCCACACACACACACCAACCCAAACACAATCCCTCTCCCACACATCACTCACCAACCCACATATTCCCCATCCACAAATGTCCCATTTATACACACGTTACTCCACCCACCCACACACCTCCCCACCCACCCACCCACTCATCTCTACACCACCCACACATCCCCCACATACCGACAATCCCACACTCACCCACACATCCATCACACGAACTCACACATCCCCCACCACATACATCCCCCACCTGCACACATCTCCCCACCCAAACACACACATATCCCCACACACACATCCCACACATCCCCCACTCACACACTTCTCCCATACTCCCACACACATCTCCCACCCACACTCACATCCCCACAATCCACACATACAAGCCCCATCCACACATTCCCCTACAGATACACACCCCGACCCACACAAGAAGAAGAAGAAGAAGAAGAAGAAGAAGAAGAAGAAGAAGAAGAAGAAGAAGAAGAAGAAGAAGAAGAAGAAGAAGAAGAAGAAGAAGAAGAAGAAGAAGAAGAAGAAGAAGAAGAAGAAGAAGAAGGAGAAGAAGGAGAAGGAGAAGAAGGAGAGAAGGAGAAGAAGGAGAAGAAAACGAAGAAGACGAAGCAGCAGCAGCAGCAGCAGCAGCAGCATAAGCGGCAGCAGAAGCAGAAGCAGCATCAGGAAAAGAAAAAGAACTAATATCAGATGTGTATTTATCGACAAATTTTCTGCAATCATTTGATCTCATCAAATCGATGAGTCGATTCTGTGAATGTAGTGGTGGCCATCATGACGTAACAGACTCCCCTAGCATGTCTTCCAGCATCTATGGACAATATTTTCTGAATGTATTGTACTGTTTTATTGCAGGAGACAGAAGCAACCGACAAGGTAACGGCTGTGGTTACTGTTCGTCCACAATGATGATTCATGAAACTTCATAATACAATAGTTAGAAGTGCCTTGTCTTCTATATGACTTACTGGTACCTTGCCGTCTTGACAGACAATAGTTTGTAAAATAGATTTATACCTCCCCATAACACATAGCCTAGGCTGAATTTAAAGATCTTGTGTTGCCCATACAGTATGATCAACCTCTCGGCCTGCCTAGTTTTCGTCAGAGGAAAGGTAACACCAATACGTCTGGAACAAGACAAGCTGCAAAAGCTACCAGATCAGCTAAGCAATACTGTAACTGTCCACCTGTTGGAGCTTCCACCAGTAGCTGACCAAGGCTTAAGGCCTCGTCTGCCCTGCCATGACATTTAGTCGTTAGGTTGCATTTCCAGGCACTGTCAGAGATTATGGTCGTGTCTAAGTAGAAAGAAATACCACAATGTGATGTACGGGCAAATGGAAATATTCGTAAACAAGTAAACCGGTACAATTATCTAGGAAACGTTATAACATTTGATGGGAGGTACCTTGAACAGATTAGAACAAGAATCGCTATGGCAAAGCTAGCCTTTTGCAAGATGGAAAACATACTGACCAAGAAACGGATCTCAATAGCAACGAGAAAAGAACTGATGTGCTACAAGGAAACCTGTACTTTTGAATGAATGTGAAACGTGGACAATGAGCAGACAAGCCCAAAAACATCTAATGGCAGTGGAAATGTGGTTTCTGAGACAATTGAAAAGAATACCATAGACAGGCAGAAAAACAAATAAGTAAGTCATACATTAAACAAATTAAAACAGTAAACCGATTAGAGAAATTATACGTGGACAATCACAATTGTTTGGGTACGTTATGAGAAGAAATAAATTGGAGAACTTGGTAACAACTGGCTTGATTGAGGGGAAAGAACAAGGTGAAGGCAGAGAAGTAAATACTTGATGGTTTGACCATATGGCATGGTCGAGACAAGAACACAGAGCTGATCCACGACTATGGTGATCGTATGAGGTGGCGAAACAAGATCGCCCACGCTTATCGGTATGAGTTACGGCTGCTAGATTGGGAAACCGAGTGTGAAACTCATGCAACTGATCGCTGGACTGTTGTGTCCTGTAGTATCTGGTTAGTAACAGATACGATAAACACTTTCATCCTTCAAGTTCTCATGGGAAAGAATGGGCGCTTTTGGGCTTGTCCCGAAAACAGTAATGTCATGATTGCATCATAGCCATAATAATGAGTGTGGAATGTCTCCTCAATATCTGATTGTCTAATGATATAAAGGATTCAGCCAGTCCTATAACAGAACTGGCCAATGTAACGATCGCCATTAAGATCCTTCGAAGTTTCCTGGGAGAGAATGATAGCTTTTGGCTTGTCCCTGATGCAGTGACGTCATGTCTGCATATTAATAAGTATGAAAAGTCCCCTCAATGTCTGAGTGCATAGTAATATATGAAAGATTCAGTTAGCCCTATAGTAGAACAGGCCAATGCCAAGTGACATGCAAACAAATTTACATCTGTTACGCCGTGACGTCCACTAGGGATGGTTTGCCCCTGGACTTGCAGCCAGTAGAGTTAGGAGCGGCTAGTCTCTCTCAGGAGAGGCGAAAAACGAAAAGTAGAAGCCTGCCGATGACCCGCAGACTACACAAGTCACCTCCCGCAGACTACACAAGTCACCTCCCGCAGACTACACAAGTCACCTCCCGCAGACTACACAAGTCACCTCCCGCAGACTACACAAGTCACCTCCCGCAGACTACACAAGTCACCTCCCGCAGACTACACAAGTCACCTCCCGCAGACTACACAAGTCACCTCCCGCAGACTACACAAGTCACCTCCCGCAGACTACACAAGTCACCTCCCGCAGACTACACAAGTCACCTCCCGCAGACTACACAAGTCACCTCCCGCAGACTACACAAGTCACCTCCCGCAGACTACACAAGTCACCTCCCGCAGACTACACAAGTCACCTCCCGCAGACTACACAAGTCACCTCCCGCAGACTACACAAGTCACCTCCCGCAGACTACACAAGTCACCTCCCGCAGACTACACAAGTCACCTCCCGCAGACTACACAAGTCACCTCCCGCAGACTACACAAGTCACCTCCCGCAGACTACACAAGTCACCTCCCGCAGACTACACAAGTCACCTCCCGCAGACTACACAAGTCACCTCCCGCAGACTACACAAGTCACCTCCCGCAGACTACACAAGTCACCTCCCGCAGACTACACAAGTCACCTCCCGCAGACTACACAAGTCACCTCCCGCAGACTACACAAGTCACCTCCCGCAGACTAGACAAGTCACCTCCCGCAGACTACACAAGTCACCTCCCATCCTCGTGGAGTAGACCGGGTAAACCATGACCGCGAGGCCATGGGCCAATGGGGCTCTGGCTCACCAGGGGGGGGGGGGGACGAACTCCCCTTGGCAAAATGTCCCTGTCCTACACCTGCGAATGGCCTAGCAAGCCGGCAGAGGATATTTCTGCTGCTCAAAGCAAAAGAAAGAGGCATATTCGGATTGACCCAAATAGAAACAGACCAGGTAATGTCAAAAGAAAACGAGACAGACCAGTGATTCAACAATTAGACACTCTGAACATCTTTGGTTTGAAAAAAAGAGGACCATGATAGCTCAAGATACAAGAGGCACAGAATGAGATGAGATGCCATAATATTAAGGAGTAGCGGCAATTCTATTCTAAATTGTATGATGACGCTATAGTGTATTGGGTGTGTTGTTAATGTGTAACACACACCGCGTGTGAGACGTCAGATGGTGCGTGATGGTGGAAATGACCATGTGTTCACATACATCCATTGTGGACGAACATGTACAGCGTGAATTGATCCGATCAGTCATATTCGCTACCGCCATGGGTTGTGGTCAATATGATTTTGTTTTAAGCACAATGTAACACAATCATCTGTCAAGACGGGAAGGTGCCAGTGTGTATATGTGTGTGTAACCTACACACTCGTGCTCAGACAGACACACACACACACACAAACACAGATAGAGAGAGAGAGAGAGAGAGATTGAGAGAGAGAGCGAGAGAGAGAGAGCGAGAACGAACGAACGAACGAACGAACGAACGAACGAAAATCTTTATATTCAAAGGGAAAAGAATTGGGCACGCAAGCCCGTCTGACATTCTGCCCTTCTTCTCTATTTCCTCTCATACATTCTTTCATTCAGCATCACTTATGAAGCAGATTTTTGACAACAACAGAACAATAAACATTAAAACGCATGAAAAATAATCAATAACAAATGACTCACTGAGGCAATGTTTAACATGGGGATTATAAATACATAAGGAAGGTGTAACGTGCCATACATAAGTTAATGTTTTTTGGCTAGTTTTCGTTTGAGATAATTTACCATTATTATTATCTTTTTGTTTTGTTTTTGTTTATGGGGGAATGCAGTCTGTACTGAGGTAGTGTTCTAACAGGTTGCGAATGATTGGTGGTGTCTTTAATGTCTTGTAGAAGACTGTTCCACAACTGAGTGGCAGAGTATGCTAAGCTTGTTTTATATAAGTCTATCCTAGGTTTAGGGACATGACGTATATTTATTCGTTCGCTATGTCTTGCGTTATATTTAAACAATGGCCAAAGGTAGTTTGGAGCATTTTGAAATAGAATTTTGTGAATTAGTTTAGCCTTATTAAAAAGTAGGCGTTTGTGGAGTGGCAGTAACCGAAGACGTTTATGTAGGTAAACTTTTATGTAGGTAAGCTTTTCACCATTAATTATGCGTACTGCCCTTTTCTGGTGTGAATAAATCTGTTTTGTTATTGATTTGGAGCATCCATTACAGATTGTGGAACAATAATCAATATGTGTTTGTATATGGGAAGCATAGAATATCTTTCATGTGTTTTCACCAAGGAAATGTTTAATTTTGGCAAGTTGGTATACTTTTTTGGCTATTTGTTTAACGAGAGCATGAATATGGGAGTTAAAGGTTAGATATTGATCTATGATAAGACCCAGTGCCTTGTGCTCGGTTACACTTTCTACAGGCATGCTACCAATGTGCAGTTGTAGAGTTCTCTGCGAGTTTAGCGTGTGAAGTCTTTGCCTGGTTCCTATTAACATAGATTTTGTTTTAGAAATGTTAATTTGCATGCAGTTTGCATAACTCCAGTTAACTACACTATTTATTTCCTGTTGCAAGGATTATTCTAGCATATTACGATCAATAGCGTTTGTATATACTGTGCAGTCGTCTGCAAATAGATCGCAGGACGACGACAGATATACGGGAAGATCATTTATATAAATGGCAAATAACAGAGGGCCAAGAATAGACTCCAGAGGTACTCCAATATTAATGGTAATGGCTTGAGATAAAGATTTATAGTGGGATACTACTTGTTTTCTGTCTAATAAAAATGATTCTATTAATGTCACTAAATTAAAGCTTACTTTCATAGTCTCTAGTTTTTTTAATTAGAATAGTATGATCTATCATATCGAATGCTTTTCTAAAGTCTATAAACACCGCTCCACTTAGAGTATTGTTGTTAATATTTTGATGCCACTTGTCTATCATATTTGTTAGGGCCGTATGAGAAGAGTATTTTTGCCGAAATCCTGACTGACTGTCAACTATTAGTTTGTGGCGAACTAAGTGCTCTAGTGATGTTTTGTGAATGTGCTTTTCTAGCGGTTCGGATAGTGATGATAATATGGAAATTGAGAGAAAGAGAGAGAGAGAGAGAGAGAGAGAGAGAGAGAGAGAGAGAGAGAGAGAGAGAGAGAGAGAGAGAGAGAGAGAGAGAGGGTGGGTTGGAGGTCTGAGTAGCGAAGTAGTTAAGCCATCTACCTTGAGATCTGAAGGTCGTAAGTTCGTTACCATGACTGCATCTTTCAGACCCTGAGTGCAATCCTTCCGGAGTTTTCTGGGCGGGTATCAGGCTTCCTTCCATTCAACAATCAATCATAGAGGGCATCAGTTGGATTTTTTCACAAGAACACGATAATGTGGTGGAAAACGAGCAGTCGGACAGATTGGCTGGGTTTACGGCACTGTGGGGTATTGGTACATGATAAGTCAGATGTGGTCGCGGCCCTTTGGAATCTTCTATATAGTCAGGAACAATTTGTAGATCATCACGGCTTGGAGAGAATGGAGTGACTGGAGGACAAGGCTGACTCTCAGGACTCCAGGGAAACATCAAACGGACACATTATGTGACTGCTGTTGGTATCATTAGTATTGGGACTCATCGCTGGCTGTTGCAGATAAGCATGCAGCACGTATGTGAATGTCCCGAATGCGGTGATTTGGTTCTTCATGATGGGGTGGAAGTGGGAATCATGGCTGGAACTACGGCGTTCGTGCTTTCTTCGATGCCATAGGCAAGTAGATTACCGTTCTACAGAGAGAGCTTGATCCAGAAGGATTAAAACCCAGTGCAATGAAATCGACCCTTTCGGCTTTAGTGCCTGTTAGTGTAACATGGGTGTTGGAGTGAAATGCTGGATGAATGACGAGTGTCAAAAAGGGCATACTGTTATGCGGACCTGCGCTTTCGATTAGATTTGATTTCACCATTGCCTCTGCCCCATTCAACTTCAAGGAGAAGTATAGTTAGGGTTCATCTCCGGCTCAGAATGATAGTCCTGTGATTGAGTCAGGCACAGAAGCACCTGCCCACGGTTTTAACCTCACAGATTTATTAATCCGAAGCTGATTGTTGTCCATATGGGGTAATGGACTATGTTATAGCGCTCAATAAATTCTTCTTATAGTGGCTGTAGTATGAGGTAGATCATTGTGTCTGTTCTAGCTAAGGGGAGTTAAATGCTGCAGATTTTAGTTACTAAGGGGGCGATAATTATTGCTGCTTGTCGTTACTAAGAAGGGCAAATATTTCCTCGCTAATCGGAAGATAAAGTTTTCCTCGCTAAGGGGGAGATAAAGTTTTCCTCGCTAAAGGAGAGAAAATGTTTTTCTCGCTAAGGGGGAGATAAATGCTGGCGATGTTAGTTACTAAGGGGGGGGGGGGGGGGGATAATTATTGCCACGTATACTATATTGTCTGAAACAGATGTTTCTTATCATTATGATGTTTTAAAGAGATCAGCACGGCCGCTCTTTCTTAAACATCAGGTGTGCTGATGCCGAGGTAGCGGGTTAAATCCCTACACCGGTCAGCTGGAATAAAATGATAACTTCTAGTCTTTGACATGGGGACGTAATTTACAATTACCTCAGAAATCGGAGTGGGTTTGCCTGATGGCGAGAGAGGCTGGATGTATGGGAAGCATACAGATAGATCATCACGGCTTGGGGAGAATGGTGCTGCAGGGAGTGACCTGAGGACCTGTCCAACACTAACAACACTAAAAAGGCTAGACAGATACATAATTAGACTTCTTTTGGTACCAGTGGAATTGGGACTCTTTGCTGGCTGTTGAAGATGAGGAAGCAGCACGATCGTGACCGAAACCGCAATAGACATATCGCAAAGGTTTATCGTTGAAGAAGAAGAAGAAGAAGAAGAAGAAGAAGAAGAAGAAGAAGAAGAAGAAGAAGAAGAAGAAGAAGAAGAAGAAGAAGAAGGAGGAGGAGGAGGAGGAGGAGGAGGAGGAGGAGTAGGCGGAGGAGGAGAAGGAGGAGAGGGAGGAGAAGGACGAAAAGGAGAAGAAGAAGAAGAAGAAGAAGAAGAAGAAGAAGAAGAAGAAGAAGAAGAAGAAGAAGAAGAAGAAGAAGAAGAAGAAGAAGAATTTTTACTTGTTAACTTTTAGAAAATACTTATCATGTTTATTCGTGTTTTGGTATTAGGAACCGGATTCCAAAAAGAGTGGATCAGCGAAGGTAAGCTTTCTGTTGATTCTAGTAAATGTGTGAATAGAAAGTCTGATAGTCTAATGTTTATTGAGATGTAAATTCTAAATTCTCATTTCAACAGTGTAAATCCTAGATTCTCATATCAAAATAGTAAATTCTGGATTCTCAATTCAACAATATAAATACTAGATTTCATTTGAACAATGTAAATGCTAGACTTGTGGGCTATGTTTTCCTGGCGTAGTGGTCCAAAAAATGTACCTAGAGAGTCGAATCTTTGTTTGTTGACTCCTCCGTTCGGTTCACGGGTGCAGTTGTTTCGGGGGCAAGTGAGATATTTCGGCCACATTAAGAGACAGCACTCTAATCAAAGCCATACTGGAGGATAAGGTTGAATTCAAGCGAATAGGAGGTAAACAATGAAACAAGTGGGAAGATAACATCAAGAGACGGACGGCCATCAGCCTGACAGAATGTGCAGTCAAGGCGAGGAACAGACAGTGTTGGGGATCCATTGCAGCCAACCTTCAATGTGGAGCCAGAACCTGACTGTGTCTCTGAATATGACCAAAGACCTATCAGATAAGTGCGAAGACATGTGTACCAGAATACCGTATCTGTTAAATGTAATTTCCACAAGCATTTGTCATAGCCATGTGAGTTGATATTCATCATCATCATCATCACCATATCTTCATCGTCGTCACCATCGTAATCATCACCATCATCATCATCATCATCATCATCATCATCATCATCATCATCATCATCATCATCATCATCATCATCATCATCATCATCATCATCATCATCATCATCATCATCATCATTATCATCATCATCATCATCAGTGCATCATAATCGTCTTTACAGTCATCGTTATCATCATCATCATCATACTATTTATCATCATCTTTATCATCATCATTATCACCACCACCACCATCATCATCATCATCAGAAATCATAACATCATCATCATAGTCTTTTTACCATTACCATTATCAACATGATCCTCATCATACTATTTATTATTATCTTTATCGTCATCATCTGTATCATTATCATCATCTTTATCATCATCGTCTATATCAGTATCGTCACCATCATCATTATCATCAACTTTATCATCATCTTCTGATCATTATCATCATGTTCATCATCATCGTCATTATCATCACTACATCAGCATCATCTTTATCATCATCTGTATCATTATCATCATCTTTATCATCATCATCTTTAACATCATCAGATTTTTCATCATCTTTATGATTATCATCATCATCATCTATATATGTATCGTCACCATCATCATTATTATCATCATCACCACCACCATCGGTATCACCATCAGTATCATCATCAACAGCATCATCAACATCATCATCTTTATCATCATAAGTACCTTCATCATTATCATCATCATAACAGTTATTACCATCAATTGCATCATTATCTTTACCCTAATCATCTTGGGCAAGGTGGAGTACCCGTTTAGCCCTTCGATCAGGGTTACGTGAAGCCATGGATGCAGGTGGTGGATGAAGATTGAGAGCAGCCGACAGATAGTTGTAGGTTATGGTCTCCACCTTCACGACGGTAGGCAGAGAATCTGTTTTTTGAGGAGACAATGGCTACGGTCACTGACCAGTATGGTCACTGCTAGGAAGGAAAGCAATGGCAAACTACCTTCTTTACAGATGCCAAGAAAATCATGTTGTGTGGACTCATCGATAATCAGAGAAACGGCGTAAATGGGTGCTCCATAGGAGCAGCCTCGCCCGATAGGGATAGTCATGCGCACCAGGTGACTCCAGACCGTCAACAGGCTACTAGGTGCAAAAGATTAATATCACTGAAAGTAGGAACTTGGAATGTTAGAACAATGAATGCAGATGGAAAATTAGAAAACATCAAAAAAGAAATGGAGAGAGAGAAGATTAACATAATAGGAATATCGGAAACGAGATGGAAAGGAGCAGGGATACGGACAGGAGAGGATTGTAAGATTATTTACTCTGGGGGAGAAGAACAGCAAAGAGGTGTTGCCATTATATTAGATAAGCAAACATCAAATTCTGTCAAAGGATATCGGGCTGTGTCAGGAGTTCTATTAGTAAAATTAAACGGAAGACCTTTTAAAATAAATGTCATTTAAGTATATGCCCCAACAAGTGAATGCAGTGAAGAAAGTATAGAGGGATTTTATAATGACATGGAGTCTGCTTTGAAGAACTGTAAAAAAAATCAGAAATAAATATCATAATGGGTGATTTCAACACAAAAAATAGGAAAGCAAAGCGATGGATGCAGTGTAGGCAACCATGGTTTGGGAGAGAGAAATGAAAGAAGATACAGACTTGTAGAATGGGCAAAAGAACCAGAAATGGTTGTAGGAAACACCTGGTTTAAACAGCATCCTAGAACATTATGGACATGGAGGAGTCCAGACAGCAGGATTAAAAACCAGATAGATTACATCCTGATCAGCAAAAGGTTTCGAAATGCGTTAACAGTTTTAAAAACAGTTCCAAATGCAGACTGTTACAGTGATCACAGATTAATTACAGGCACATTGAGGGTAAAGTTAAAGAAATTCAAGTATACAGCAGGAAACCCTAAATATGACTTGTGCAAATTGAAAACTGACAAAGAAATACAAGATAATTTTAACATAGAAGTAAAGAACAAATTTGATTTATTATCTTATCTAGAGATCCTATTTCAAGATGTAGATGATCAAGGGGAAATGCTGAAGAATTCAATCAGTTGTGCAACAGATAAAACTATTTCAAAAGTAAAGAAAGTGGGCCGTAAGACATGGATAACTGAAGAAATTTTACAATTAATGGAAACAAGAAGACAGAACAAAATTATTCCTGCCAAATATGAAGAAATTCACAGAAAAGTAAGAACCTTATGTAAGGAGGAAAAAGAAACATGGCTTGAGAAAAAATGCAGAGAAATTGAAAAACAACACAACAGTAAAAATGCGAAACTAATGCACAAAAGAATTCAGGAGCTTACTAATCAAAGAACACGTACATCAGCAGGCTGCCTAAAGACAAAAGATGGAAGAGTCATAATAGAAAAAGATAAGATCTTACATGTATGGTCAGATTAGATGAAAAACCTTTATGACGATAACAGAGATGAACAGTATGATGTTCAAAATAATAATGAAGGACAAGCAATTTTGAAGATGGAGGTTCAGAATGCTCTTAACCATATGAT
>OY992876.1:420508587-420538587 GCA_963921405.1 Cepaea hortensis
CTGTACCCTTTCCTTCTACAAACCCGCATTGTTCTTCCCCTATTTCAGGTTGTATCTTCTTCCTCATTCTTTGCATGATAATTCTTAGCAAAATCTTTGTGATGTGACTCATTATACTAATTGTTCTATGTTGATCACATTCCAAGGTTCCTGATTTCTTTGGGATTGCAATAAATATAGAGTTACATAATTCAGGAGGTTTATCTCCAGTATCGTATATTGCGTTCAGCAGTCTGGTGACTTGGTCTATTCCATATTCTTCCAAGGCAGAGGTCACCAAACTACGGCCCGCGGGCCGGATCAGGCCCGCGACGTCATTTTATCCGGCCCGCCGACGGTACTCGAATTTACTTGATGTAACGCATCACGAGACATTGGGATACAATTTAAATGTAAATATTATGTTTAGAATAACAGGAGATCTTCATACGCCTGGCGACTTCCTGGCTGCCATGTGTCTTAAATTTACTATTTTCAATTATAAATTATTGTATCTAGACTTTCTTGTTTATTGTAATATTTGCTTATTTCGCGCCATCTCAAGGTCCTTACCCTGCTCGTGGTAGCGCCGCCTACGCTCTGACGTTACCATGGTTTCCATGGCTACACACACAAGCACACATGCATCTTTCCCTCCCCCAGATGCGTCCGGCTGTTAACACAGGTTCGTGCTCCAGAAATATTTAGTTCTTTTTGCCAGTCATACATTTTATATGTATGCAACAATGATTTATTTCTTTGACAATGATAGGTAAGTGAACTACAAGTGTGAATAGAGACAACACAGTAGCAAACATAGCATACAAATGTCACAGAGGTCTCGTGTTATTACGAAAATATTATCCCCAGCTCAGAAGAATTTCCCGGTCAAGGTGTTAATCGAGCTGGTCTCTATGCCAGTGTTTTTCAACCTTTCTGCTGGAGCAGATACATACATACCCATATGGTTACGTTGCTCAAGTAACTCTGTGCGATGATCCAAGTGTCTGTCCTCAATCAATCAATCATGTGCCATGCCGGAAAGCGTGGGCAGTCATGACTCGCCATTTCACTCGATCACCAGAGTCGTGGATGAGCTCAGTGTTCCTGTCTCGTCCATGCCATGTGGCCAAGCCATCCAGGTATTTACTTCTCGGTCTTCCTCTTCCATGTTGCTAATTTTAATGTCTCTATCCTTGTCTTGCGATGATCAGTCTTTAGGCGAATCATAATGTACTAGACACTGTTAAAGAGGTAGTCTGCCGTTATTTTCCTCTATGACAGTGACCATACTGGTCATGTGACCGCAACCATTATCTCTCGAAAGAGATCCTCTGGCTGCCGTCGGGAAACCTTAGACCATAACCAACAAATATCTGTCGGCTGCCCTCAAAGTTTCATCCATCACTTGCCTTCCGTGGCTTCTTTTGAACACTTCCAATAAACGAATACGAAATGACACATAATCCACAGGAAAACACTAAACGGCATAAAACACTAAACAGCGTCTCCCGAAGAATAAGCGCGTCACGTCGTCGCCATTTGTACCGGAAGTGAATCCTACTTTATGTAATAAACCAGATGGGTAGAAATGTTGCATTTAGTCGATTTCAGTCTGTTTCGGCGGAACCCCGGGTTCGAATCCTTGGAGAGACTCGAATCCTCGTTAAGGTGTGGATTATTTTCTGTCGGGGGCTAAAAGAAAATCCTAACCTGCACAATTCGCAGCGACTGCACTAGCCAGGCTGCCATAATTCCTCAGGCTCAAAGATCAACTTGTCGTACACCGCTAGGTAATATATTGGCAGTAAATAACAGTTTTGACAGACAGTCGGCGGAACCCCTGGTTGCCACTCGCAGAACCCCGGTTGAAAAACTCTGCTCTAGGCTGTTTAATTTGGCCAGCCCTATTTATACAGTTTGCAAACCTTATTATGAGATATATTATTTAACCAAAGGTATCTATAAACTTTTTATTTACCTTTAGCGAGTCGTAGTGGCCCCTCTGATTTTCTTGTGTTTCAATAGGATTTTAATTATGTTTCTAACTCAATGTCTTTTTCATTTTCAGATCCCGAGTACTTCACCCTTCATTATGGCTAGTAAGAAAAAGAAAGTGGACGCCGAGTGTTCGTATTTTCAATAAAGAATCGTGAATAAAGTACTTCTTTGTGGAAACAAACGACCGGAAACCAGTTGCCTAATATGTAGCGAAAGTGTTGCCGTTTTGAAAGAGTACAATCTTCGGCTTCACTACGAAACAAAACATCTATCAAAATTGTCAAAGTTTTCTTGAAATTTACGCTCTGAGAAATATGAGTCCGTGAAACGTGGTTTAGAAACATAAAGTGACAGTTTGCTGAAAATGAATCTGTCACTCGTACAAGTTACAAAATAGTGCATAAGATGACAGCACTAGGAAAACCGTTTACTGACAGCAACTTCATCAAAGAGTGTATGATGGAAGCAGCAAATGACTTGTGTACTGAAAAAGTCGATTTGTTTGGAATTAACAGCCTTTCGGCAAGTTCAGTTGTGCGAAGAACAGAAGAGCTTGGAGAGAACATTGTGCTACAGATACGTAAGAAAACTAGGAACTTGATGTGGTATTCTCTTACGCTGGATGAGTCTATACTGATCTCTCGAGTACGTCACAACTGCTCGTATTCATTTGTGGTGTCAATCTGGACTTTCGGATAACGGAAGAGTTGGCATCCGTTTGCAGCATGCATGGAATAACAACTGGAAAAGACATTTTCATAGAAGTGCAAACAGTTTTGCAAGACTATAACCTTCAGTGGAATCAGCTTCAAGGTGTTACAGTTGATGGAGGAAACACTTGGCTGGAGTGAGGACGGGTCTGCTGGGGCAGATTAGGACTCAATTGGAAGATTTGCAAATTCCGGGCGCTCTGTTCATACACTGCATCATACACCTGCAAGCACTCTTTGGAAAAGACTTAGATATTTCTTGTGTACTGAAACCAGTCGTTTCTGCTGTGAACTTCATTCGGGAACATGCACTCAATTACCGTCAGTTCCAGGCTTTTCTTGAAGAAATAGAGTCTGAATTCTGTGACTTTTCTTATCACAATTATTTATCAGCTGAGGTAAAGTCCTGTTTCGTTTTAACAAGCTCCGAAACGAAATAGATGTTTTCCTTACTGAAAAAGATAGAGCTTATCCACAGCTGTCAGATCCTATATGGCTGTCAAAGTAGTTATTGTTGGTCAACATTACATCTCACATGGATGAACTGAATTTGAAACTTAAGAGAACGAATAACCTCGTCTGTGGCCTTTACAGAATCATCAAAGGATTTTTGAGAAAGTTGTCAATGTTTGAAGCACAACTGGAAGGAGAAAACGTTTCTTATATTTTCCAAATTCAAAGAGTTATGCGCGACAATCACTGAAGATGTCAACCTCGATTTTGCAACAACAACAACAACAAAAATTATTCGTGACTTGAAGAAACATTTTTGAGAGATTTTCATACGTTGACAGAATTGAGAGTGACATTCTTCTGCTCCAGAATCCGTTTGATTGTAACCTTGACGATGTGCCAATTGAACCACAGTCGGACCTTAGTAATTTGCAAGCAAATGATTTGTTGAAAGAGAAACACAGAGAAGGAAAACTTGTTGAATTTTACCGCTTCTTACCTTATGTTGAGTTGCCGAAACTGAAGACATTTGCCGCTGGTATGGCATCAGTGTTTGGAACATCTTATGTCTGAGAGCAAACATTTTCAAAAATGAAATATGTAAAGTCAACACATCGAACGAGATTGACAGATGAAATTTGAAAGCAATTCTCTTGATTGGTTGCAGCAATTCCAAACCAAACACTGATGATATTTTGAAAGCCAGATAACAGTTTCACAAATCTCACTAACCATTTTTTGCTGCTTAGTTTGTGAGATTCGGATATGTGCATACAAGGTCTGATGTAACTATCTTTTTGCCAACGTCGCCGTCTTTGATAACTTTTTTAGTAAATAAATATGTTGCTTGTCTTTGTTTTTTGTGCATTGCACGCCACTCACCCATGATTAACTTAGTTTTCCTTTTTTTTCCACGAGCTTTCTTTCTGGCTTGCAAGAAATGTTAAAATTAGTTGCATATCCTTTAAAGACGTTTGCAGTCAACACCAGCATTTGTTGCTGTTGTTGATATCTTGGCAAGTTTACGTTCAGTAGTTTCTGAACGACCAGCACCCATATCATAGCGTAAAAAACTAGTGCAACGCAGTATGTTGCCAAATCGTGCGCAGCTGTGTTTCGAACGTGGGTATACGGGATTACGAACCCGCCCGTAAGACCTTCGCCGCGGAGCGGTGCAAGTATTGTACACAATGAGTATCCGGCCGGCGCTCGTCATATTGTCGGTTATCTGGCACGCCGTGAAAAATTTTTGGTGACCCCTGTTCTAAGGCATTGATCATTTCAATTGTGATGTTATCTGTACCCGGGGTCTTGCCAGTTTTCATATGGTTAAGAGCATTCTGAACTTCCAACTTCAAAATTGATTGTCCTTCATTATTATTCCGATGATGATATTGTTCTTCTCTTGTATCATCATAATGGTCTTTCACATAATCTGACCACGCGTGTAAAATCTGATCTTTTTCTATTATGAATTTGCCATCTTTGGTTTTTAGGAAACCCGTTGATGTGTGTGTTCTTTTGTTAGTGATGTCATTAATTCTTTTGTGCATTAATTTGGTATTCCGGGTGTTGTGTTGGTTTTCAATTTCCTTGCAATTTTCATGAAGCCATGTTTCTTTTGCCTCTTTACATAGCTTCCTAATTTTCCTGTGAATCTCTTCATATGTTTCTTTGTTATTTTTGTTATTTCTTCTTACTTTCATAAGTTTTAAGATGTCTTCCGTCATCCATTTCTTGGGTCCTATTATCTTTATTTTTGGGATGGTTGTTTCTGCAGCTTGGTTGATTGATTTCTTTAATATTTCCCATTGGTCACTGACGTCTTGAAATAATATTTCCATATCGGACAATGCATCGAATCTGTTTTTACCTCTACATTGAATTTATCTTTTATTTCCTCACTCTTCAGTGCCTGTAGATTAAATTGTGTGTTTCTTTGTGAATATTTGACTTTCTTTAATTTTATATGTAAATTGCTTAAAATTAATCTATGGTCGCTGTAGCAGTCTTCGCTTGGTATAGTTTTTGCGACTTTTAAAGCATTTCGGCATCTTCTGTTGATGAGAATATAATAAATCTGATTTCTGATCTTATGATCAGGACTCCTCCATGTCCATAATATCCTTGGGTGCTGTTGATATCAGGTGTTTCCAATAATCAAATCATGCTCTTTTGCCCACTGTACAAGCCTGCAACCCCTTTCACTCTGTTCCGCTAGTCCATACTTGCCTACTATGCATCCGTCCTGTTGATTTCCAACTTTGGCATTCAAGTCACCCATAATGATATTTACTTCGGAATTCTTGCATTTCATGAAGGCTTTCTCTAAATCATTATAAAATTCATCAATGTTGTCATCACTACTGTCTGCTGCTGGTGAATAAACTTGTATGACGTTGACATCAAAAGGTCTTCCACTCAACTTCACAAGTAACACTCTGTCTGATACAGTCCAATATCCTTTGATAGATTGTGCTCTCTGTTTATCCATTATAATTGCTACTCCTCGCTGTTGTTTATCTCCACCAGAATATATTATTCTATATTCCTCAGATGTTATAATGCCCATTCCTCTCCATCTGGTCTGAAATATACCTAACAAGTTAATATTTAATCTTCTCATTTCATTCTTAATGTTATCAAATTTTCCATCCCCACTCATAGTTCTTACATTCCAAGTTCCTACTTTCAATGTTGATATTCTTTTGCACTCAGTCGCCTGATGACGGTCTGGAGTCTTCTGGTGCACATGACTACCCCTACCGGGCGAGGCTGCTCCTATGGAGCACCCACTTACGCCGTTTCTATGATTATCTTTAAAACTGCAGTACATGACATTCTTGGTATCTGTAAAGAAGGTAGTTTGCCATCGCTTTCCTTCCTAGCAGTGACCATACCGGTCGGTTACCGTAGCCATTGTCTCCAAAAAAGAGATCCTCTGCCTACCGTCGTGAAGCTGGAGACCATAACCTACAACTATCTGTTGGCTGCTCTTCAACTGCATCCATGGCTTCACGTAACCCTGATCGGGGGGCTAAACGGGTACTCCACCTTGCCCAAGGATGTCCCGTGGGCTAGCGGAGGGAAGGAGGCACCTTACCTCTCCTTTGATCGGGAATACCCCTACCCCGCCACCCATCGTCGTCACCATCCTAATCATCATCATCATCAACAAAACCATAATAATATTTACCATTATCAATGTCAATACCATAATCATCATTATTATCATCGTCATTATCACCATCATCATTACAACCATAATAATATCTACCATCATCATTATCATCACCATCACCAAAATCATCATTATTATCATCGCCATCATCATCATCATCATCATCATCGTCATCATCATCATCATCATCATCATCATCATCATCATCATCATCATCATCATCATCATCACCATCACCATAATCATTATTATCGTCATCGTCATCATCATCATCATCATCATCATCATCATCATCATCATCATCATCATCATCACCATCACCATAATCATTATTATCGTCATCGTCATCATCATCATCATCATCATCATCATCATCATCATCATCATCATCATCATCATCATCATCATCACAACCCTAATAATATCTACCATCATCATCATCACTATTACCAAAACCATCATCATCATCATCATCATCATCATCATCATCATCATAACCCTAATAATATCTATCATCTTCATCATCTCCACCATAATCTCTATCATTGCAATGTAACAAGCCCTGTGCATAAACTCTCTTTCATCATCCCCGCTATAAAATGTCTAGAAATTTCGTCAGTTCCTCTGCTTGATGCATGTTCACGTTCCGTGTCTCTGTAATATCCCGTGCCCACTGTCGTGTTAGCCATCCCCTGCATCTGCTTCCAGAGACCAGGCCTTCCCTCTCTGTTCTCTCCATGCCACTGTCATGTTTAAAACGTCCAAAGCTCTTCAGTTTCCGAGACACGAAAATGTTCATGGGATAATTTTACTCATAATTAAAATCTTCAGAAATGAATTGTTATTAATATTTGTCTTTACTACCTATTAATGCAGTGGTTCTCAACCTTTATTGGCCCACGCACCCCTTCACCATATGTTCAGAACGTCATCCCCCCCCCCCCTTTTCGTATTACCTCCCTATAATACCCTCCCCTCTTTTTTTCTACACAGTATACATAAAAATGGAAGCTAAATTTAAAAAAAACATACTAGTACAAGTCTAGACGTCTACATAAAACGTGATATGTGGGTCTACTAACATTATAAAACGAATTCCAAACGGGTGAGAAGTCAGAACCGTGAAGTATGGAGGAATAAACAATATCAAGTAAACGGTTCTTGTATTAACGCTATCTTGAAATAATCTTAATTCCCCCCCCCCCCCACCCATCCCCGCAAACCCTAAAATTCATCCCTGGGGGGAATTCCTCACCGATTGACAACCACTGTATTAATGAATTATTATTATTATTTGGTTCATATTACTATATTACGAAAAGGTGTTTTACTTTTTCCTCCACAGTCATCAGGGAAAGAAAAGTCAAAAAGTACAGGAACAACGACAAGTGTAAGTACAACAACAAAATCGTGAAAAATAAACACAAGCACCTCACACTCTGTGAAGGTGCCATCTTCAAAATGGAGGTTGGCTGCAGTGTGTCCCCATTACCGTCTGTTGTGGTATGATAGTATACTCTGAGAGACCACTGATTGTCACTCTAATGATAGCATCAACACAATTGTATTTCTTCATCTCCTCCTCCTCCTCTTCCTCCTCCTCCTCCTCCTCCTCCTTCTTCTTCTTCTTCTTCTTCTTCTTCTTCTTCTTCTTCTTCTTCTTCTTCTTCTTCTTCTTCTTCTTCTTCTTCTTCTTCTTCTTCTTCTTCTTCTTCTTCTTCTTATGTCGTTTAAAATAATATGTCTATATCTACACTGTTGTGACGTGTATTTTTTCCACTGCCACAAATAAATAAGAACACATGCCTTATTTGTCAACCTTAACATTTGTATACCTATTGCTGCTTTTTAGCACTTTCCTTCTTACACTCAACTGAATTATTACATAAGTTTACATTTCATTTTCAGAAATGAGGCTTTTGTTTGCCGTATCATATTTTTAATCTCATATCGTCCATATGATGTCATATTTGTCTCGAGGTATTTAAAACCATGCAATTGTTTAAGCACTTTCCATTCTACTGTCATTTCACATGTTACTATAAACTATTTCTATGTGTAATTGCAATTTATAAGTATTAATTATTCTTGGTTTCACAGGGCAGCAGCAAAAAGAAGAGTATCTCAAAAGGATCAGTAAGTAGAAGCATAGTTTAGAAACTCGTATTCTTAGTTAGTTAGTCGCGGTTCAAACTGCACAGCAAAGGGTCACCCCATTATGCTCCGTTTCGGCGCCAGTGAATATCACACAAAATGCTCCTCACAGACCCATGTGAAAAGTGAAACAGACAGGAGTCTCGACAAACCAACACACCACACATGCATACTATGCATAATGCCGCTGCCAGAATGCCAATCCAAAAGTCCGCCTCGAAAAATACAGTTCATCACCGATGGAAGTGGCAGTCACTACAAAACCAGCAGCCACACATTATTGCGTGAGCAACCCAGTTAGTTCAACGACCTGCCAGCCGCCATTTTCCTGAACATTCAGTTCACGCTACAAACAACCACGATCAGATGTAAAGGTATTCCACACGAAATTCACAGCTCACAGTGTCACTCCACGCACTTAACTCAGTAGCTAGGCGACGGAACCATTCCTCGTATTCTGTTCAACGCTGTTTGTGTTATTGTATTTTTTTTTGAAAAACAGATCTTTAGGGGGCTGCCCTGACAAAATATTTAGGAAGAAAAGCGAAAGCGTGCATTCGGGACTAGTATAGTATGTTGTTTGGACGTACCAAATGTGGCTACGAGGAACATTTTACCCCCGTATAATATTGCCACGACGTCATGAGAATACGTCACTTTCTGGGGCCACCAATTTCATATTTCCCGCGCCCGTAAAAGTGAAATCTCGCAGCCTTAGATGGAATCTGTCTAGATGAAGAATCCCTTACACAAATGGATGCCGAAGATAGATACACTGACCGTTGAGGAGCACAAATAGCTGTGGCAGTCCCATTGAAAGAGGAGCGAAGAAGTAGAATATTTAAAACCACCAACATCATCATCATCCGAAGCTGTCTGCACAGGCCACTGCCTCCTGTACTCTTCAAATCTCTTTAGCTCTATGTGTACACAAGCCCCAACCTTTCTTCTTGCCATGTCTGTTTAATGTAGCTGTTTATTTGACGACCTCTTTTTCTTTTGTTCTTCAGTATTTTCACAAATTACAAGGCTTGGCCAAATGAAAGCAATCACCGTGGTTTTGTTTTCTTCATAGTTCATCCAAAATATTTGTTTTGGTCGTAAACGCGTTGTGCCTGTTTACAGCAGAGGTTTGATGTGTGCGCCTTACGGCCGTTTGTTGTCAGGTTTAACCTTTCCTCCGCCTCAGAGGTTTTAATATAAAGGTATGAAAGCTATATCCACATCACAGAATGGTATAGAAAAACTAATAACATCAACCCATAAGAATAGTGAAAATCAAAATGTATATCTTAGCATTGAAAAGAAAACTAACAAACTGCAAACAGATACAATTGATATGGAGAAAGAAATATATTTTACTGAGTAAAAATTAGAGGTGGTGGATAATTTCGAATATCTTGGGTCATTAATTACCAACAATGGTGACACAATGAAGGAAGTTAAGAGGCGAATATCTATTGCTCTTCCGAAAATAAAGCAACCGAATAAATTGTGGAGGGGGACAGATAGAACTACAACAATTAGATTTTTAAGAGCAAGCACCTTTCCCATTGCAACATACGCCTGTAAGACCCGGACACTTACTAAACAAGCCGAACAGCGCATACATGCCTTTGAATATAAATATCATAGACTGGTTCTAAGAATATTTTCGCTACAGAAACAAATAAACGCATTCATACGACAAGAGGTGAATACTGAAGAAGGCTGTCTACTAAAGACGATAAAACAAAGAAAATTGAAATATTGTGGTCACTTGAAACGTCATGAAGGTTTGGAGAGAACAATTATGGAGGTGTATATGCCTGGGAAGTTAGGACGAGAAAGGCAAAAGAGAAGACGGGTGCGGACGTGGCAGATGGTCTTCAAACGGGTGTATAGGACGCAGGAATATTGCTTATGGCCGAGAAGTTTTCTGGACGGTTGTTATGGGAGCGAGATTCTGCAAACGGCATGCTACTGTATGAATGAATGAATGAATGAATGAATGAATGAATGAATGAATGAATGAATGAATGAATGAAGGAAGGAAGGAAGTTATATCAGCAGGTGTGGCAGAATTGATCAAAGCAACGATTAAGGCGCGAGCATTACCCGAGCTTCTAGGAAGAACAATAAAAGTCTTAAAAGTCGAGCTTTATCCCATATGGCTTGGTCTCTTTCGGCAGGATGACCTGCCGAAAGCATCGCACAAAGAACGAAATCCAAGCTCTGGCGACGACCCCCAGAAGCCTCCGAAAAAGAATACACTCGTGAACAGAAAGACGTAGCCCGGAATCGAACCCACAACCTTCGAATTGCGAGGCAGACAGAAAGAAGATCACAACACATTCAAATCCCAGGTTTCCGCTGGAGAGAATATCAATGGCATCTGAATAACGGAGGTAAGCATAGATGAATTGATAAGATCGCTCGCTGTTACACTTCCTTAAAGATGATGCAATGGTAGTGGGTTCAACCTCAACACTGGTCAGATGGACTAAAATATTGACTTTTCGTCCTTGCCTTGGTGACGCAAATAACAAGTATCTCAAAAGTCGGAGTCGATATGCGGGAGAACAAATTGCCTTCATAACCCTTTCGCTACTTCAGCTCTCTAAGTTTAGTTTGGTGAATTGTGGGCTACTTCACGTGTCGGACGGTGTACTAGGTATACCACTATGTGCATTCTACAGATGTTGCTCTAAATTACTGCTGGTTTTTGTTGTTATTAATAAGCTTATTTCATTGTTGTTGTTCTTGAGTTTTATTTTTTTTTTCTCCCACAGGAAGCAAGCAATAACAAAAAGAAGGGAAAAGGTACAGCTTCTGTAAGTTTCATCAATTCATTCATCTGTTGAGCAAATTAAAAACTTGATCTGTTTCTTTCGTTTCGGTGTAATTCAGTCAGTTTCCATTCGGTTTAGTCTAATTTAGATCACTTCTGGTCGGTTTATTCAAAATAAGCTAAGTTCCGTTCCGTTTGGTTTAGTATAATTTAGTTCAATTTCTCTCAGAGTGGTTTAATTTAGTTCCATTCGTTTTCTAGTAAACAAATCAAGAACTTGTGTATCTGTTTCGTTCAGTAAAGCCCAGTTTAGTTCGTTTTAGTCTAATTTAGTTACGTTTAAGTTCGGCTTAGTCTAAGTTAGCTTGGTTCCGTTCGGTTTAGCAAAATTTAGTTTAGTTTCGTTCAGTTTAGTTTAGCCTAATTTAGTTCCATTCGTTCCTGTGCTGCCTAATTTAGTTTATTTCATTTCTATGTAGTGTATTTAAGGCCAGTTCCGTTGCGTTTAGTCGAATTTAGTCAACAAACGTTCTGTTTAGTCTAATATAATTAAGCTGCGTTCTTTTTAGCCTAATTTAGTTATGCTCCGTTCTATTAGGTCTAATCTAATTAAACTGCGATCTGTTTAGACTAATTTAGTTAAGTTCCGTTCGGTTTAATCACATATAGCTTAGTTCCGTTCAGTTTAGTTTAATATAATTTAGTTCAGTTCCTTCCTATGTAGTCTAATTTAGTTCCATTCATTTCTGTGTAGTGTATTTTAGGTCAATTCGGTTCTGTGTAGTCTAATTTAGTTAACCTCCGTTCGGTTTAGTCTAATCTAATTAAGCTGCGTTCTGTTTTGTCGAATTTTGTTAAGCTCCGTTCGGTTTAGTAGTATAATGTATCTCCTTTCTATTCCGCTCGGTTAGTCTAATGCAATCTCTATCCATTTGGTTTAGTCTGATATAATTTCGATCCGTTTGATTTAATCTAATTTGGTGATTCCGTTTAAACTAATTTAATTTAGTTCCGCCCCATTTGGTTTAGTTTAATTTAGTTCCGCCCCGTTTCATTTAGTCTAATTTATTAAAGCTCCGTTCAGTTTAGTCTAATTTGTTAAAGATCAGTTCTGTTTAGTCTAATTTAGATCAGCTCCGTTCTGTTTGGCATAATTTTGTTCCGTTGGTTCTTTTCAGACTAAATCAGTTCCGTTTCTTTCGGTTTAGTCTAATTTAGTTAAGTTCCGTTCAGTTAATTCTAATATAGCTTAGTTCTGTTCGTTTTATCAACATGTCACACCGTACAAATCCATTAGCACCATCATCATCATCATCATCATCATCATCATCATCATCATCATCATCATCATCATCATCATCATCATCATCATCATCATCATCATCATCATCATCGTCGTCGTCATCATCATCATCATCATCATCATCATCATCATCATCATCATCATCATCATCATCATCACCATCACCATCAACATCAGCATCACTACCATAATCATCTTCATCATCATCATCATCACCACCATCATCATCATCACCACCACTATGATCATCATGATCATCACCATCATCTCCATAATCATCATCATCACCATTATCACCATAATCACCACCATCATCATCACCATCATCACCAAGATCATCATCACCATTGTCATTACCACCACAACCACCATCATCATTATCATCACCATCATCATCATTACAATCACCATGATCATTATCATCACCATCACCCTATCACCATCACCATCATCATCACAACCATCACCATCAACATCATCATCATCATCATCACAATCGTTATCATCATCATCATAATCACCATCATCACCAACATCATCGCCACCATCATCATCACCATCATCATCATCACTACCACCACCATCGTCATCACTATCATCATTACCACCACCATCACCACTATAATCATCGCTGTAACAATAAACAAGGGCGCAGGCTGGACTATTGTCACACGTATAACTATGGGACACGCTCTGGTCAAGACCCAGGAGTATTTGGTCCCCTGACCCCCTCAGACTCCTGGACTCTGCTTTCTCATACTCACTCAACCTAGAGACCCTAACTCTAGGGGCTCATTTTACACAGCAGGCTCAACTCGAGTGACGTCATCGTAATAAGATTCATTGTATTATACAAGATAGTACAGGAGTGGACTAGAAGTAGACAGAGGCAGTGAGGATATCGATAAGATAGATAAAGAAGGGTTATCAGGTCCATATCTGTGCTGTCATAATCGGGCAGCTATCAGTTCGGTCTGTATGTCGGACTGTCTTCGTTGCCTCACCCGGAATCCGATTGGTCTTACTCCCAAGAGCGAAGATTCGTCAGGCGGATGAGTGATGATAGCTGTCCCTCCAGTGAAGATCCCAAACTTAAATTGTCTCTCAGGTGAACATAGGCCATCGTTGTGTTCTTACGAATGTCAATACCTCAGAACACCCTTCCACACAGAGGCCATCATAATTCTCGGATAATAAATGTTCTGACCTCAGACCGATGTAGGTGGTCCACCGAAGAAAGCACAGTCTCTCCAATAAATGTCCTTAGTGGGTAGGACCACTAATGCTTCACTGCGCCACAGCAATACGCTCATACAGTCAAAACTTCCGTCGGAGCATGGTTGCTCATATCCCAGACGGAACTGTCATCTCTGGCAACATCATGGCCTGGATAAATGACATGAGCCATCTTGGCATAACACAAAATGTTCTTACTTGTTGCAAGTTGGGATAGGTGGTTTCTGGGCCGGACCTTCAGACTAGCTGGAGGGGCCCTGTCAGGCGGAAACCTAATGCGCTGCTCCAACGCAGGGTAGTTCACTGAATCATTGGCTTCTGGTATTGGCCTGGCTCCACCTTTCCATCTTCAACACAGACTAGGTTGGTGGTTCACACTAGAAGGCTGACCCTGTAAGGAGATCAGCTAGTGATAGAACCTCGTAACAACCCTGCATACTTGACTTATACACGGGCCGCTACGCCCTCAGTAATTATTAGGCATGTTACCATCATACCATCTAACCCGGTGTATAATGCCTAAAGAGGGTGTGTGTGTGAGAGAAGACATGTGAAAGGGGTCCTCATATGTCAGGTTGCCCCTGGATCAGCTTCGTCTTGGAAGGCCTACGTTTCAAAGTGTACAGGTCTGGTCGTCATAACACATATGACATCCGGAATCTATCGGGACACCATTCTGTCGTTCTTCTCCTCTCTCTTCATCCAAGTGTGGTTCCCACTGGGTTCTCAGCCCCAGACCAAAGAAACAGCTAACATCTCATCCAGCTCCTTCCCGTACCCAAGCATGGCTGGAGAGTTCCTAGTCACTTCTTCCCTATCTTCCATAAAAGTCAAAGAATATTACCTAGCAGGTAAATCCAACGTAGTGTATACCTGGCATCTTCTCCATGTAGAGGTAGTCATCAGATCCCCGTTCGTTCGCCCCCTTTCGGGTGACGTAACCACCTTGAACAGGTCTGATGGTCGTCTGGATCAGCTACAATATTTGTGGACTGCCCTTAGCAGCATCTCTATAATCGCCTCTCTCTTTCCGGCTCTCTGTGGCAAGAAATACCTCCGTGTTGTCTATACATAAAGTTGATTTAACCATTTAAAAAAACAAAACAGAGGAGAGTATAGAGAAGAAGGCGTAATCAGATTCCGACTGGAATCCATTTACATGCCCTGTCGTTACATTCGAACAATCGAATAACATAACACGGTAACCGGACCGGAATTCCTTTCCGACATGTCGACGTCGTCCACGGCGACACGTAATAATTCCTCCGAACGTAGCGTTCAATCCCTTACCTTTCGACTGGGAATCTACCTCGCTCGCCGGACGTAACCACGGAACAACGCATCTTTTGCCGCTGCGCCACTTCGCCGAAAGATTCCTTCCCCAAAATACGGCATGTTTATAGTGTACGAAAGCCCAGAACGTTGCGAGCCGAATAAAGACATCGGTTATTCTCTACCCGATATCCATAATCAATGCGGCGGCGTTTTAAAAGAGCGTTTGTATTGCATGGCTTTCCGACCCACGACTACCACGGCTCGATCAATAGCAACTAATTAACTATGCGTGACGTGGCTTACGCGCGACACACACAACACTCGGTCAGCCTACCGTGGGTAATCGGGTCTTTGTGGATACGCAGCGACACACACAAAATTACAATTTCTCATAACCTTGTAAAAAATAAACACCCTCCTAACTCGCCATAGCATCTGTCGAGCGTCTCTAACCGCCTTGTAGACAGGCCGGTGTTCCCCCAAAGTCGTCCGTTCCACTCGAACCACAATCACACACTTTCACAAGTTACCAAAACTACAATGGACCCCGTAGCAAGTCTCGCGGTCCAAGAGAATTGCCATGTTTACGTAGGCCTCAACTTTATCGGAGATTTCGTGATCTCCTCACGTGAAAGTTGAATTCCTGTTAGTCTGATCATGCAAACTAGAAAAGAAATCACTAGAACAAACCTTCATGAAGATTTTTAGAAAGATACTGAAAGGGGATCTCCCTTTGGAGTTTCTCCGGCTAAAATTAGCGAGGTGATTCCCTGTCCTAAATAAGACGTGAGGAAGGCGTCCAGGCTATTGTGTGACAATCGCAATCATCATCATCATCATCATCATCATCATCATCATCATCATCATCATCATCATCATCATCATCATCATCATCATCATCATCATCATCATCATCATCATCATCATCATCATCATCATCACGATTATCACCATCGTCATCATCATCATCATCATCATCATCATCATCATCATCATCATCATCATCACCACTATCATCATTATCACCAACTTCACCGCCATTATTATCATCATCACCATCATCATCACCATCATCATCACCATCAGCATCACCATCATCATGATCAAAATCATCATCATCACCATCATCATCATATTCACCACCATCATCATCACATCAATATCACCATCGTCATCTTCATCAAAATCATCATCATCACCATTACCATCATCATCATCATCATCATCATCATCATCATCATCATCATCATCATCATCATCATCATCACCCTCGTCGTCATCATGATCATCATCATCATTACTATCATCACCATCATTATCATCGTCATCATTACTGTTATAGAGTAAACGGTTAGAATGAAGTATTTACACTGAGTCCCGATGATATTTTCAAAAGGGTTTTATTTACCGAAATAAGTCCACAAGTATAAAATAAGTTACATGATGATTTCAGAATACAAGAGATGTTGACATGTTCAGATCCAGGCGGTAACTAACTACGCCAAGCCCTGCGTCACGGCTTGAGCGTCCTTCCCTACGTCTTCCTAGGATGCTCAACCGTTCCCAGTGCTTGCACACCAACCATCAACTCCTCCTAAACTATTAACAGAGACGATGCTCTGTTACATTACCAACATCATCATAATCCCCACCACCATGATTATCATCACCACCACCACCACCACCATCATCATCATGATCATCATCATCATGACCACTATCATCATCACCATCATCATCATCACCATCATCATCATCACCACCATCATCATTATCATCATCATCATCATCATCATCATCATCATCATCTTCATCACTATCATCATTATCATAATCACCATTATCATCACCATCATCATCACCACCATCATGATAAAAATCTTCATCATCACCACCACCACCACCGCCATCATCATTATCACATCCATTTTCTGTCCTGTGAAGATGTTCTCCGCGATGACAGTATCTCTATCATGAACCAGGTGCCCTGCCTCTATTGCTGTCATTTGTAAATTATCTATCACGTCTTGGATTTATATACTCTGTGGTCTTTATCTTCTTCATCTTTCAGTGCACTTCCCTCTATACTTAAATTTTCTATACTTTCATGTCTTTCACGTGTCCAAATTCTTGTTCCTCATTCGTGCTCGTCTAAATAAGCAGTCGTTTCCCGTAACTTCTTTCTTTGTTCTTATCGCTCTCCAACGAAATGTTCATCACTCGGCATTATCATCTTCCACGTTTGCCGTCAAGCGTGGTGGGGAGAAATATTTGACGCTCCAGAGCTCGACGTGTGGCAATATACAGTGCCATTCCATTATTGTACAATGCCCTTGATGTCGTCAATACATGCTCTCTTCGTGTATTCTCTAGCTGTCGTATCAGATATTCTTTGATGTAGCGCCAGTGCTAGTTGTTGGCGATGATTTATAACAAGACGGTGGAATCATCTGAGCTTCTGCGTTTCAATATATGAAGCACAATATATACCTGCCAATGTGATAATTTTCTAGATGTGTATTAGTACTCTGAGTCTGTGGATTAGGGAATAGTAAAAATTATCTCCATAATTCTCACTCATACCCAATCGATGGTTTAAAATCAACGGCAGGCGATTGGAAGTCGACCGTTTTGAGTTACATCCAATGGTATGACGCGTCGGTTGTTCAGAAATCAATGGCAAACTGCTGAACTAACATTCCCTAGTACTTATAAGCATTCAGTAAATGATAGGGTTGACTGCAACGTTCTGTATAGGAAATGAAACTAACGTGTTTCTTGTTAATCTTGTAAATTTCACCATTTACACCTTGTGTTTTTTGTGTGTTATTCCCATTATGAGGATAACTGTAACAGTATTACTACATGAACCACATTTAATTTATGTTTGTAAGTGAGTAAGTATGTAAGTAATTAATTATATAAGTATGTAAGCATGTAAGTGAGTATGTAAATAATTATATGAGTATGTAAGTAAGTGTGTAAGTGAGTATGTGAGTATGTTTGTATGTAGGCAAATAGGAAGTAAGTAGGTAAGTAATTAAGTAAGTAAGTAGGTAAGTAATTAAGTAAGAAAGTAGGTAAGTAATTAAGTAAGAAAGTAAGTAAGTATGTAAATAAGTATATATGCATGTAAGTAAATATGTTATAAGTAAATAAATAAGTAAGTAAGTATTAAGTAAGTAAGTAAGTATGTAAGTAAGTATATATGTATGTAAGTAATTAAGTATATAAGTATATAAGTAAGTAAGTTGGTAAGTGAGTATGTAAGCATGTAAGTAAGTAAGTGAGTGAGTAAGTATGTAGGTATATATGTAAGTAAATAGATAAGTATATAAGTAAGTAAGTGAATGATTAAGTATGTAAGTAAATATGTATGCAAGTAAATAAGTATATAAGTTAGTAAGTAAATATGTGAGTAAGTATGTCAGTAAATGAGTAAGTAAGTAATTATGTGAGTAAGTCAGTAAGTAATTATGTAAGTAGCATGCAAATTAGTAAGTAAATAATTATGTGAGTAAGTAGATAAGTAAATGAGTAAGTAAGTAAATTAATAAGTAAGTAAATTAGTAAGTAAGTAATTATGTGAGTGAGTGAGTAAGTAAATAAGTAAGTACGTGAGTAAGTAAGTATGCCACAGGGGCCACCCCCGGGCAACAGCTGTGACAGGCTGGCTAAACTAGGCGTGGGTTGCCGATTCGGCCTCAAACCAATTGGTAAACTGAGGTATGCCTACCTAGCATGTGAAATCAGGATTCGGCAGACTGCGCGGAAGAAATCATTGATGATTCAAGGGGCAAGACGGCGTTTATCTGCAAAGCGTTGTGGAACGTGAACAGCACGGCAAGGTACGTAGAGCGCCCTGGTCATCCACTGCACCTGTATTCGTCTCCAGTCGTCTTGACTTGTCACTGGATTCAGATGGACCCAGGCGAAAGAGTGTGATCGGCGAATCGCCCAACTCTTCCTCCATCCATCCATCGATCCACCCATCATGTACTATGCCGATAAGCGTGGGCGGTTATGTTTTGCCATCTCACTCGATCACCAGAGTCGTGGATCAGCTCCATGTTCCTGTGGCACCATCACTGTTTAGCCTCATGTTTTCAGCTATGCTGACGAATGCCCCTCGAAAACAACCGCACTGGAAATGACATCAACTACCGCATGGATGGAATATTGTTCAATGTAAGAAGGTTGAAAGCTAAAACCAAACCACCAGCGACACAGTCAGAGAACTCCTGTTTGCTGATGAGTGTACTCTATATGCCAACACAGAAGCAGACCTGCAACACAATGTTTCAGCTTTTTCTTATGCCTGTGCCAACACTGGGCTCAATATCAAATTGCAGAAGACTATAGTTATGTACTAGCCAGCTCCTGAGAATAATAACACCGTGCCAAATATCAAAGTAAATGGTCATAGACTAAGTGTTGTGGACACATTCACCCACCTTGGCAGGACTGTGTCCCAAGCTGCCAAAATTGATGACGAGGTGAATGCAAGAATCTCCAAAGCCAGTCCGGCCTTTGGCAGAGTGTATAAAAATGTGTGGGACAGAAATGGAACAAGGCTGTCATTAAAGCTGAAAGTCTACAAAACAGCTGTATTATCCACACTGCTATATATAGGGGGTTGAGTGGTCTCGAGGTATGGTGCCCCTCGAGTGCTGGAGGTCCCGGGTTCAAGCCCCGGTGAGGGCCGGGATTTTTTTTCACGTGGACTTCTAGTAATAACATTTCTTCTGATCTCTAGGTAGTGAGGCCGGACACCCGTGTGTATTGTTGCGCACGTAAAAAATCCCTTGGTAGTTAGAAATCGAAAAAGAGTAGCCTAACGGCGCTGCCCTGGCAAATTTCGAGTTAAAAATCTACCCAAAGTATTTCAGGATCCTCGCCGGTGCTACGGAGTTCGTTCACTGGGCTGAGTTTCTCCAGACTCAGGTTTGAGTTACGAGAAGAACGGAGCACTTATGGGTTGTCGTGATGTTGATCCATCGACTAAACTAAACTAAACACTGCTATATGTGAAACCTGGACTATTTATCAGCGACACGTTAGGAAATTAAACCATTTCCACACATTCTGCTTGAAGAAGCTTTTGAAGATTAAATGGCAAGGCAAGATCCCAGACACTGGAGTCCTAGAAAGAGCGTCCATGCCCAGTATCCACACTTTACTAATGAAGAAACATATTCGCTAGGCTGGTCACTTGACTCGCCTGCCAGATCACAGGCTTCCTAAACGAATTTTTTACGGTGAGCTTCGTTGTGGTGAACGCTCCCAAGCCGACCAGAGGACACGCTTTAACGATACTCTGAAAATCTCACTGAGAGCTTTTGGAACTTATCAGGACACTTGGGAGACTGCTGCTAAAGACCGAGATTCGTGGCGTACATCATCACGCAAGGGTGCAGTAACTGTGAAGCAAACATGACTGCAATAGCTGTGAAGAAAACGGAAAACCCACAGCAGGAGAACCTCCTTTTGGAACGTCAAGCATTCTTTGCCCACATTGTCAAAGAACATTTCGAGCCAAAATAGGCCTTATCAGCCATCTTAGAACCCACGGCTCCATACTTTCAACCCCACTGGATGAAATGAATCGTCATCATCATTCTTGACGGGCATACAATACGTGCGTATGTAAGTAAGTAAATTAGTAAGTAATTATGTGAGTGAGTATGTAAGTAAATGAGTAAGTAAGTAAGTAATTATATGAGTGAGTAAGTAAGTAAATGAGTAAGTAAGTAAGTAATTATGTAAGTAAGTAAGTAAATGAGTAAGTAAATAATTAATTATGTGAGTGTGTAAGTAAGTAAATTAGTAAGTAAGTAATTATGTGAGTGAGTAAGTAAGAAAGTAAATGAGTAAGTAATTATGTGAGTAAGTAAGTAAAAGAGAAAGTAAGTAAGTAATTATGTGAGTAAGTAAGTAAGTAAGTAAATGAGTAAGTAAGTAATTATGTGAGTTAGTAAGTAAGTAAATGAGTAAGTAAGTAAGTAAGTAAGTAAGTAAGTAAGTAAGTAGCAATCAAGCAAGCAAGCAAGCAAGTAAGTAAGTAAGTTCAATGGGTACACTACTAGTGATGAGGTGAATATCGCGCCGGCATTCTTTACATCTCAATAATTATCCTTATAGTCATTTTAGGCTCGTCCACCCAGAACACCAGGCCAATTTAGACTCATCCACCCAGAACACCAGGCCATTTTAGACTCGTCTACCCAGGACCCCAGGCCATTTTAGATTCGCCCACCTAGGACAGCAGGCCATTTTGGACTCGCCCACACAGGATCCCTGGCCATTTTAGACTCGTTCACCCAAGACCCCAGGCCATTTTAGACTCGTCCACCCAGGACCCCTGGCTATATACAACACTGGAATCCTTCCCGCTGCGTATCGACCCCACAACCTCCAGGCTGGTTGGTGAACGTCTGTCCACAACGGTACCGCGGCCCGCCATTTTCGTATGTGATCATATAAGAAGGAAACACCGTCAGCTGCTGTTTGTGTGGGTGCTATCAATCATCATCATCATCACCAAGTGCCTTGGTAGCTGGTTTTCATGTCTCTTCACAGATCTCGGTCTTTGGCGTTCTTGATCAACTCTGCTGATGATATTCCTCCACGCCACCGTCTCATTCTATAATCTCATTTGATCCGCCTCTGCTCTCTTACCCTTTAGCTTTCCAGTCGTCATGATGTTCTCCAATGACTCTCTTCTCATCAATGATGCTTTGTTTATTTTTCACAGGAAAAAGGCAAGGATAAAAGAAAAGGCTCCGTTGTAAGTTGGACATTTTCTGTTCATACTTTATACCATGTGATTGGGTGGCCGGGTGTGAGCATGCCCTATAGAAAGAACGAACGTACGAAGAAACTTTATTTTAAAAGGGTTAAGAATTGGGCACGAAGGCCCATTCTTATATATATATATATATATATATATATATATATATATATATATATATATATATATATATATATATATATATATATATATATATATATATATGGGACGCAGAGGTGTTTCCAAAGCACCAGGCCAGGTTTTATACTAGCCATAACCTACTAACATGTCCTAGTCGTGCGTCCTGGGCAACAGGTCCCTTCCAGGTCCTGGCTAACGTAGTAGGATCACTGATTGTTCCGAAGTCGGAGAGTATCTGCATGCACGGCAAGGAAACACCCGTCTGCATACCAATAAGCCAGATATGAGACAATGGATACTCACGCAAACCTCAGTCCGGTATGACATCACACTGATGTCATCACACTGTGACATCACACCGTTAAGTGAAACGACGTATAGCGAAACACTATTTCCCATAGAATTAAATGAAATACAGTGTATTGTGCACCACAGTAATGTTTATTTTGTTGATATTTATTGGCTAAATAGAGATGGGTTGGAGGGTGAGGGGCAGAGTTATTGGGAGGTAGAGGCATTAAATTCTGCCTCTTCATCTGAGGATGAAACTGTAACCTCTTCCTGCCTCTATTCCTGGCTCCTCTCTGCTTGAACAAACATGTGTCCATTATCTGCTGCACAGTAAACACCCTCCTCAGTATCAGCAATCGCGGCTTCACATGTTGTCTGAATGTTGTGCAGGTGTGAATGCTTCTTAGAGCGCCCAAACCAACAACGACTCGCTCTAAAACTATCATCGGCACTACTAGTAGTGCTCTCACCCGCTTTCTTAGCTAGATCTTCATAGAGAGACTTTGCTTTCTCTTGCATAACCATCTTGCTCACAGGCATATTCCTTTGGTTCTGGTCTTCAATCCAGACGGCCAATTGTGCATCAATGTTATCCATAAGAATACTTCTGGTACAAGTGATCTTGGAAGCACTCAAAGGGGTTACTGTAACGGAGCGAACAGGTGAAAGGCAATCACAAGAGATGACACCAAAGCCCTGGTCAAGTGTAAATGGGTTTTATTATCCAAAGGTATAAATGTGTACAACTTCTTGAGAACACATCTTGACCGATCACAGGCTGAGTTGGAACTACCTCTGTTTATCCTTGACGTCACCCGTGAGCTTCCCTAACAACCCCCCTTTCAATAGTGCTCACGGGTGCGCCATTTCCCAAACCCTTCTTTATTTCCCATTAACTATCTCCCAACCTTCTAACAGAGAAGGAACTCTGTTATATTACGTTTATAGCACCCTCTTTGATTTTGTCAGCACCTGCATAAATTGTCCTTACCGTCGTTGGAGGTACACCATGGACATTACCGATATCAAAAGCCCGATAGCAAGCCTCAAGAGGACGTTATGGCGAAATGAAGCGACGTAAAGTGAAGTTAGTCCCATAGGTGGCAAAGACGTTATAGCGAAAGGACGTATACCGAGGCGACGTCGTGCGGGGGCCTACCTGTATGCGTGTATATATGATGTGATTATCTACACAGATGGTTCGGTATTGAGAGGTAGTAGAAGTGCCTGGGGTTTCTTGGCAAAGGCTTATGGTCGACGTTTGGTGCAGGAGAGCCTGGCATATGATACTACAACATCTAGCTTAAGAATGGAGGTGGAGGCAGTCAGTGCAGCATTCCGCTGGATGGAGATAACGATACACACACACATCGTGATTGTAACTGACTCAGAAAGCATGCTGAATAGGATGAGGACAGACAAGCTTCGTGCAGAGTGGCTTGCTTCGTTTCGGAAGTCACGGGTGGCAAGCATCGTCTGGATCTTTTCTCCGGGACATGCTGGTGTGCTGGGGAATGAACAGGGAGACAGATTAGCTGGCTCTACAAAACTTGGTGGAGTATTGATGCATGATAAGGCAGACGTGGTTGCGGCCTTGTGGGAGCACGTGTACACCTCGAAGGAGCAAATGAATCACCCTGGTCTGGGAAGAATGCGACAGCGAGGAGTGACGAGGGGATCTGGCCGATGCTCGACGCTTAGAGGAAAGGCGAGACGCACATATAATCAGATTGCTGCTGATACTATTGGGGTTGGAACTCTTCGCTGGCTTCTGAGGATGGGGACGGAGCGCTTATGGGAATGCCTCGAATGTTGTGATGTCGGTTCCTTAATCAATCAATCAATCAATCAATCAATCAATACCTGGGACAACTAGCGCCATTTCTGTTACATAGAAAGATACCTATACGTACTAATGCGAATCTCATAAGAACTATTTTTGACCAACAATATACTACCAATGTCAAACATGGAAGCTTACTGACAATAGTGATCGAAAAATCATAACAGAGATGTCTTAGAAGATCATCGTGAGAAACCATCAGAGACAGAATTGGGAATTAGATAATTAGTAGACGACTAGATCTGAAATCTGCCTTGCACTTCATTAAAGATTAACAGATTAAATTATTTGGCCATCTCACCGGAATGTATAGTGTGTATTTTTAATGACTGTGCAGTGTTTGAAAATATTGCCGGTCCAAGTTTTGCATTTATTTTTAATGTTGCATCAACTTTACAGAGAATGAATACAAATCTTGGACCGGCAATATTGTAATAGAGTGAACAAACGGGATTTTAGAAACCCAAAATCTAATGCGTTGGCTGGCTTTGAACTCAATCTTAGTCCATATACCTGTCACTACTTCTAGTGCACTGGACTGAATGTTGCGTGTGGATTAGTTTCCCTAGCACCAGTGTCCCTCGATATAAGGCCATCCCACTCCACTTGTGAAGTACTTTTAATTTACGTCCCCAAATCAAGGACGAGAAGTCAACAGTTTAGTCCTGCTGACCTTTGTAGGAATTGAACCCGCTACCTCGACATCAGCTAACCTATTTTAAAAAGAAAATGAGACTGGGAATGTTCAATTTGTTCATGTATGTGTAATTGTTTATATATGTAAGTTGTTGGGTATACTAATTTTTTTGAATAACGAAGACACAAGCAATAGATTTCACGATTTATTGCCTGGCATATTTCCCTGAATCTCGTTAGGTACATACTGCAGAAATCACACAACATAAACTAAAGTGATTAGAAAATCCTTCTAGCTGAAATATACACATATTCGCACGTAATTTCACTTTTCTACCACGGTATTTTTAAACTGACTAGCATATCTTTCTGTTTGCATAAGGCTGGCTTCTGCCGATTAATGGCGAAGGCTTCAGCGACATTTAACAAGCGACCATTTTGTGTGTTAAAAAATAAGCTAAACGCGTTGTCCCAATCATTAATAATATATCATTATTATTTGCTACATTAGGCATCCACATCTGGAAGCAAGCGTGCCAGCGCTGATGTAGGGGTAGGGAGCAGCAATGTGTAGTTAGTCTGTCTGCCTGCTGTCTGTGTATCTGTCTGTCTGTCTGACGACCTACCTATATGTGTATGTTATTTTTCCCTATGTGAATGCAACATGTACAATAGATAACTGATGTACGAAAGATGAGTGATTGGAAGGGCCAAATGTAAGACTGGCCTGCGTCCCCAATTTGTGACCCTTTGAAAATAAATTTCGTTCGTTCGGTTATTCGTTCTTCCGCCCATTCACAGGTCCATCATTAGGCAAGGAAGCCATCAGGCAGCATACTTTTCTGCTCGTCCGCCTATATCCATCCATCATGTGCCATGCCAGTAAGCGTGGGCGGTCATGTTCTGCCATCTCACTCGATCACCAGAGTCGTGGATCAGCTCCGTGTTTCTGTCTCGACCATGCCACAAGGCCAAGCCATCCATGTACTTGCTTCTAGGTCTTCCCCTTGGTCTGTTCCCCTCGATCTTACCAGTTGTCACCAAATTCTCCAATCCATTTCTTCTCATAACATGCCCAAAAAATTTTGACTGTCTACGTCTAATTTCTCTAATCAATTTATGATCTTCATGTGTTTCTTGAAGGACTTGTTCATTGGTCTTTCTGGCTGTCCATGGTATTCTTTGCATTTTCCTCAGAAACCACATCTCTACAGCCATCAGATGTTTTTCAGCCTGACTGTTCATTGTCCACGCTTCACATCCATACAAAAGTACAGGTTCAATGTAGCATCTCAACACTCTTTTTCTCGTTTCAATTGACATCCTTTTATTGGTCAATATGTTTTTCATCTTGCTAAAGGCTACTTTTGCCATGGCGATTCTTGTTCTAATCTCTTCAAGGCATCTCCCATCAGATGTTATTACTGTTCCGAGATAATTGTACCTGCTCACTTGTTGAAGAATATTCCCATTTACTTGTATATTACATTGTGGTATTTCGTCCTTCCTAGTGACGACCATAATCTGTGTCTTTTTACAATTTAATTCTAACCCTAGTTGTTCACTGTGTGTAACAATCGCATCTACTAAATTTTGCAGGTCCTGTTCATTGTCTGCAATCAAGACTGTATCATCTGCATATCTAATGTTATTGATGCATCGCCCCCCAATGTTGATTCCTTCCATATCTTCAATATTTCTGAAAATACTTTCACTGTACAGGGAAAACAGATCTGGAGACATTACACATCCCTGTCTCACACCCCTTTTAATAGGCTGATATTGGCTTACTTCATTATCAACTCTTATGGCAGCTTGTTGTTTCCAATATATGTTTTTTACAAGTCTAAGATCTTTTCCATCAATTTGTAGATCTTCAAGCATCCTTATCATGTTGACATGTCTCACTTTATCAAAAGCCTTTGTGTAGTCAATAAAGCAAAGGTGTACATCTTTGTTTACTTCTATAGAACGTTCGATTATGTTTCTCATTATATACACAGCATTTACTGTACCCTTGCCTTCCACAAACCCACATTGTTCTTCTCCTATTTCAGGTTGTATTTTCCTCCTAACTCTTTGCATGATAATTCTTAGCAAAATCTTCGTGATGTGACTCATTATACTAATTGTTCGATGTTGATCACATTCCAAGGCTCCTGATTTCTTTGGGATTGCAATAAATACAGAATTACATAACTCCTGAGGTATATTTCCAGTATCATATATTGTATTAAGCAGACTGGTAACTTGATCTATTCCATATTCTTCTAAAGCATTAATCATTTCTGTTGTGACGCTGTCTGAACCGGGGGTCTTGCCAGATTTCATATCCGCCTATATGTCTGTCTATATTTCTGTTCGTCTCTCCGTCGCCCGTTCACCGATGTAGAAGAAGAGGGGACAAAAGAAGAAAAAGAACTCACTCTGTCTATCGGTCTGTCCTTCCGTCCGTTTTGCATCCAGCCAAGTAGCATACCACCCGCTCATCCTCCAATCCATCCGTCTGTCTGTTTATGTGTCTGTTCGTCTCTCCGTTCGTCCTCCCGCTAGAACATTTAGAAGAAGACGAAGAAGAAGAAGAAGAAGAAGAAGAAGAAGAAGAAGAAGAAGAAGAAGAAGAAGAAGAAGAAGAAGAAGAAGAAGAAGAAGAAGAAGAAGAAGAAGAGGAAGAAGAAGAAGAAGAAGAACTTTGTGTATCTGTCTGTCCGTCAATCCGTCCGTCGTCTCAATCACACAGAAGAGGAAGACGAGGAAGATGAAGAAGGAGTAGACGAAGAAGAAGAAGAAGAAGAAGAAGAAGAAGAAGAAGAAGAAGAAGAAGAAGAAGAAGAAGAAGAAGAAGAAGAAGAAGAAGAAGAAGAATAAGAAGAAGAATAAGAAGAAGAAGAAGAAGAAGAAGAAGAAGAAGAAGAAGAAGAAGAAGAAGAAGAAGAAGAAGAAGAAGAAGAAGAAGAAGAAGAAGAAGAAGAAGAAGATGAAGAGGAAGAAGATGAAGAGGAAGAAGATGAAGAGGAAGAAGATGAAGAGGAAGAGGAAGAAGATGAAGAGGAAGAAGAAGAAGAAGAAGAAGAAGAAGAAGAAGAAGAAGAAGAAGAAGAAGAAGAAGAAGAAGAAGAAGAAGAAGAAGAAGAAGAAGAACTTTGTGTATCTGTCTGTCCGTCAATCCGTCCGTCGTCTCAATCACACAGAAGAAGAAGACGAGGAAGATGGAGAAGGAGTAGACGAAGAAGAAGAAGAAGAAGAAGAAGAAGAAGAAGAAGAAGAAGAAGAAGAAGAAGAAGAAGAAGAAGAAGAAGAAGAAGAAGAAGAAGAAGAAGAAGAAGAAGAAGAAGAAGAAGAAGAAGAAGAAGAAGAAGAAGAAGAAGAAGAAGAAGAAGAAGAAGAAGAAGAAGAAGAAGAAGAAGAAGAAGAAGAAGAAGAAGAAGAAGAAGAGGAACAAGAACAAGAACAAGGAATCAGTTATTAGTTATCAGTTATCAGTTGGGGTATCTTCATTGCACTCCGGAAATGTCCAAAGGTGCTCAGATCCTCCCCCCCCCCCCCAGCATGTGCATCAGCGTCCGGTGACTAATAGTGCCAGTTCTGTGTTGGTTGACGAGGCGCCTTGTTTTCCCGATGTACCTCTCGCGTCTGGCCGTGCCGATTCTTACTCCCAATTCTTTCATCCTGGACTACTACTACTACTACTACTACTACTACTACTACTACTACTACTACTACTACTACTACTACTACTACTACTACTACTACTACTACTACTACTACTATTACTTCTACTACTACTACTACTACTACTACTACTACTACTACTACTACTACTACTACTCTGTTCTCGTCGTATCTTTGAGGACGTTAATGACATCGACACGATCCATGGGCTGGCCATCTATAGGAGGTGCAGAGTCAGCCGGCTTATCAGCTCGTTCATTTCCTTCGACTCCCGCATGTCCCGGGACGAAGATGAGGGTGACTTTACGGACAACAGACTTCCGCAGTGACTCAGTCCACTGTCTACGTACAGATCCAGCTTTGACCTTCTGAATCATGCTCATTGAATCACTTAGTACACACACGTTGGTATAATGCTGTGATTTCAGCCATATGAAAGCCTGTGTAACTGCCACCACCTCCATCGTCATGCTGCTCGTGGTCATAGAGTGGGCACCACTGGATTCTTGAACGGTTCGGCCCGCTGAAGGGCTGTAACTGCCCACGCACTTCTCTGCTGCTTTGCAACAGATCCATCTGTATAGGTGAGCACTTCGGGGCTATCTGAGTGTTCATAGATGAGCGCGTTGACCTCTGCATTGACAGCGGCAGGGTTCTGCTCTCTGCCACCGTCTGTCGAGTGTGATAATGCAGGAGAAAGTGCACTTAAAAGCTGGAGGCACCGGCACCCATTCCTTGTCGGGGTTGATACTGTAGGACTGTAGACCTGTCTTACGACATCTTCCGCCCTACCCATCCACGATTTGCCCCTCTTTAGCCTGTCACCCTTTTCTCTGAATATAGCGTCATGCAGAGGGTGCTGCTCATCTGTACTTATTTTTAAGTATGCACGAGCTCTCCAGATCTTGATCCTGTGTTCCATTGTCGGGAAGTCAAGGAGGTATCTCATTGCTACACAGCTGGTGTCTCTCGTGTAGCCCAAAATGATGCGCATGGCTTCGTTTTGTACCTTTTCAAGTCTTCCAATCTGTGTAGGGCTGACAGTGAGGATGGCCAGGGCATACTCGATGCGTGAAAGCACCAGTCCTTGGAACAGAAGTATTAGCAGTCTTTGCTCGATATTGGCAGTCGCCATGACTCTCATTGCTGACAAACCTTTTCGGCTTTCGTTATGACATAATCGACATGATCTCTGAAGGACAGGCTACGATCAAGCCTCACGCCGAGACATGTCATTGACTGGGTTCTATTCAAAATGCTCCCATCCATTCTTACTGCCGGCAGGTCTGTGTTCACAATATGGTTGTTTAGGGAAAACCATGTAACCGATGCCTTTGCAGGGTTGACAAGGGCAACGGCATCAGCACACCATGAGGAAATTAAGAACAAGGAAGAAGCGGTGAAGATGTTGGTGTAGTAGTAGTAGTAGTAGTAGTAGTAGTAGTAGTAGTAGTAGTAGTAGTAGTAGTAGTAGTAGTAGTAGTAGTAGTTGTTGTTGTTGTTATAGTAGTAGTAGTAGTAGTAGTAGTAGTAGTAGTAGTAGTAGTAGTAGTAGTAGTAGTAGT